>JAWPHD010000501.1:0-362500 GCA_037043455.1 Cyrtodaria siliqua
GTTCGGTGGTCTGAGCGGGGATGTGAATTGATTTCCTGCGCTATATTTGCTCGCTTAAATACCCGATTTCGACATGAGCTGGTTGAACATGAAGTTACAAATAAAGACACGCCTACAAAGAAGAAATCGATTGAGTATAGGGACTCTGTAGCTATAAGCTGTGTCCATGTGGCATGAGAGTGTTATGCACAATATATTGCCTCTCATGAACAGACTTAATAAAACCGAGCGTCTGCTAATTTCTCTCTTGTTTTTGTGTTTTGCTTCCATGGGATCCCCTTTCAGTCAGTATTTATTAAATTTATCTTTTCCCAAGACATCATCAAATTAATTTCACCAATCAGTAATGATGTACAATGAAACACATCCACGAGTAGTCGAGTAAATGATGCACTCTGTGTTTATCATTGATACTCAACTGCTGCCCTATATAAACATCACTGGTAGTAAAGAATTATTATTTTAATCCAAGGTATTGTTGTCCTTTCGTATGACAGTTATTTTCTTTTTTAAAACACCAAATTGAATGTGAAAAATATTCATTCAAATTATGAAAGTCAACTATTCAAAAAAATTTTCTTATGGAGTCCTAATGATCAAGAATCTGAGTAAAAGCCATTGTTTTATCTTGGGAATATCCCAATGTCTCGTACAGGTTCCTTACGAATGTCGCGGCTGTGAAAGTTGAACATAATCGGATGTAACTAATTTCGGACATCATGTTTCATGAAACTGAAAAGGTCCGAGCAAAAGCAGAAAACACTATGTGTCACGCATCAATAGTGTACTAATGCATTCTTGTAAAAGTTATATTATAGTATTTTATTTTGGTTAATAGTCGAAGAACTAAAGACGATTAAGGAAGGGGAGTAAACGACTAAATATTAATACTTATATAGTTAACCATTGATTGTGCATCATTGTGTACTACACTAATTGATATTTCTTATATATTTAATTGATCACAGTATAAAGGATAGTTTCAGGCATACATAGTGGCGACAAACACAGAGACGCAACAGTACCAAATATAAACGGTAAAAACATTGGCTGACAAAATTCATCACATGGTCAGAGTATTAACTTTAATACCCATCCAACCCTTTCTCCAAGAAGAGTAAAATGGGGTTGGCTGTGTATGAAATAAAACCGGGCGGCTTAGAAAGTTTGCATATTGTAAAATTAAAACATTTGTATTTGTAATTTTTAACAGGTTATTGCATTTTTTCAGTAAACATGTGTTTAAACGTGTTTTTAATGCAGAAGCATCAGTTATAAAACCATGCTAATATAAGCTTTCTTGATTGCTTAACTGAAATTAAGGCGGGACCAAGTAATAGGTAGCAAATGTTATGCTCAAAATAAAGAAAAGCCAGATTAAACCCCTGAAATGGATATATAGGGTCCTTTCGCACAACATTTTTGGAAATATCAAATTAAAAATCCACCTACAAGCGCACTTTTCTGCATAACTATTTATATTTGCTATATTTTGGCAACGGTGAAAGATCTTAATGGACATACTGTTCTAGTCAGTAATAGTATTATAAAAATACAAAACACAACAACATTGCACTGAAAATTGTGCCATAACAGCATTTGAACATTTAATCACATTAGTTCACATCGCTTACTACAAAAAAAAAAAAAAATAGTATTAACAAAAAATATATATATATATATAACTTTATATATATTTAAATAAAAATAATGTTTTTGTTAAAAAAGAAAGAAAAAAGAAACTGACAAAGGAACAACTTATACCCTCTGTCACGTTTCTTGTTTTTTTCTCTCTGCAGTGTGGTATATTGCAATTTTAAATAGGACTATTCTACTCATTTGTTTCTGTATCGAATTGTATTAAAATGTGCACCACACAAAACTGAATTCATCAAGTGCATAATAATCGCCACAAAGTAGATAATACTGAATTGCAACTGCTCTAGTATTCTACATCTAACTATGTAATCATAGCCTCACTTCTCCCTTACCTGCTACTTCTTCTGACCTACATCCCACGTACCCTCTACCCCGTTATATAACATCATAGTTTGTGTACTATGCCTCATGTTGTTATTTCATGTAATTGCATATATGTTGTAACCTGAGTGAAACAATAAAGATTACAAAGAAGCCTTAATGGACAGATATTAGTGTGCTAGTCACTTTATATTAGAACATTTGAAAAAAAAGAGTATTTTCTCATATGGATCGCTGTATTTGCCTGTATCATATTGCATCTTAACGTAGATAACTAATTTCGGAAATCGTAATTATTACTCGCGAGTGTAATTTTAGTGCGGGTAACGAGTTCACATCCCCACGAAGCGGTACATTCTTTTTTTTTTTTGTACCGCTATTAAATTCCGTGTTTTATTTTAGTAAATATTCCATAAATGTCAACGTAATTATTTTGTGTTTTATAAGCTAAAATGTTACGGATATTGTTCCTTTACCTATTTCTGTATATATTGTTAATGAACATTTTTTCTAAAGGTTTTTGGTTCAGAAATACGAGTTGAATAACTACACAAACCTTTACTGAACACGATGTTAGGCGTTCACAATTCATGAAAATCAAAACGCGACACTCTGTTTACATGTTCGCAATATATACTAAAGGAACAAAGACAACTAAACTCTGGAAGGGAATTTCCGCCAGCTATATAATTTAGACAGACAGACAGCACAGAATTTATTGACTTCAAACTATTACAGTTTTTCATCATTACAAATATATGATAATTATAATATACACACACGTGACAGATTTTAAGCATTGCAAATACAACAAAATAATCATTACGTTTTCCTTTGTTTCATACATATTTAAAGTTCTCCGGCCATGTTTTGTTCCATGAACATGTTTATGTTATTTAAATCGAAATCAATACACAACAAAAGATATTTACAATTCACACATTGCAATATCTGTGAAAAGCGAGAATAAGATTTTATTTGATGACGTAGACAACTTTGAACAGGTAAATTAATCCACAGGTAAATGTATTTATCAATTATCTGACAATAGTTGTGCAGCTATACAATTCAGATTTACCTCATTTCTCTGTGCAGTCACGCATTGGTAAAAGTAGTATCTACGTCATGAAAATATTACTTATTTGTACATACAACTTAGTAGCGGTTTTAAATATATATTTCTCTCCGGGACTATCAAGAAATGTTCATATGATGTTTAAGAGTTAAATTTGTTAATTGATAATACTACAAAAAGGATGGCCATTCATTTTTAAACAAACAAAAACATACACATATTATGGTATGTCAATGATAAACGAGGATGTTCTGAAATAAGATATCTAGTGTTTTTTTAGTCTGTTAAAATGGATGTAGATAGCCTTAATACAAGTGCATCAGAAATGAATTTACTTAAACTATAAGAATAATATTGTTGTTTAATGACTGCAACAATTCCACAAATTTAAACATTCTTGGTCTAGTTGTGTAATATTTAGGAATGTATTTGTTTTTAATGTTAGAGTAAGTAGCACAGATCAAAATAAAATGGTACTCGTCTTCAATATCGTTAGTGTTACAAATTTAGCACACTCTTTCGTTTCTCTCTGTTCTCCCTCTGTATCTCCATGTTTTTATTCTTAAACAATGAGGGATAATCTTATTTTTGTTATACAACTTCTTAATTGTTTGGAGCATAATGTTTCTAGATATGTCTCAAAATCAAAATTTTCTTTCACCACCTTATATAGAGTTAAAACTCTACTGCCATCTACATCAGATCTCCATAGTTGCATGAAATTATCTAATAATCTTTGTTTATATATTAAAGGAAATAGTTTAAAACTAACATTCATGGGATTATTCCAGACATTATTAAAACCATTACTGTTTGGGATAAACCTTATATTAGTTAGCCCTTATTACAGTTAGATAACAAACCCTTATCAATTGCTTTTAGTATAATGTTCTCTGTAGACAATATATTAACCAAGAGAATATTCATTGCTTTTAAGGCTTTTCCACAAAGACATTGTTTGTTTTTTAGTAGAAAAAGAGACAGTATAATTAAGATGAAATTTTACATGCCTGTAGAGGAAGATTTTTTCTCGACGTTATTGCTTTCGTCTTTTTTCTCGCTATAAGAACAAACTGTAATTATCAATTTGATTAAAAGCTCAAATTTCATAAATTTTCGAAACATTCGGTAACTTGTAAATCGCATTTTTAATAAAAAAGAATCGACGAAACACGTAAAACATAAAACCCATTCTGTAACAAACGAATTCATGTATTTGTTTATGTGTGTCATCGTTGTACATTGTCAGTTGAATATAGTTTACATCACTGGTGTCATTTTGACCGCCATCCTGAAATCTGCTCGAAACGCAGTTTGTTTACGTTTTTTGCGCGTGACGTTTTTAAGTAAATATCCCTCCGCGGCGGCTTGGCGTTCCCACAGAAAACCTCAAGATAACAAATTTCAGCGTTGTAAATGAAGCAGTTTTAGATGAATAAAAAAAAAAGAAAGATATTATATTGCAGTATCTTCTCTTCAGAATTACTCAGTTGTAAATTAAAGAAGGCGTTAATGGTATAATCTCAGGTGGATGGGCCATTAATATAGAGGTCATCAAGGCAACTATTTGTGGTTTTATCGTAGAATGACGCTTAAAGCTATACAGTCCCTATTTTAACTGGTCATAACTCATGAATATGAATGAGTCACGTGTGAAGTAGTTTCAAATCGACGAACACCCCAAAAGTCAAGGAGAAATCGATACGTAAAATTTCACATTTTTATTTATCCTCCGTACAGGTAACATCGATAAATATACGGCTCCAGAATATATATGTGATAAAAAAATAGTTGCCCGGAACGGGATTTGAACCACCGCCTTGCACTTGTAAGATTTGAAAGATGTACGCTGAACCTCTAGACCACTGCTATTTATTGGTATTTTGTAGCATTTTTAACACTAAATAGGCATTACGTAATAACAAGAGCGCGCACACAAACTCATCAAGCGCTAAATAACAAGTCGAGATATGGTTGATTTGAGGCGAAGTATTAGTTTCATATTGATACGATACAGTATTACACCAGTCAATGTTAATTTACACGTGCGACAATATGGACTATATATTTATTGATCCATCTTTAGTTGCGTTCAAATATGTTATTTTGCCTCATAATATATGGTAGTTAGTATACTATTGTCACAAGTGGCGTTGTAGTTCAGTGGATACAGCACCGGACTTGAAATCAGAAGGTCGTGTGTTCGAGCCCCGAAATACGCTAACTTTTTTTTCTGTACAAATTACTGTTACCTGTTTATAGGTACGATGTGCACTGGTCGATGTATATACAGTAAATGATTTCCTGTATGTTGAGTTTTTCTTTATCCTCGCCCTATGGCACTAGGCCTTTTGGCGAGCTTTTCAAAGATGATTATAGTTGCAAGAGAGTCCGGTCCAGGTGAAGATAACGTCTCTCGTCCAAGGAGGTTTATTGTGGAACAGCAGCAGCAGAGTTGATAGCGAAGAAATCCAACGCAGATATTCTGAAGTTGATTACATTCTCAAAGAAGATTAAAGTTGTGGATTCTGGCCAATCGGATTGCCTGCAAAATTGTGACTAGGTCAATCCGATTGCCGGCTCGAAAAGATGATTAGAAGCTCTCCGACCAATCAGGACACAGGAGATTTGAAGCTTGCCTAGTAGGTCAATCCGGGTACACGTGAATCTCCGCGCCGTCACCGCCAAGCAGGTCAATCCTGTTGATGGAGAATCCCGTGATGTTTATGTCCCGTGATGTTTACGTCCTGGATCTGGCGCAAAATGGTAGACGACCCCCGGAACGTTTATTTAGTACCCCAACGTTTGCGGAGGTGATGTTACGGCGTCTTCCATTCTGTGTATGCTCCATGGTCTCCTCCGCCATATACGCCGTCGTCTGCTGGGTTATCAGCTCTCCCGAACAGATACAGTGACTCCAGCACACGACAAGTGTAGATCTCGCAGGTTTAATGTATCCGTGGTGGTATGTCTCAGTAGATTACAAGAAACGGCCCTGAGAAGGGCCAAGGTATCACCCTAGTGTATCTGTGCTGATGGCAACCTGAGTACAACACTTTCAACGTTCGGCTCGATGGGACCACCCAACGGGCCCGACGGTGGACGATGATGGTAGTCACGTTCCTGATCCCCCTGCAGGACGCGTCAACATCGCTTGAAGAGCTTGAAGACGGACACGTCCTGCTGGTTCGGTGGTCTGAGCGGGGATGTGAATGATTTCCTGCGCTATATTTGCTCGCTTAAATACCCGATTTCGACATGAGCTGGTGAACATGAAGTTACAAATAAAGACACGCCTACAAAGAAGAAATCGATTGATATAGGGACTCTGTAGCTATAAGCTGTGCCATGTGGCATGAGAGGTGATGCACAATATATTGCCTCTCATGAACAGACTCAATACAACCGAGTCTGCTACTTTTCTCTCTTGTTTTTTGTTTTGCTTCCATGGGATCCCCTTTTCAGTATTTATTAAATTTATCTTTTCGCAAGACATCATCAAATTAATTTCACCAATCAGTAATGATTACAATGAAACACATCCACAGTAGTCGAGTAAATGATGCACTCGGTGTTTACCATTGATACTCAACTGCTGCCCTATATAAACATCACTGGTAGTAAGAATTATTATTTTAAACAAAGTATTGTTTTTCTATGACAGTTATTTTCTTTTTTAAAACACCAAATTGAATGTGAAAATATTTCATTCAAATTATGATCAACTATTCAATTTTTTTTTCTTATGGAGTCTAATGATCAAATCTGAGTAAAGCCATTGTTTTATCTTGGGAATATCCCAATGTCTCGTACAGTTCTTACGAATGTCCGGCTGTGAAAGTTGAACATAATCGGATGGTACTAATTTCGGACATCATGTTTCATGAAACTGAAAAGGTCCAGCAAAGCAGAAAACAATTGTCACGCATCAATAGTGTACTAATGCATTCTTGTAAAAGTTATATTATAGTATTTTATTTTGGTTAATAGTCGAAGAACTAAAGACGATTAAGAAGGGGGAGAAACAATATATTAATACTTAATAGTTAACATTGATTGTGCATCATTGTACTACACTAATTGATATTTCTTAAATATTTAATTGTCACAGTATAAAGGATAGTTTCAGGCATACATAGTGGCGACAAACAAGAGACGCAACAGTACCAAATATAAACGTAAAAACATTGGCTGACAAAATTCATCACATGGTCAGAGTATTAACTTTAATACCCCATCCAACCCTTTCTCCAAGAAGAGAAAATGGGGTTGGCTGTGTATGAAATAAAACCGCGGCTTAGAAAGTTTGCATATTGTAAAATTAAAACATTTTATTTGTAATTTTTAACAGGTTATTGCATTTTTTCAGTAAACATGTGTTAAACGTGTTTTAATGCAGAAGCATCAGTTATAAAACCATGCTAATATAAGCTTTCTGATTGCTTAATGAAATTAAGGCGGGACCAAGTAATAGGTAGCAAATGTTATGGCTCAAAATAAAGAAAAGCCAGATTAAACCCCTGAAATGGATATATAGGGTCCTTTCCCAAACATTTTGGAAATATCAAATTAAAAATCCACCTACAAGCGCACTTTCTGCAATAACTATTTATATTTGCTATATTTTGCAACGGTGAAAATCTTAATGGACATACTGTTCTAGTCAGTAATAGTATTATAAAAATACAAAAACAACAACATTGCACTGAAAATTGTGCCATAACAGCATTTGAACATTTAATCACATAAGTTCACATCGCTTACTACAAAAAAAAAGAAAAATATATAAAAAAAAATAATATATATATATATAACTTTATATATATTTAAAAAAAATAATGTTTTTGTTAAAAAAGAAAGAAAAAAGAAACTGACAAAGGAACAACTTATACCCTCTGTCACGTTTCTTGTTTTTTTCTCTCTGCAGTGTGGTATATTGCAATTTAAATAGACTATTCTACTCATTTGTTTCTGTATCGAATTGTATTAAAATGTGCACCACACAAAACTGATTCATCAAGTGCATAATAATCGCCACAAAGTAATAATACTGAATTGCAACTGCTCTAGTATTCTACATCTAACTATGTAATCATAGCCTCACTTCTCCCTTACCTGCTACTTCTTCTACCTACATCCCACGTACCCCTACCCCGTTATATAACATCATATTTTGTGTACTATGCCTCATGTTGTTATTTCATGTATTTCATATATGTTGTAACCTGAGTGAAACAATAAAGATTACAAAGAAGCCTTAATGGACAGATATTAGTGTGCTAGTCACTTTATATTAGAACATTTGAAAAAAAAAAGTATTTTCTCATATGGATCGCTGTATTGCCTGTATCATATTGCATCTTAACGTAAATAACTAATTTCGGAATTCGTAATTATTACTCGCGAGTGTAATTTTAGTGCGGGTAACGAGTTCATCCCCACGAAGCGGTACTTCTTTTTTTTTGTACCGCTATTAAATTCCGTTTTATTTAGTAAATATTCAATAAATGTCAACGTAATTATTTTGTGTTTTATAAGCTAAATGTTACGGATATTGTTCCTTTACTATTTCTGTATATATTGTTAATGAACATTTTTTCTAAAGGTTTTTGTTTCAGAAATACGAGTTGAATAACTACACAAACCTTTACTGAACACGATGTTAGGCGTTCACAATTCATGAAAATCAAACGCGATACTCTGTTTACATGTTCGCAATATATACTAAAGGAACAAAGAAACTAAACTCTGGAAGGGAATTTCCGCCAGCTATATAATTTAGACAGACAGACAGACAGACAGATTTATTGACTTAAACTATTACAGTTTTTCATCATTACAAATATATGATAATTATAATATACACACACGTGACAGATTTTAACATTGCAAATACAACAAAATAATCATTACGTTTTCCTTTGTTTCATACATATTTAAAGTTCTCCGGCCATGTATTGTTCCATGAACATGTTTATGTTATTTAAATCGAAATCAATACACAACAAAAGATATGTACAATTCACACATTTCAATATCTGTGAAAAGCGAGAATAAGATTTTATTTGATGACGTAGACAACTTTGAACAGGTAAATTAATCCACAGGTAAATGTATTTATCAATTATCTGGCAATAGTTGTGCAGCTATACAATTCAGATTTACCTCATTTCTCTGTGCAGTCACGCATTGGTAAAAGTAGTATCTACGTCATGAAAATATTACTTATTTGTACATACAACTTAGTAGCGGTTTTAAATATATATTTCTCTCCGGGACTATCAAGAAATGTTCATATGATGTTTAAGAGTTAAATTTGTTAATTGATAATACTACAAAAAGGATGGCCATTCATTTTTAAACAAACAAAAACATACACATATTATGGTATGTCAATGATAAACGAGGATGTTCTGAAATAAGATATCTAGTGTTTATTTAGTCTGTTAAAATGGATGTAGATAGCCTTAATACAAGTGCATCAGAAATGAATTTACTTAAACTATAAGAATAATATTGTTGTTTAATGACTGCAACAATTCCACAAATTTAAACATTCTTGGTCTAGTTGTGTAATATTTAGGAATGTATTTGTTTTTAATGTTAGAGTAAGTAGTACAGATCAAAATAAAATGGTACTCGTCTTCAATATCGTTAGTGTTACAAATTTAGCACACTCTTTCGTTTCTCTCTGTTCTCCCTCTGTATCTCCATGTTTTTATTCTTAAACAATGAGGGATAATCTTATTTTTGTTATACAACTTCTTAATTGTTTGGAGCATAATGTTTCTAGATATGTCTCAAAATCAAAATGTTCTTTCACCACCTTATATAGAGTTAAAACTCTACTGCCATCTACATCAGATCTCCATAGTTGCATGAAATTATCTAATAATCTTTGTTTATATATTAAAGGAAATAGTTTAAAACTAACATTCATGGGATTATCCCAGACATTATTAAAACCATTACTGTTTGGGATAAACCTTATATTAGTTAGCCCTTATTACAGTTAGATAACAAATCCTTATCAATTGCTTTTAGTATAATGTTCTCTGTAGACAATATATTAACCAAGAGAATATTCATTGCTTTTAAGGCTTTTCCACAAAGACATTGTTTGTTTTTTAGTAGAAAAAGAGACAGTATAATTAAGATGAAATTTTACATGCCTGTAGAGGAAGATTTTTTCTCGACGTTATTGCTTTCGTCTTTTTTCTCGCTATAAGAACAAACTGTAATTATCAATTTGATTAAAAGCTCAAATTTCATAAATTTTCGAAACATTCGGTAACTTGTAAATCGCATTTTTAATAAAAAAGAATCGACGAAACACGTAAAACATAAAACCCATTCTGTAACAAACGAATTCATGTATTTGTTTATGTGTGTCATCGTTGTACATTGTCAGTTGAATATAGTTTACATCACTGGTGTCATTTTGACCGCCATCCTGAAATCTGCTCGAAACGCAGTTTGTTTACGTTTTTTGCGCGTGACGTTTTTAAGTAAATATCCCTCCGCGGCGGCTTGGCGTTCCCACAGAAAACCTCAAGATAACAAATTTCAGCGTTGTAAATGAAGCAGTTTTAGATGAATAAAAAAAAAAGAAAGATATTATATTGCAGTATCTTCTCTTCAGAATTACTCAGTTGTAAATTAAAGAAGGCGTTAATGGTATAATCTCAGGTGGATGGGCCATTAATATAGAGGTCATCAAGGCAACTATTTGTGGTTTTATCGTAGAATGACGCTTAAAGCTATACAGTCCCTATTTTAACTGGTCATAACTCATGAATATGAATGAGTCACGTGTGAAGTAGTTTCAAATCGACGAACACCCCAAAAGTCAAGGAGAAATCGATACGTAAAATTTCACATTTTTATTTATCCTCCGTACAGGTAACATCGATAAATATACGGCTCCAGAATATATATGTGATAAAAAAATAGTTGCCCGGAACGGGATTTGAACCACCGCCTTGCACTTGTAAGATTTGAAAGATGTACGCTGAACCTCTAGACCACTGCTATTTATTGGTATTTTGTAGCATTTTTAACACTAAATAGGCATTACGTAATAACAAGAGCGCGCACACAAACTCATCAAGCGCTAAATAACAAGTCGAGATATGGTTGATTTGAGGCGAAGTATTAGTTTCATATTGATACGATACAGTATTACACCAGTCAATGTTAATTTACACGTGCGACAATATGGACTATATATTTATTGATCCATCTTTAGTTGCGTTCAAATATGTTATTTTGCCTCATAATATATGGTAGTTAGTATACTATTGTCACAAGTGGCGTTGTAGTTCAGTGGATACAGCACCGGACTTGAAATCAGAAAGTTCGAGCCCCGAAATACGCTAACTTTTTTTTCTGTACAAATTACTGTTACCTGTTTATAGGTACGATGTGCACTGGTCGATGTATATACAGTAAATGATTTCCTGTATGTTGAGTTTTTCTTTATCCTCGCCCTATGGCACTAGGCCTTTTGGCGAGCTTTTCAAAGATGATTATAGTTGCAAGAGAGTCCGGTCCAGGTGAAGATAACGTCTCTCGTCCAAGGAGGTTTATTGTGGAACAGCAGCAGCAGAGTTGATAGCGAAGAAATCCAACGCAGATATTCTGAAGTTGATTACATTCTCAAAGAAGATTAAAGTTGTGGATTCTGGCCAATCGGATTGCCTGCAAAATTGTGACTAGGTCAATCCGATTGCCGGCTCGAAAAGATGATTAGAAGCTCTCCGACCAATCAGGACACAGGAGATTTGAAGCTTGCCTAGTAGGTCAATCCGGGTACACGTGAATCTCCGCGCCGTCACCGCCAAGCAGGTCAATCCTGTTGATGGAGAATCCCGTGATGTTTATGTCCCGTGATGTTTACGTCCTGGATCTGGCGCAAAATGGTAGACGACCCCCGGAACGTTTATTTAGTACCCCAACGTTTGCGGAGGTGATGTTACGGCGTCTTCCATTCTGTGTATGCTCCATGGTCTCCTCCGCCATATACGCCGTCGTCTGCTGGGTTATCAGCTCTCCCGAAGTGATACAGTGACTCCAGCACACGACAAGTGTAGATCTCGCAGGTTTAATGTATCCGTGGTGGTATGTCTCAGTAGATTACAAGAAACGGCCCTGAGAAGGGCCAAGGTATCACCCTAGTGTATCTGTGCTGATGGCAACCTGAGTACAACACTTTCAACGTTCGGCTCGATGGGACCGCCCACCGGGCCCGACGGTGGACGATGATGGTAGTCACGTTCCTGATCCCCCTGCAGGACGCGTCAACATCGCTTGAAGAGCTTGAAGACGGACACGTCCTGCTGGTTCGGTGGTCTGAGCGGGGATGTGAATGATTTCCTGCGCTATATTTGCTCGCTTAAATACCCGATTTCGACATGAGCTGGTGAACATGAAGTTACAAATAAAGACACGCCTACAAAGAAGAAATCGATTGATATAGGGACTCTGTAGCTATAAGCTGTGCCATGTGGCATGAGAGGTGATGCACAATATATTGCCTCTCATGAACAGACTCAATAAAATCGAGTCTGCTACTTTTCTCTCTTGTTTTTTGTTTTGCTTCCATGGGATCCCCTTTTCAGTATTTATTAAATTTATCTTTTCGCAAGACATCATCAAATTAATTTCACCAATCAGTAATGATTACAATGAAACACATCCACAGTAGTCGAGTAAATGATGCACTCTGTGTTTATCATTGATACTCAACTGCTGCCCTATATAAACATCACTGGTAGTAAGAATTATTATTTTAAACAAGGTATTGTTTTTCTATGACAGTTATTTTCTTTTTTAAAACACCAAATTGAATGTGAAAATATTTCATTCAAATTATGATCAACTATTCAATTTTTTTTTCTTATGGAGTCTAATGATCAAATCTGAGTAAAGCCATTGTTTTATCTTGGGAATATCCCAATGTCTCGTACAGTTCTTACGAATGTCCGGCTGTGAAAGTTGAACATAATCGGATGGTACTAATTTCGGACATCATGTTTCATGAAACTGAAAAGGTCCAGCAAAGCAGAAAACAATTGTCACGCATCAATAGTGTACTAATGCATTCTTGTAAAAGTTATATTATAGTATTTTATTTTGGTTAATAGTCGAAGAACTAAAGACGATTAAGAAGGGGGAGAAACAATATATTAATACTTAATAGTTAACATTGATTGTGCATCATTGTACTACACTAATTGATATTTCTTATATATTTAATTGTCACAGTATAAAGGATAGTTTCAGGCATACATAGTGGCGACAAACAAGAGACGCAACAGTACCAAATATAAACGTAAAAACATTGGCTGACAAAATTCATCACATGGTCAGAGTATTAACTTTAATACCCCATCCAACCCTTTCTCCAAGAAGAGAAAATGGGGTTGGCTGTGTATGAAATAAAACCGCGGCTTAGAAAGTTTGCATATTGTAAAATTAAAACATTTTATTTGTAATTTTTAACAGGTTATTGCATTTTTTCAGTAAACATGTGTTAAACGTGTTTTAATGCAGAAGCATCAGTTATAAAACCATGCTAATATAAGCTTTCTGATTGCTTAATGAAATTAAGGCGGGACCAAGTAATAGGTAGCAAATGTTATGGCTCAAAATAAAGAAAAGCCAGATTAAACCCCTGAAATGGATATATAGGGTCCTTTCCCAAACATTTTGGAAATATCAAATTAAAAATCCACCTACAAGCGCACTTTCTGCAATAACTATTTATATTTGCTATATTTTGCAACGGTGAAAATCTTAATGGACATACTGTTCTAGTCAGTAATAGTATTATAAAAATACAAAAACAACAACATTGCACTGAAAATTGTGCCATAACAGCATTTGAACATTTAATCACATTAGTTCATATCGCTTACTACAAAAAAAAAAATATATATATAAAAAAAAATATATATATATATATATATATATAACTTTATATATATTTAAAAAAAATAATGTTTTTGTTAAAAAAGAAAGAAAAAAGAAACTGACAAAGGAACAACTTATACCCTTTGTCACGTTTCTTGTTTTTTTCTCTCTGCAGTGTGGTATATTGCAATTTAAATAGACTATTCTACTCATTTGTTTCTGTATCGAATTGTATTAAAATGTGCACCACACAAAACTGATTCATCAAGTGCATAATAATCGCCACAAAGTAATAATACTGAATTGCAACTGCTCTAGTATTCTACATCTAACTATGTAATCATAGCCTCACTTCTCCCTTACCTGCTACTTCTTCTACCTACATCCCACGTACCCCTACCCCGTTATATAACATCATATTTTGTGTACTATGCCTCATGTTGTTATTTCATGTATTTCATATATTTTGTAACCTGAGTGAAACAATAAAGATTACAAAGAAGCCTTAATGGACAGATATTAGTGTGCTAGTCACTTTATATTAGAACATTTGAAAAAAAAGAGTATTTTCTCATATGGATCGCTGTATTGCCTGTATCATATTGCATCTTAACGTAGATAACTAATTTCGGAATTCGTAATTATTACTCGCGAGTGTAATTTTAGTGCGGGTAACGAGTTCATCCCCACGAAGCGGTACTTATATTTTTTTGTACCGCTATTAAATTCCGTTTTATTTAGTAAATATTCAATAAATGTCAACGTAATTATTTTGTGTTTTATAAGCTAAATGTTACGGATATTGTTCCTTTACTATTTCTGTATATATTGTTAATGAACATTTTTTCTAAAGGTTTTTGTTTCAGAAATACGAGTTGAATAACTACACAAACCTTTACTGAACACGATGTTAGGCGTTCACAATTCATGAAAATCAAACGCGACACTCTGTTTACATGTTCGCAATATATACTAAAGGAACAAAGAAACTAAACTCTGGAAGGGAATTTCCGCCAGCTATATAATTTAGACAGACAGACAGACAGATTTATTGACTTAAACTATTACAGTTTTTCATCATTACAAATATATGATAATTATAATATACACACACGTGACAGATTTTAACATTGCAAATACAACAAAATAATCATTACGTTTTCCTTTGTTTCATACATATTTAAAGTTCTCCGGCCATGTTTTGTTCCATGAACATGTTTATGTTATTTAAATCGAAATCAATACACAACAAAAGATATGTACAATTCACACATTTCAATATCTGTGAAAAGCGAGAATAAGATTTTATTTGATGACGTAGACAACTTTGAACAGGTAAATTAATCCACAGGTAAATGTATTTATCAATTATCTGACAATAGTTGTGCAGCTATACAATTCAGATTTACCTCATTTCTCTGTGCAGTCACGCATTGGTAAAAGTAGTATCTACGTCATGAAAATATTACTTATTTGTACATACAACTTAGTAGCGGTTTTAAATATATATTTCTCTCCGGGACTATCAAGAAATGTTCATATGATGTTTAAGAGTTAAGGTTGTTAATTGATAATACTACAAAAAGGATGGCCATTCATCTTTAAACAAACAAAAACATACACATATTATGGTATGTCAATGATAAACGAGGATGTTCTGAAATAAGATATCTAGTGTTTTTTTAGTCTGTTAAAATGGATGTAGATAGCCTTAATACAAGTGCATCGGAAATGAATTTACTTAAACTATAAGAATCATATTGTTGTTTAATGACTGCAACAATTCCACAAATTTAAACATTCTTGGTCTAGTTGTGTAATATTTAGGAATGTATTTGTTTTTAATGTTAGAGTAAGTAGTACAGATCAAAATAAAATGGTACTCGTCTTCAATATCGTTAGTGTTACAAATTTAGCACACTCTTTCGTTTCTCTCTGTTCTCCCTCTGTATCTCCATGTTTTTATTCTTAAACAATGAGGGATAATCTTATTTTTGTTATACAACTTCTTAATTGTTTGGAGCATAATGTTTCTAGATATGTCTCAAAATCAAAATGTTCTTTCACCACCTTATATAGAGTTAAAACTCTACTGCCATCTACATCAGATCTCCATAGTTGCATGAAATTATCTAATAATCTTTGTTTATATATTAAAGGAAATAGTTTAAAACTAACATTCATGGGATTATCCCAGACATTATTAAAACCATTACTGTTTGGGATAAACCTTATATTAGTTAGCCCTTATTACAGTTAGATAACAAATCCTTATAAATTGCTTTTAGTATAATGTTCTCTGTAGACAATATATTAACCAAGAGAATATTCATTGCTTTTAAGGCTTTTCCACAAAGACATTGTTTGTTTTTTAGTAGAAAAAGAGACAGTATAATTAAGAACCACACCTAAATAATTAAAATCATCGACGACATTAATAAACTTCCATTATAATACCACCTTTCACATTCTTTAATTCTACCCCTTTTACGGAATACAACTATGTTTGTCTTTTCAGTATTAACTTCAAGACCCCAGGATTCACAGTATTCATAGAGTCTATTAAGACTTTGCTGAAGGTCATCTGGGCTTGATCCCAGAACAGCCATATCATCAGCAAAAAGCAAAAGTATTAAAGTGATATCATTAAGAGATAAACCACCGTCTATTCTGTTTAATAAGAACAGTTCTTAATCTTCTGTGAATATAGAAAACATAATCGGTGAGACAATATTACCTTGCTTTAGACTGATAGAAATATCAAAGAATTCGGAGTAAGATCCACCGGATTTAACACATGCTTTAACTGTATCATACATGGATCTAATTATCCTAAGCATTTTCCCGTTGACACCACATTTATATAGCTTTTACCACAACGCGTTTCTGTAGACAGAATCAAACGCTTTTTCAAATCTATAAATGCGCAATAAAGTCTTTTTTTTGTCGTTTAGAATTTTGTTTATAATCCTATGTAAAATAAATATTGCATCTGTTGTTGATCTCCCTTTTCTAAACCCGAATTTCAAGCTTGTTTTAGATAAGCAAGCGATGTTCTATTTTCATTTGAATTAAATCTGTTAAACTCATTCAATGAATTTTTATAAAGTTGTTTAGACTGGCAGCAGTCTTCATCGAACCATTTTTTCGTGTCACTATTTTTAATTTGAAATCCCGACGAAGGGATTTTGTTGTGCTTCATAAAATGTGGGTCAGCGACTTCACGCATTGTACACGTAAATTGCGATACAAGATTATCTACACTATTCGCGTTATCTGAATTACAATTATCGAGCAATGCATTAAAACATGGTAATTTACCAATAATACCCCGTCGAAACTGTTCCCTATGCAATTCGTCTCATTTTATAGACTCAGTTTCGTAGGAATGTTTATCATTCCCGTCGTGCGTTTTGCCAGCAAGGGTGAACGATAACGGTGCATGGTCACTAAATTCATTAAATGCATGTATACAAAAATCGCTCACACATGGAAAATCGCGTTTTTTTAACAACAGATAATCAATTACGCTGCTTCCATGCCTATTAACGTACGTTATACATCCCACGTCACAATCTGACCCTAATCTACCATTGGCCAATCGAAAAGAAGTAGTTTACACAAGTCCTTGTGGATTCGCAAATGTATCTTGTGAGGCCCGCTTTAGGCGGTTATCTGGTATATAATCAGAGTAATCAATATTGTTAATTACACTATCACATACAATAAAATCGCACCTATTTCACACTCTGCCATTACAATCACCTGCAATAAATGTTTTACCTAAGGATTCATAATAATATAGATCATCTTAAAAAAGCTGAAAAAGATCAGTATGTATTGCATTAGCTGCGGGTGAACACTTAATTCCACGTAATATTCCAGAGAAATCAATCCCAAGCTATTTAGAGAAAGAACAAAACTGTGCTGTTGTTGAATTTCTACACGAAATTCATAAATGCTGAAGTTCCGCTTCGAAAATGTGAGACTATAGGAATCTTTCATGGGTATCCGGTGAAGATAAGGAATTCTAACCCGAGGTATAAGCGTTTTTACCGGTACCTGAGGCTCTGCCGAGGTTCCGATTAAAACACTTATACCGAGGGTTGGAATTCCCTATCTGAACCGAATACCCATGATATATTCTTTTTCTTGCATATCAGAGACATGCTGTACATCGACGCCGCCAGCTACTAACGTTTTACATTTTTTCCTGCATACCGGATGTTGGCGCGCGTGAATTTAATCTCGACCCTAGGGTGAGATGGAAATATCTTGCCCCGGTAAAATGACGGATATCCTTGTCCGGTATGTAAGTAATTTCAGTAGTATAATGTAGAACTGTAGATAATTTTTGACTGCAATGAGTATGTACTCATCAGATTCAAAATGAATGTGTCACAAGGAACACATTCAGGGTATAAAACATTTTTTAAATAGTTCATGCGTCCAAAATGGATGTGGATCCATGTAATACATTTTAAAAGAAACGACCATTCTGATTAAATGGATATTAAGTAAAACGAAACACTGTATGGCCTTTGTTCTTAATATAAACATAATTTTTTATTATAATATAACATTGCTTATAAAAATTTACATCATGTAAATATGGAATAAACTGTTTCACATCATGACACTACATACAAATATAATACTCATGATTTTTAAACGGTTTGAGTATTTGTAATAAGTTGATGAGTAAAGATTCTCACAATTTATAAAACGGAGGGTTAGTGTAAAAAAAAAGTATAAGTCAATTACTCAAAAACTCAGCTTATCTAATGTACATAGTTGCAAACTTTTACATCCTAAATTTGCACACCTGCTTGAGCCAAACGCGAACTCTATTATTAATTTGACTGGAAATACGAAATTAGATTAAAAACCTGTTAACTTAATTTTTTTATTTTTGTATAAAGACATAAACATGCTATACAATTATCTGAAACGATATTATTATTATTATTATTATTATTATTATTATTATTATTCCTGTAACATCTAGTATACTATTTAAAAATAGTATACTCGTTATTTTGGTTAGAAATCCATAAACCGCACTGTTAGATAGTTTGAATATCGTCGTTTCCTGATGTATACGTGTTTAGAAATATATTTGATAAGCTGTCGCCATTGATATAAATGTATGTTGTAATTGTTGCTTATGCTGTTGATATGTATGAACATAAGTGGATAAAGAGTTTTACCTTTGAAGGAATAACATTTGGTGTGTTATGTATTGTTATCGTCTTTTTCACGAAAGGAAAGTTCTAATGTAGTCCTGTACCACTCGATTAACAGCAGCATATTATACATACAGTATAGAGTGGAAATGTTCGGGTTGCGTTTCTTTTTTTCTTTAGTATATTACATTACAGATGTAACATGTAATGGTGAATATTTGAGAATATACCGAAGCATGTCTTTGCCTAAAACAGATGATGGCACATCAACATTTCCCTTTTCCAGTAATCTGTTTGTGGGGTAACATTACGTTTATATGTCTATACCTTAACCATTAACCCGCCAAGCACGACTATAATTTAGCCTTTGCGTCCATGATTGTAAGCCCAGATCAGTCCGGTTGCTGATCAGTCATTTCCCCCACCCCTTTGTCACATAATTGGATGGTCTTAATTCAAAGTTAGAAAGTCCATTATATATATGTAGCGGGTTAAGGGTTAATTTAAAAAGAGGGTATATTTAAACACAATAAGACAAGAAAAAAGAAATACATGAGTATCGAATATGACTATCCACATTTTGCATGATATCTGTAATGACTATCAATATGTTATATATATCTATATGTTCTGTATGAATATGCATAGATGCTTCGGAAAAATAAAAAATAAAAAATAGTTTGTTAAACAAACACATTTACTGCGATGAGAGCCGATTTTATAGAAGTTAAACCCGATAGGAGTGCGTGCAGAATTTATTATTTTTAAAACCTAAAACCGAGTATTTAATGAACGAAACATATTTGTTAAAAATACACATTTTAAAAAAAGAAACTATTCTAACTAACTATTAAATAAATGATTTAATAGTTAGTTAGAATAGTTATTTTTTTAAAAATATTATCTCAAATCAGTACATCATTTATACAAACTATTGTTAAATATCACACGTGAATGTTGGGTGGAGTTAAGCTAACACGTGCTTCTTTTTGTCAACATTTTCAGAACTTACAATATTTTTCAATAATACCCAATAATTCTATTTCTATCTTTTTATTATTTTTTTATTAGTAATTATTATTTTATTATTAATCGAATGTCAATAAAACTGAAATATATTATATATAAATACCTTTTCTGTTTGTCAGTATGTGTCGTTCTATCCACAGAAAGATCGGCATATAACTAGAATTTAAAGGAAGACAGATATAATTTACACTATCAAACCTTCCCGCCTTCCAGACACTCGATATAGCTTCTTACTATCTGACGAAAAGACGCAGACGTCTCTCTTTTAAATGTCGTCTGCAACTCCTTGATTATTGCAAATTCAATTCAGGTGCTTGGTATCGCGACTTTTATGTCAGCAATATGTATCGAATAAGAAATATCTTTTAAAAAGATAAGCAATAAAGAATAGAATGTTACTGATGAACGCAGAGGCGGATAATGTGAACACATTCTAAAAATAGCAGATAATAACGCTTTGTGTCATTACGTGGTCCCGCCTTAATTCCTTCAAGCGATGGGAAAGCTTATATTAGCAGGATTTGATAACGGATATGTAATAGCTACAAGTAACAGATAGAGTCTAGTCTCATTTGGCTTATTTAAACACCGAGATGGCATCGACCATGCTACAATTCGACAATACAACATGTTTGTAGCATGGTCGGTGACATTTCTTTTGATGAATGCAGAGCATTAATCGTTTAATTTAGGGTAACTAAAGGGGCGTGACTATACCATACTACAACTACCAGATAGAGGAATTTAGAGTACGGTCACTATGACGTCACAGTGTTACTAAGTACACCATGCTACACAAAAGATAGAGTATGTCTCAGCTCGTTGGTTATTTAAACACATCGAGGGCTACGCCCATCCAGGGAGTAAGGAGTTTACTTAAGTATACTTACTCCCTGACCCATCTCGGTGTTTAAAATAAGCCAACTCACTGAGACCGGTTTTGCTTCATGGAGAAGGAATTGGATGGGGTATGAAAGTTAAAATACTCGGACCACGTAATGCGTAACTAACCATCACTGCTTATTAAAGGCAGTAAATTAGCATTGTTTGTTTTCTTTTAGAATTGTTTAACTACATTATGGTTGTATAATTTTGATAAAAAAATGAACTAAATTAGACATAAAACAGCAAAAGAAATTACACTGAACATATCAAATAAATGAATTGAATTGAATTGGGGTTTTAAGGCGCACCAACACATGAAAGGTTTTATGACGCCTAACAGGAATGAACATGCCAGGCTCATCCTCCATGTACATCGAGATAAAATATGGAGAATGGGCCTAGAACCTTCTCACCTGCAGAACTACAGAGTTGCTGCGGATTCTATTGTAAGCACTCCATTTACGCTGGAGCCACGTTTATTGTTTGTTTGCCACTGCTCTTGTGATTTGAACGAGATGGCACCTGAAACAATGCAGGAGTCATGATGAAGACATTTAATGAGCATGAACAAAAAATGAACATGAATTTGGGGGTGGGGGGATTCTACCCATCTGCCTACCCCTCCAACGGGGATCTGCAGTGACCCTATTCTTTGCCCTGGAACCAAACCCCCCTCCCCCACTACCCCGGAACCATACGGGACATAAAATCAATGACCTAATGACGAAAGTCTTTTCTATGATTACGCGCCAGGGTTAACTATTTTAAAGTTGGCGGTAAACAAATCGAGATATATTTCAACGACAGCGTCATGTGTAGGTATCGCCGAGGTGATCCGCGTGGCAGTTATTTATAAGTGGAAGATGCCTTTATGTTTTGACAATACTTTTTGTAGTTAATAATTATGCTGTATTTTAGGAAACTGTTAATGTCCATCTTTATCTTTGAACCATTTCACGTTTTAAATTGATAATAGCTTGATGTACCCTCTTCAACTGTACGAGACTTAGACGATTCACCGAATCTATGGTTCACCGCGGTATTTTCACACGGTTCGATTACGTTTGATACATATACTGCTCGGAAGGTTTTCGAAATATTTTATCGTTACAAACAATAAGACTACTATAGTAAATATAAATTTATTTTGTTCTGTTAAATACAGTTGTAACCCTTCTCGCCTCTCACCGCTGCGGGTTCGAATCCTACTGGGAGCTCGACTTGCAAGCGAGGAAGTGTCGATTCTTACGGATGGCTGGAGGTGTACAGTACTGGTTCTACCCATGAAAAGTGGGTGGTTTGCCTCCACCACCAAAAAGCGACCGCCATATACAACCTTGCATGTGTTGAAAATGACGCAAAACAGCATACAAACAATTAAATGCAGGATGGAACTATCAATTCGCATACCCGAGCGAAATTTAAAATGGTGCGTTCGACTGAACTCGTTGCTTCACCTCTCCTGACTACGCGCATTTGAGGATTAGCACACCCGATTGCAACACAGAAAATGTCGGCCTGGGGTAGAATAATGGTGACCGTTAAATAATTTTTCTATTTGTTTGCAACAAAAGCATTTTCACTAATTTAATGTGCCATTTTTGGTTTATATATTTGTGACATTGTCCAGCATTAATATGTTGAAATTGTGATCTTTAAAATGCGTTTATTTATAGGTAAATGAATGTATGAATACAATATGTTTATAGGTAAATGAATATATGAATACCATATGTTTATATGTAAATGATTGTATGAATACAATATGTTTATAGGTAAACATAGGTAAATGAATGTATGAATACAATATGTTTATAGGTAAACATAGGTAAATGAATGTATGAATACAATATGTTTATAGGTAAATGATTGTATGAATACAATATGTTTATAGGTAAATGAATGTATGAATACAATAAGTTTCTAGGTAAATGAATGTGTGAATACACTATGTTTATTTGTAAATTATTGTATGAATACAATATGTTTATATGTAAATGAATGTATGAATAAAATATGTTTATAGGTAAATGATTGTATGCATACAATATGTTTATAGGTAAATGAATGTATGAATACAATATGTTTATGTAAATGAATGTAAATGAATGTATGAATACAATATTTTGGCATTTCAGTACTAGGGTTAATGTTTTTAAATGATTCAGCCATTCATGATATTTTTTATTGAAGATACCTGATCCCCAATTTTCTGTAGATTCTTTGGCAGCACATGGACATGCGAATCAATTTATCTTTATTTAAAATGAGCTCAGATATGATTGACAACATTTTTATTTTATGACATATTACATCCGTCGGCGTCGTATCGCGGAATAAGTGATATTTCATTTCTCTAAGATTCTTACCTAAATAGCTTCTTTTTCTTCTTTTCCCCCCTTCGGAGTGACTGTTTTTCTACTAAAAACACCTTAGTCTTTTAAAACCGTTTCAGATTGTTGAATATGCACTATTTTGCGTCGAAAAGCCGTAATAAAGGTTTGTGTTATTGCATAAGCATTTTTAATATTTATTTTAAATAATTTGAACAGGATTTATTTTTATTAAAAACCAATAAACATATGTTCGTAATATCGTGAGAATTTTCCAAAATGAAACCAAAATACTATCATTTGTTTTTATCATGTGACGTACTTCCTGTGACGTAATATATTTAACTGTGCATTGCACCAATCCAGATCGAGTATGGACACGACACCCAATATGACTTTTCAACACGTAGGATAGCACTATTTTTTAAAAATCCTCCGATTTTTATTGGTTAAGAGCCAAGGCGTACCAGATCATATTACCCGCCGGCGAACGGTAATATGAAATCCCGTTGAAACTTGAAATCAAAATAGCTGACAGCTAAAGAAACTCCCGATTCAGGATTACTTTTCTATGACTTCTGCCGTATGCTGTTTTATCAGGGTGTACACCCCAGTTTTAGTTATTTATTTCCAATATTTGGCCAGCCGCGAAAACAGATGGCACATTTACAATCCGTCAGTTCAACATTTTTGTTTTAAATTCAAATTAAACATTCAATATGTATCAGTCAAACCGTTAATGAGTAGGTCAGAATGCTTTTTTGATTCGATATAAGCTCATGTTTCGTCGATCTTTCCTCGAAAAGAAAAAAACGCCTGACGCGAGTAAGGGAAATAACTTTTGTTGACTATAATTGCAGTTATATCTATCAATATAAATAACTTTGTTAGATTTCAAGTAGGGTGTATGGGAATATTCCCATTGATTTCACTTCATCATTCGCTTTAGGCTCAGGATGAAATGGAACCAAAGAGGTTGGAATATTCCCATACAGTCATTACTGGAAATCTGTTTAACTAAAACCATCTTTTGTATTATAATAGACATGAATAATGAAGACAATTTAATATACAAACCCTTTCTTTCATATATGTTTAGTCTTCCAAATGCAATAAAATTAATTATTATTTTATAGGTAACGTATTCTACACCCAGTAACACGATAAAGCCCCAGTCGCCAGATGGCACACATGTTTCAAAATGCTCTACACATAATGGGCTTTCAGAAAAATAAGGTGTACAAAGTTCCACCTGGGATGTGTGTGGGGTGTGGGGGTGTGGGTGGTGTTTCTCCTACTATCTTACAGCCTATTAGTATTTACAGTAGCAACTACAGATGCCAAGACCTAATTAGGACGATCAAAAATATCTCGTCGTTTTTTTCTTAAAAAACAAAATAAAAAGTAATTAAAAGATCTCAAGAATTGGTGGACCGATTTTGCCACTCTCCCCACCAACTCTGATCTAAAAGTAGAGCAATTGTAAAGTCGGGAAAGTAGGTGTCCTTGAATGCTACTTTTCCTGTTAAGTAGGTGTCCTTGAATGCTACTTTTCCTGTTCGATTTTTATATCTACTTTTAGTATTGTTTTGCTTTCGGTGTCGTAGTCCTAGTCCTTAGTGCGTTAGTGCATTAGTGCTTTTAACAAAATTCCCAAATGGAACATGAAATAAAACGGGTAATTCATGGCGGAGCATATGCGTTTTAGAGGACCAAGAGGGCATGTGGACGCTCTACTGGCTAAAATGGCTCTTATTCTACGGTTGTCTCATTAAATTCCCATTAGTACTTCTTTTAAACTAGAAGGCATGGCCTACATATCGAGCCCTGTTGTAAAGGTCCCGATTTTTTATTTGACCAATATCAAGGTCAATCCCAAAAGATATTAAATTAATGTCATTAACAGTGGGAGAGGCATGTCGTAGCGGAGACCGGATGTGACCTATATTTCGTCGAAAAAGGTCACAGCCACCCAAAATTTGCACATGATGTTAGATGCATATAAGGAACATTCTGGAGATGTTTGGTGAAAATTGTACGAGAAAGAAGCAAGATACGCATTTCGTAGTGGAGAGAGGACGCCACATATATTTCATCGAAAGTAGGTCACAGTGACCTTAAATTTTGCACATATGTTAGATGCATAAAAGGAACATTCTGGTGAAGTGTTTTGAAAATCCTGCGAGAAAGAAGCAAGGTACTTATGTCGTAGCGGAGACCGGACTTTATCTTAATTCTTAAAACTATATTTCGTCAAAAGTAGGTCGCAGCGACCCCAAATTGTGCATGTTATGTTGGATAAATATAATGAACATTTTGGTAGAGTTTGTTGAAAAGCCTTTATGTTACGAAGAAGATATAAAGAAATAAAAATCAAAAGATGTTTTTTCTATTTTTAGTAACAGCGAACTTGACATTCAACCCAGTCGCCCCATATTTAATTCGGACCTTTCTTTCCATATAAGCTACCAACGCAGCAAGTTTGGCCGCAGAACCGCACTGCTAACAAAAGTTATTGAGCCGAAACAATTTTTCTATTTTTAGTAACAGCGACTTTGACCTTGATTCCAGTAGCCCGAAGTGCAATATCAGCCTTCATTTCCATATAAACTACATACCCAGCAAATTTCGTCACAATACATCACTCCTAACAAAAGTTACTGAGCGGAAACCATTTTCTATTTTTAGTAACAGTGACCTTGACCCCAGTGACCCAAAAGGCAATCGCAACCCCTCTTTCCATATAAGCTATATATCCTTCAAGTTGCATTGCTAACACAAGTTATTGATCAGAAACCATTTTCTTTTTTTAGTAACAGTGACCTTGACCTTAAACCCAGTGATCCCAATTGCAATCCCAACGTTTTCCACAGAAGCTATCTACACAGCAAGTTTCGTCATAATACCTTACTCCAATTATAAAGTTATGGAGTGGAAACCATTTTTCTATTTTCAATAACAGCGACCTTGATCTTAACACAGTAGCCCCAAATGCAACCACAACCTTCCATTTCATATAAGCTACCTGTCCCGCAAGTTTCATCGCAATACCTCATTCCTAACAAAAGTTATTGAGCGGGATCATGAGATTGACCCCAGTTCCCAATATAGCATATTGCATATTTTAAAACAAATCAAGGGCCATAACTCTGATGTTATTTGTCCGATTTAGCTCGTTTTTAAACCCGTCCGAGCTTTTGTTGATTTCAAAAATCTGGTAAAGTTTGAAAAAGATCGAATGAAAAATGAAGGCCATAACATATTAAAGAGGCAAAATATAGCAGTTTTAACTAAATCAAGACCCATAACTCCGGTGTTACGAGTTCGAACTAGCGGGTTTTCAACTCGTCTGATGTTTCATTTATATAAACAATCTGGTTAATGTTTGAAAAAGATCGGATGAAAAATGAAAAATTTCCAATATTTCCGGTTTAGTCCACATACACAATTTCCTTGTTATTATGAACTGGGCTGATAACTAAAGTCATATAAAGCTCTGTTATTAATGAGCACATATGTATTTGATCCTCTCACAATTATATTTTCTAAAAGCATCCAAATCTTAATTAACTTTAATGAAGAATACTGAAACTGATCTGTTGAGCTGCTCCCAGAGCCCATTTACATACTGTCATGGACTGTTCCAAAAGCTTCCCCTCTAAAACGGTCCAATGAGAACAGTCCACATCATCATAAATTAATTTGCATAAATAATTTGCATACATGGTAAACATGTTTACATCTATTCTAATTTTAGCTGTTCTTCAAGGTCAAAATCCTTAATAAATATACAGCTGATTTCATCATATGTTTACAACATCTATAGGGCAACATAATGTACTTGTAATTTACTTACATCTTGTAATTTACTAATATCAACTATTTAATTAACCTGTTATTTACTAATATCAACTATTTAAATTACTTGTAATGTGCTTACATCAATTATTTAAATTATTTGTAATTTGCTGATAAAAACTATTTAATTGACTTGTAATTTACTAATATCAACTATTTAAATCGACTTGTAACGTACTTACATCAACTATTTAATTTACTTGTATTTTGCTGATATCAACTATTTAATTTACTTGTAATTTTCTAACATCAACTATTCAATTTATTTGCAATTTGCTAACATCGACTATTTCATTTACTTGTAATTTACTAACATCAGTTGTTATATTTACTTGTAATTTGCTAACATCAACTATTTAATTGACTTTAATTGACTAATATCAACTATTCGATTTACTTGTAATTGACGGTAATGCTCTCTAACAGAACCAGTATGTACAGAAATGACATCCGTAATGGCCTTTCTCGACCCCAACGTGTTCAAGGACAACAGTTCAGCTCCAGGATATTTGATCAAACAAGCTATTGTCTACAGTATGGGTTATGCTAAATTCACTTTTTTCCATGTTTCTATTGAAACAAATAACAATACGTTTGTGCGGTTCGTGAACTTAACATCTTCTGTTATATTGTATTATGTTCTGATCCGTTCTGTTCAATTATGATCTATTCTTTTCTTCACTGTTCCACTCCATTCTTCTATGCGGATATACTCCGTTCTATTTCACTCATTTCCATTCTAGTAACCTTCTTGCTATTTTTCAATTGATAGTATGGCTAAACCAGGCAGTCTACATTGCTTTCAAAATAGAAAAGTTTAATGCAGCTCTTTTAAGAATTAGTGATTTATAGTCAGTTATTTCATATAATATTTTTGCAATGCCAGTTCAGGGGTGAAATAGTAGTTTTTATGCAATATATCTATCTACAAATTGTATTTATCATTTATATTTTATAAATATGAACAGTTTGTTTGTATGGTATTTGACGTCAGTTTTAGCATATTTTAGGCCATATATGACGGTCGCATATTTCTGATAGAGGCAGACCACCCCATTTTTCCTGAGAAGAATCAGTTCTGTATACCTCACGCCAGCCCCGTGTGGTTCCCGGGGGCCCCCGTTTGGTCACGGGGCAAAGAATAGGGCCACTGCATATCCCTTTGGAGGGGTAGGCAGAGGGGTAGAATCCCCCCAAATTCATGTTCATGTTATCATTTTTTTTCATGTTCATTAAAGGTCTTCATCATGATCCCTGCATTGTTTCAGGAGCTATCTCGCTCGCATCAAAAGAGCAGTGGCAGAAAAACAATAACGTGGCTCCAGCGTAAATGGGAGTTTCTACGATAGAATTTGCAGCAACTCTGCAGTTCAGGGTGAGAAGGTTCTAGGCCCATTTTCCATATTTTATCTCGATGTACATGAAAGATGAGCCTGGCATGTTCATGCCTGTTAGGCACCATATAACCTTTTCATGTGTTGGTGTGCCTTAAAACCCCAATTCAATTCAATTCGTATACCTCACGCCATCCGTAAGAATCGACAACCCAATCTATATTATCTAAGATCTTAAAAGCTCATGCCAAAATAGACATTGTGTTCAATGTTTATATTTTTCTATAAATGTGCAAAGCATGCTAAATTTAAAACTCAGAGAGTATCAGTTGTATTTAGGACTAGACTGCCCCACAGATGTCAATTAAATTGTTTGGGAGCAGTCTATATTTAGGACATGCATTAGGATGATCATGCGCGGCGATGGTTCCAATTCTAACATTTCAGTAAGTAAGCTGGTTCCTAGTTCGCATCAACTAATGACCTAAGAGTCAGTAAACTAATGACTTACGGAAATAGTGTCCATATATAACTCATGGAAATAATATAAATGACCAAAGGCTAATCACCGAGTGTTTGCAACATTGTCACCGAGTTCATGAAACTAAGCCTTGGTCAGTTGATCAGTAGTAGTAATTAGACTAATTCTGCAGTCTGATGATTTATGGTACACGCAGTCAATACTCCATTGCCGCATCGATATACCTTTCAAGCAAATATGGTATTTAGATATACCGTATAAGCGATACATAGTTCCGATCTGTCAATCAAGCTTATAGCCACAAAAGATTTGACTTAAACGTTCACTCGATATTTACACCTGTACCAAAAGCACGTGTTGTCCCACAAACAACTATAAAATACAACAGATCATATGGCCAATGTTTGTGGAAACTTGTTCAAGGAACAATAGTTGGCGGAGCTATAAACGGAAAGTCGGAACTATCCATTCATACTGAACACGTTTTTTTTGCAGTCAATTTAGCAGGCTGTTGAACAACCATTGTCCATTTTTTCATAGAACGTCTATCAAAGAACACAGTCAATCAAAAACATAAGAAGACACGTTTTTAAAGGGAATGTAGCGATACAGCCAAACAAACTCTATTATTGAGAGTTCTGAAAATCTTAGAAAAAGGTGAAAGAATTATCAAAATCGGATGATAGATAAAAAAGATATGACCATTTAAAGGTTGTTCTAAAACGCACATGGGAGCCGCCATTTTTTTAGAACTATGACGTCATAGTTCCATATTGCCATATATGGAATATTGATAAATATCATTTAAAACGAAGAAAATCACTGCAAATGAATGATTTTTTCTTATTGGTGATAAAAATCATTTTTGCCATTAAGTATTACATATTTTTCTGACAGTTGATGTAATTTTTTCTCTATAAATCAGTAAATTTTCATATTTATAAATATTCCATATATGGTCATTTAGAACCGTGATGTCATAGCTTCCAAAATGGCCGCTTCCATATCCGTTTCAACAGAAACTTCAAATGATCATATCTTCTTTGTTTATCATCCGATTTTGATAATTCTTTCACCATTATTCAAGTATTTCAAAACTCTCAATAATAATGATGGATTGGCTGTGTCGCTACATACCCTTTAAGGACAATTGGTACGCCAGCGTTAAATAAAATCTAAAATGGATGATCTGGTTGTGTACCAGTTATCGTCATTCACTAGATTTGTTATTATCAATAATACGCTGGATGTTGTGATTATTTTTTGGGTCCACTTAACAAATCACTACGCACTATCATCAGACGATTTGAGAGGAAAACTATTTTAGAAATGTAAATATACACTCTCAACCCAACCCGTTTACCTGTATAACACAACACAATCGGAGGAATCACGCGCTAATACGCATGACGAAAATAATCCTTTTAAAATATCTGACCTTTTACGTCGAACCATTGAATCAATTTCACATGCCCAAAAAACGAAAAGCGTGGGCTAAATATTTTCAGCCACGGGAGATAACGAGTACAGTCAATCAATTTAAATTTGCCAACTGTTATTTCCTTTTAAATTATGAACTTAAAGTGAAGTAAATTACACCCGATGGTACAGTTGAAAATCATTTTAAATTGTAGATAAAACTTTTTTCTAAATATGTTTTGTGTGTATTCAAATGCAATGTTATATTTATGTTTCAATTAATAACTACACAAGTATTCATCATCCTAAATATGGGTTATTCGGTATCAAACTGAAGATGAAGATAACTACAGCATTGAACTGAGACGATCGGCCCAATTCAGTCTATATTTAGTAACGATCACGTTACACTTGTTACCGAGAATAGAAACAATGTAAACACAGAATATTTACGGCAAAAGGGTAAGCTTATCTACCGGCAAAAATATTTATGGGACGACCAGTTTTGATTTAGATATATTAAAGAACCAATATAAAAATGACGATATCTGGTATACAGCCAGTATATGGTCAAGTGAAATTTTCAACCAACTGCATATTTTAGGCATGAGCAATGCCAATCATATAGTAGATATACATGACAGTAATTCAACACTAATGATGTGAACATAATATCAGAAAGAACACATATATGACAATATGGCATAAATTGTGCCCTTTATCACCGAACATGTTGGTACAATTTTACTCAGAGTATTTTTGTCTTGTACGTGAGATAAATTGGTCCACATAATAGTCCATTTATCCATATAGAGCTCACGAGACATCATTTTTAAATAAAATAAGCCATGTTATCACATCAGTCTAGAACTGAACGTCCCTTCGATTATCTGTAAGAAGTATAGATGTCCCTGACTGTTATTATTGTACAATCGTCTATCGTTGATAATACAAGAGAGTATAGATGTCCCTGACTGTTATTATTGTACAATCGTCTATCGTTGATAATACAAGCTATAGATGTCCCTGACTGTTATTATTGTACAATCGTCTATCGTTGATAATACAAGCTAAAACTGAACATTGTTTGCTTTTCTGTATCATTTTTTGTTTCAGTTACCAAAATATTTTCTCTGTCAATGAGTGTGTTGTGGGTCGGGGAACCGACATTCCACCCTACCACACACTTTACACAATTGTATGTTATAATTATATCATAGCGCTTTTAGTAATAGATAGAGTCTGGTCTCAGCGAGTTGGCTTTTTTAAACACCGAGATGGGCGTAGCCTTTCGTAGTGTTTAAATAACCAACGAGCTGAGACAGACTCTTATCTTTTTTGCAGCATGGTGTACTCAGTAACACTGTGACCGTACTCTAAATAGTTGTAGTACGGTAGCCACGCCCCTTTAGTTACCCTAAATTAAACGATTTAATGCTCTGCATTCATCAAAGGAAAAGTCTCCGACCATGCTACAATGTTTGTTTGTTATATCATATATTATCGTGGAAAACACAAGCTAAACATGAACACCTCTTGTTTGTCTGGTGTATCATCTACATAAACAATATAGCCGTTAGCAACACGTGCTGATGTATGATCTGCGTTGCATGCTTGTTAGTTACAATACGGATGCAGGTTTTATCACTGCTTTCATGTAAATAAACTATAGATGGAGCAATCAGCTAAATAACATTGCAAACTGTTGAAGATAAATTTGATTTTGAATGCAAATTCGTTTTAGCGGGAATCTGACGCGCGTCACGCTAGTATGACGTAAATAATGTGACCTTCGATATTCCATCGAGTAACGCTGCGAAGCAGTGTACTAGATCTTGCGAATCACAACGAAATTGTGGAGACTATAGTAACATCAGAGGGTATTCGAAAAACCATTCAACCAGACCAATCGTGATCATTCTTCGGGATCCCGCCTCGTGTGTATCAAGGCGCTTCGGTATGTTGAAAATCTTGACATTCTGTTAGCCGGAAGGCAACGGCACAGACAATAGAGCGCTCTTGCTATGTAAACAATATGACCGCTAACCGCACGTGTTGATGTACAATTTGCTTGAATTTTTGTTTTCTACAATGCAGATGAAGGTTTTATTGTTTTCATGTAAATAAACTATTGATGGAGCAATCGGCTGTACAACATTGCAACATTTGCATGATAACTTTGATTTAGAATTCAAATTTCTAAGATGCGATGACGTAACCAATATGAAAACCTGCGTATTACATTCGAGTAATGCTGCGAAGCAGTATACGAGATGTTGCGAATGTCAACCAGACATGCGCAAATAAACGGCTGGAACACTACCATACGAATGTTAATCGGTGACGTCACCATTCATATGCAAATTGGGAACCAAATATTCACTGGACATTTTGACAACAGAAACTTTACTCTGACCAAGACATGGTTGGTTGGCACATTGAAATAACTACACTATTTTGTAAGCAGTCAACGTTCGTATAGTTCTACTACTTTAGTGATTGATCGAAGTCGCTTATTGGTTTAGGTTTACCACCACTAATTACACGTAAACCTCCGAGGTGTACCGAATGTAGTTTCTATAATAAAAAGTAATCCCTCCTTTTTTGATGGAAATGGGCATTATAAGTAGGGGAAAACTGCCCATTTCTATTCGAGTTTGTGGTTATATGTATAAGAAGCCTATTAATAGGTTTTACTGGATCACTGATGAACATTTTCGAAATTTCGACTGTATGCTTACACTTTGTGAGCAATGAAAATAGTCAACAAATGAAAACAGCTGTACCGTTGACCTGTTAAGTAAACAAACAAGAACTTTCTTACATGTCTTGTGAGCCCACCTTTTCTGGTGATTTTTCAAGTGGAAAATTAGTTTTCTATATGAACATTACACTGCTGCATTATCAATAATTGAGTTGAATTTGCAACAAATCATTAATATGTGACACTTTAACATTGGTGTCTATGGGTAAAATAATTAGTGGTTTCATACCTATACGAGCCTTTTCGCTCTAGTCTAGATCATCTGCAACGCTTGCTTGTTTTCAAGACTTTAATAAAAAGATAATAATTTCGCGATAAGAGATAACAATACGTCACGTGCACTACCATTTCATTATCAGAGTTGTTTACGACGTGAACATCCCACGGATTCTTTTCAATTTCAAAAGCTTGACAGATGAAAACAAATCTTATAAACAATTCAATTTACCTATCTAAGGTTGTCAAGTTCGCAGTTTTGCATAATAATTGTAGTTCACGTCGCCCCACCGCTGTGGAGATAATGCTTTTTAAAATTGAGTTTCTAAAATTGAGTTTCTTACTGTTTCTGCTCAATTTCTAGAAAATCCATCCAAAAAAGTCGTGAACAATCTCCAAGGTTATTCTGAATCAGCCGAGTTAGCATCATTTTGAGTGTGTTTGAGTTAATGTCTCGATTTTGTTTTTAAAGTTCATGCGAGATCTTTGCAAATCACATTAAATTATATAGGGAATTTGCAAAGTTACAGAACTAACGCATGTCTTAAGTAACTTTACACAACATTTTAAATATTAAATCGTTACATATCACTCTAGGTAGAAGGAGCAATAATTAGTAAAATAAATCCATACACAGTTTATATGTGGACCGATTTAAAACTGACACATAATGCTATTTCCTATTCTAAAAAGGGCCTAAACATGATAAATCAGCCTAAAATGACCCCTTATTTCTAAGGGAATTAATTTCGCACAGTAACATGTGCTAACATTGGTTATGCACGCGGTTTAATTTAAGCACAGTTTTTCCAATTCTTTCAAAATATTTTTATCATGAATTTGGACATTTTTAAAATGCTAGATTCTTCTAGAAAATGCCTGATGTACCTCGTTTAATGAAGTAATTTCAATTATCCACGAAGGGGGCCCTCTGGTGAATATCAGTATAACAATAAATTTTTATTTCCCTGTTTTTTATGAAGACTAACATATTACTAGTTAGTTTCTGGAAAAATAATGATGTGTTGGTGATTTAACTTTTTAGCAATATTAATTTTTAGTAATACGCCCCCAAAGCCATAAGTGGGGTTTTAGATTCAGAATCGGCTGAAAATTGGGTATGACTTTCGAAATCATCCAATATTTTAGATAAAAATAAGAAGCAAATGAAAAAAGTTATGAGAAGCTAAACAGGTATCAATACAAAAGTAAGAAAACCCTTAAAATGATAAAAATAGGAGAAATGTATGAAGTTTTCAATTTCAACACGCCTTCTAATGAAACAAAAAAAACAGAAATTTGCATTTTTGGGCAAATTTTGGGCAAGGCAAACTTATAGAAATAATAACAAGAAATTTGTAATAAACTGGTATAGAATAGAGAATTATAAGGTTATCAAATAAATGTGATAAAAAGTATAGGTCGGTGTTCATCTAAAAGAGTTAACAATTGAAAATGTTAAAGACCCATCATTTTATTACAGAAAAATATAGATATATGTGCTTTGGTTTTACTTATTATATCACAAGTCATTTAAATGACTGGCATAAATACACCTGATATACAAACATCACATCCAATTGAATTACAAACAGTGTATCAGTATATAATATACACAATATGACCAAAATACGTTGAAAATATGTTGATTTACCCCACCCCCTTCATTTGTATGGTATATTTTAGCCGACTGTTGTATTTGCTTGTATATACTGAAAATAACATCTGCCATTGTTAGAATTAAAATCAACTTTAACACCATGTTATATCAAATCCAAATAATCTATCTCTAAGTGTGATATATCACACAATCATTTGTCAATCAGAAGCATGTCGTGTTTTCAGCCCTCATGATATAATTCCTGCCCGTATGATCTCAAAACTGTGGAAAGTGTGCGATATACCATTAATATGAATAAATCAAACTCTAAGCCTGGTATGTCGCACAATGTACCAACATTTAGAGATCAGATGTGTAGGAATTATATCTCGAGGCTAAAGCCCTCGGGCACATATAGGGTCTCAGGGATGATACATTGGCTGATACGAAAACTGTCATATAATAATCTGTAATTCTCGAACCTACATCAATGTTTGGGGTTCATGTTTGTGAACATGTATACTAAGTATCAAGGATGTATGACTAATGATTTTGGAACATCTTACCACTTTTTACAACATCCACATTCGTCACCAGAGGGCACCCTTATATTTACGTCAAACAAGACGTTGCAAAGGCTCGTACATATTAAGACGTTAAAGCTACATAAACGGCTAATGCTACGCTGTTTGATGGTGTGTAACCTTTTGTCACATTACATGGCTTCTGGGAGAGTTAGTTGCCTTGAGAGAAAAAAAGACTATATTAAACATGTGTGTCTTTCATGATTCTTTTTCCATGATGCTGTTTACAATGACATCTGTTTTAACAGTTTGTTAAACATACAAACAATAGCAACATCGATTCGAAATATTTTTCGGAAAGGTTTTTAGGAAAATGTTTTTGAATATATTTGAAAAGCACGACCACTTTAAGTACACACACGTAATAACATATATGTGAATGTCACAGTGACTTAACCACAGTAATAAAAAGCCACACCTGTCTACAGTGACGTGACATTAATAACATTCTCGATTACAATGTTTCTAGGTTTTATATAGTTTATATTTGTATGCAATCCTTCTTAATACATTTTCACGAAACAGTCTGCTTCAAAGTGCACACACGTGGCAGGTCTCATCGGAGTTGCTGTGAAGAACTGATATATATACTTAACAAAAGTTTAGCACGACTTTTAAGGACATATATTAAACATATGAACATTGATATAATTGTTTGAAGATATTATAAATGCTAGGTAAAGATGTGATTTTCAAAAACGTTTGTTATTTTATTATTTTCAAAGCGAAGTATCAGAATTACCTCTCATATGTTAAAAATAACTTGTTTCATTGTACGAACGTATGGCTTTGAACAAACTTAATGTTTGGCATTAGCAAGAATTGCCCATTCTGTCTTTTTTATTTAAAAATCGCTGAAATGTATTCACAGACAACTGTTATTCTCAAACAAAAACATTCAAATTTTCGTAATTTTTAAAATTACATCCCTTTTCATTGAAATGAGAACGATTTTCTATAACCGGTAGAAGTATGTTTCCATCATATTGGCTTCGTTTTTTTCAACGAATTTGTTTACAAATGACTTTGTAGTAGTATTATTGGTCACACTATGTCACTTTATCATTGACCCCAAACATACACGGTTCTGTATCTCGTTTATGGAAATGACATGCATTTGATGTGCTAAACTTATTTCGCTCAGTATATAAGGATCTTATAATGGCGTATGCGCATCCCTTATAAATGGCCCCAGTTGATCAATTTAAGATACAGGTGTAGCAACGCTGAATGTAAAAAAGTGAGCGTCGCTAAATGTATTAAAAAAGGAACTAAATGTAAAAACATTTTGTTGCTAAGTGTAAAAAGTAAAAGCGACATATGTAAAAATGGGTGTAGAACAGAAATGTATGTATTGGGGGATGTACACATGTAGATACTTTAACATGTTTAACACGGTATACGATTAAACGAATCTATTGTATGTACGCGATGATTCACACAGGATAGACACTATTCGGTCGGATTTATGGTTTCGTTATGGATGCAGTTGCGTCTCAATAGGACAATTATTGTGTGGTTAAACGGGTTTTGTGTTATTTACTGTTATCATGCATTCATTCATTCATTTATTCATTCATTCATTCATTAATAATAGAAACAATGTAAACACAGAATATTTACGGCAAAGGGGTAAGCTTCTCTACCGGCAAAAATATTGATGGGATGACCAGTTTTGATTTATATATATTAAAGAACCAACATAAAAATTACGATATCTGGTATACAGCCAGTAAATGGTCAAGTGAAATTTTCAACCAAATGCATATTTTAGGCATGAGCAATCATATAGTACATGACAATGATGTGAACATAATATCAGAAAGAACACATATGGCAATATGGCATAAAGTGTGCCCTTTATGATCGAATATGTTGGTACAAGTTTACTGGGAGTTTTTTTGTATTGTGCGTGAGATAAATTGGTCCACATAATAGTCCATTTATCCATCTAGAGCTCACGAGACATCATTTTTAAATAAAATAAGCCATGCTATCACATCAGTCTAGAACTGAACGCCCCTTCGATTATCTGTAAGAGAGTACAGATGTCCCTGATTGTTATTATTGTACAATCGTCTATCGTTGATAATACAAGCTAAAACTGAACATTGTTTGCTTTTCTGTATCATTTTTGTTTCAGCTACCAACATATTTTCTCTGTCAATGAGTGTTTTGTGGATCGGTGAACCGACCCACCACCCTACCACACACTTTACACAATTGTATGTTATAATTATTTCATAGCGCTTTTAGTAATAGATAGAGTCTGGTCTCAGCGAGTTGGCCTTTTTAAACACCGAGATGGGCGTAGCCCATCCAAGTGTTTAAATAACCAACGAGCTGAGACAGACTCTATCTTTTTTTGCAGCATGGTGTACTCAGTAACACTGTGACGTCATAGCGACCGTACTCTAAATTCCAATATCTGGTTGTTGTAGTACGGTATAGCCACGCCCCTTTAGTTACCCTAAATTAAACGATTTAATGCTCTGCATTCATCAAAGGAAAAGTCTCCGACCATGCTACAATGTTTGTTTGTTATATCATATATTATCGTGGAAAACACAAGCTAAAAATGAACACCTCTTGTTTGTCTGTTGTATCATCTACATAAACAATATAGCCGTTAGCCACACGTGCTGATGTATGATCTGCGTTGCATGCTTGTTATTTACAATACGGATGCAGGTTTTATCACTGCTTTCAAGTAAATAAACTATATATGGAGCAATCGGCTAAATAACATTGCAAACTGCATTCGCAACATTTCGTACACTGCTTCGCAGCATGACTCGAATGTAATACGCAGGTTTCCATATTGGTTACGTCATACTAGCGTGACGCGCGTCAGATTCCCGCCAAAACGAATTTGCATCGAAAATCAGAGTTATCGTCAACATTTTGCGATGTCATTTAGCCGATTGTTCCATCTATAGTTTATTTACGTGAAAACATTGATAACACCTTTATCTGCATTGTAAAAAACAAACACTCAACGCAAATTACACACCAGCACGTGTGGGTAGCGGCCGTATTGTTTACATAGCAACACTGCACTATTTTCTGTGCCGTTGCCTTCCGGCTAACAGAATGTAAAGATTTTGAACATACCGAAGCGCCGTGATACACACGAGGCGGGATCCCGAAGAATGACGGGATTGACCGAGCGTTCACGATTGTGCAAACTGTTGAAGATAACTTTGATTTTGAATGCAAATTCGTTTTAGCGGGAATCTGACGCGCGTCACGCTAGTATGACGTAACCAATAAGGTGACCTTCGATATTCCATCGAGTAATGCTGCGAAGCAGTGTACTAGATGTTGCGAATCACAACGAAATTGTGGAGACTATAGTAACATCAGACGGTATTCGAAAAACCATTCAACCAGACCAATCGTGATCATTCTTCGGGATCCCGCCTCGTGTGTATCACGGCGCTTCGGTATGTTCAAAATCTTGACATTCTGTTAGCCGGAAGGCAACGGCACAGACAATAGTGCGCTCTTGCTATGTAAACAATATGACCGCTAACCACACGTTTTGATGTACAATTTGCGTTGAGTTTTTGTTTTCTACAATGCAGATGAAGGTTTTATCATTGTTTTCATGTAAATAAACTATTGATGGAGCAATCGGCTGTATAACATTGCAACATTTGCATGATAATTTTGATTTAGAATTCAGATTTGTTTTGGCGGTTTTGGCGGGAATCTAAGATGCGATGACGTAACCAATATGGAAACCTGCGTATTACATTCGAGTAATGCTGCGAAGCAGTATACGAGATGTTGCGAATGTCAACCAGACATGCGCAAATCAACGGCTGGAACACTACCATACGAATGTTAATCGGTGACGTCACCATTCATATGCAAATTGCGAACCAAATATTCACTGGTCATTTTGACAACAGAAACCTTACTCTGACCAAAACATGGTTGGTTGGCACATTGAAATAACTACACTATTTTGTAAGCAGTCAACGTTCGTATAGTTCTACTACTTTAGTGGTTTATTGGTATAGGTTTACCACCACTAATTACACGTAAACCTCCGAGGTGTATCGAATGTAGTTCCTATAATAAAAAGTAATCCCTCCTTTTTTGATGGAAATGGGCATTATAAGAAGGGGAAAACTGCCCATTTCTATTCGAGTTTGTGGTAATATGTATAAGAAGCGTATTAATAGATTTTACTGGATCACTGATGAACATTTTCGAAATTTCGACTCTATGCTTACACTTTGTGAGCAATGAAACTAGTCAATCAATGAAAACAGCTGTACCGTTGACCTGTTAAGTAAACAAACAAGAACTTTCTTACATGTCTTGTGAGCCCACCTTTTCTGGTGATTTTTCAAGTGGAAATTAGTATACTATATGAACATTACACTGCTGCATTATCAATACTTGAGTTGAATTTGCAACAAATCATTAATATGTGACACTTTAACATTGGTGTGTATGGGGAAAATAATTAGTGGTTTCATACCTATACGAGCCTTTTCGCTCTAGTGTAGATCATCTGCGACGCTTGCTTGTTTTCAAGACTTTAATAAAAAGATAATAATTTTGCGATAAGAGATAACAATACGTCACGTGCACTACCATTTTATTATCAGAGTTGTTTACGACGTGAACATATTGCATGGAAGTCCCACGGATTCTTTTCAATTTCAAAAGCTTGACAGATGAAAACAAATCTTATAAACAATTCAATTTACCTATCTAAGGTTGTCAAGTTCGCATTTTTGCATAATAATTGTAGTTCACGTCGCCAAACCGCTGTGGAGATAATGCTTTTTAAAATTGAGTTTCTAAAATTGAGTTTCTTACTGTTTCTGCCCAATTTCAAAGATACTGAGGAATTAAAGAAAATCCATCAAAAAAAGACGTGAACAATCTCCAAGGTTATTCTGAATCAGCCGAGTTAGCATCATTTTGAGTGTGTTTGAGTTAATGTCTCGATTTTGTTTTAAGGTTCATGCGAGATCTTTGCAAATCACACTGAATTATATAGGGAATTTGCAAAGTTACAGAACTAACGCATGTCTTAAGTAGTTTTACACAACATTCTAAATATCAAATCGTTACAAATCATCATGTTTGGGCCCTTTTTAGAATAGGAAATATCATTATGTGTCAGTGTTAAATCAGTCCACATATAAACTGTGTATGGATTTATTTTACTAATTATTGCTCCTTCTACCTAGATTTGTAACGATTTGATATTTAGAATGTTGTGTAAAATTACTTAAGACATGCGTTAGTTCTGTAACTTTGCAAATTCCCTATATAATTCAGTGTGATTTGCAAAGATCTCGCATGAACCTTAAAACAAAATCGAGACATTAACTCAAACACACTCAAAATGATGCTAACTCGGCTGATTCAGAATAACCTTGGAGATTGTTCACGTCTTTTTTTGATGGATTTTCTTTAATTCCTCAATATCTTTGAAATTGGGCAGAAACAGTAAAAAACTCAATTTTAGAAACTCAATTTTAAAAAGCATTATCTTCACAGCGGTTTGGCGACGTGAACTACAATTATTATGCAAAAATGCGAACTTGACAACCTTAGATAGGTAAATTGAATTGTTTATAAGATTTGTTTTCATCTGTCAAGCTTTTGAAATTGAAAAGAATCCGTGGGACTTCCATGCAATATGTTCACGTCGTAAACAACTCTGATAATGAAATGGTAGTGCACGTGACGTATTGTTATCTCTTATCGCAAAATTATTATCTTTTTATTAAAGTCTTGAAAACAAGCAAGCGTCGCAGATGATCTACACTAGAGCGAAAAGGCTCGTATAGGTATGAAACCACTAATTATTTTCCCCATAGACACCAATGTTAAAGTGTCTCATATTAATGATTTGTTGCAAATTCAACTCAAGTATTGATAATGCAGCAGTGTAATGTTCAAATAGAAAACTAATTTCCACTTGAAAAATCACCAGAAAAGGTGGGCTCACAAGACATGTAAGAAAGTTCTTGTTTGTTTACTTAACAGGTCAACGGTACAGCTGTTTTCATTGATTGACTAGTTTCATTGCTCACAAAGTGTAAGCATACAGTCGAAATTTCGAAAATGTTCATCAGTGATCCAGTAAAATCTATTAATACGCTTCTTATACATATAACCACAAACTCGAATAGAAATGGGCATTTTCCCCCCTTCTTATAATGCCCATTTCCATCAAAAAAGGAGGGATTACTTTTTATTATAGGAACTACATTCGATACACCTCGGAGGTTTACGTGTAATTAGTGGTGGTAAACCTATACCAATAAACCACTAAAGTAGTAGAACTATACGAACGTTGACTGCTTACAAAATAGTGTAGTTATTTCAATGTGCCAACCAACCATGTCTTGGTCAGAGTAAGGTTTCTGTTGTCAAAATGACCAGTGAATATTTGGTTCGCAATTTGCATATGAATGGTGACGTCACCGATTAACATTCGTATGGTAGTGTTCCAGCCGTTGATTTGCGCATGTCTGGTTGACATTCGCAACATCTCGTATACTGCTTCGCAGCATTACTCGAATGTAATACGCAGGTTTCCATATTGGTTACGTCATCGCATCTTAGATTCCCGCCAAAACCGCCAAAACAAATTTGAATTCTAAATCAAAATTATCATGCAAATGTTGCGATGTTATACAGCCGATTGCTCCATCAATATTTTATTTACATGAAAACAATGATAAAACCTTCATCTGCATTGTAGAAAACAAAAACTCAACGCAAATTGTACATCAAAACGTGTGGTTAGCGGTCATATTGTTTACATAGCAAGCGCGCTCTATTGTCTGTGCCGTTGCCTTCCGGCTAACAGAATGTCAAGATTTTCAACATACCGAAGCGCCGTGATACACACGAGGCGGGATCCCGAAGAATGATCACGATTGGTCTGGTTGAATGGTTTTTCGAATACCCTCTGATGCTACTATAGTCTCCACAATTTCGTTGTGATTCGCAACATCTAGTACACTGCTTCGCAGCAATACTCGATGGAATATCGAAGGTCACCTTCTTGGTTACGTCATACTAGCGTGACGCGCGTCAGATTCCCGCTAAAACGAATTTGCATTCAAAATCAAAGTTATCTTCAACAGTTTGCACAATCGTGAACGCTCGGTCAATCCCGTCATTTTTCGGGATCCCGCCTCGTGTGTATCACGGCGCTTCGGTATGTTCAAAATCTTTACATTCTGTTAGCCGGAAGGCAACGGCACAGAAAATAGTGCAGTGTTGCTATGTAAACAATACGGCCGCTACCCACACGTGCTGGTGTGTAATTTGCGTTGAGTGTTTGTTTTTTACAATGCAGATAAAGGTGTTATCAATGTTTTCACGTAAATAAACTATAGATGGAACAATCGGCTAAATGACATCGCAAAATGTTGACGATAACTCTGATTTTCGATGCAAATTCGTTTTGGCGGGAATCTGACGCGCGTCACGCTAGTATGACGTAACCAATATGGAAACCTGCGTATTACATTCGAGTCATGCTGCAAAGCAGTGTACGAAATGTTGCGAATGCAGTTTGCAATGTTATTTAGCCGATTGCTCCATCTATAGTTTATTTACTTGAAAGCAGTGATAAAACCTGCATCCGTATTGTAAATAACAAGCATGCAACGCAGATCATACATCAGCACGTGTGGCTAACGGCTATATTGTTTATGTAGATGATACAACAGACAAACAAGAGGTGTTCATTTTTAGCTTGTGTTTTCCACGATAATATATGATATAACAAACAAACATTGTAGCATGGTCGGAGACTTTTCCTTTGATGAATGCAGAGCATTAAATCGTTTAATTTAGGGTAACTAAAGGGGCGTGGCTATACCGTACTACAACAACCAGATATTGGAATTTAGAGTACGGTCGCTATGACGTCACAGTGTTACTGAGTACACCATGCTGCAAAAAAAGATAGAGTCTGTCTCAGCTCGTTGGTTATTTAAACACTTGGATGGGCTACGCCCATCTCGGTGTTTAAAAAAGCCAACTCGCTGAGACCAGACTCTATCTATTACTAAAAGCGCTATGAAATAATTATAACATACAATTGTGTAAAGTGTGTGGTAGGGTGGTGGGTCGGTTCACCGATCCACAAAACACTCATTGACAGAGAAAATATGTTGGTAGCTGAAACGAAAAATGATACAGAAAAGCAAACAATGTTCAGTTTTAGCTTGTATTATCAACGATAGACAATTGTACAATAATAACAATCAGGGACATCTGTACTCTCTTACAGATAATCGAAGGGGCGTTCAGTTCTAGACTGATGTGATAGCATGGCTTATTTTATTTAAAAATGATGTCTCGTGAGCTCTAGATGGATAAATGGACTATTATGTGGACCAATTTATCTCACGCACAATACAAAAAAACTCCCAGTAAACTTGTACCAACATATTCGGTCATAAAGGGCACACTTTATGCCATATTGCCATATGTGTTCTTTCTGATATTATGTTCACATCATTGTCATGTACTATATGATTGCTCATGCCTAAAATATGCATTTGGTTGAAAATTTCACTTGACCATATACTGGCTGTATACCAGATATCGTAATTTTTATGTTGGTTCTTTAATATATATAAATCAAAACTGGTCATCCCATCAATATTTTTGCCGGTAGAGAAGCTTACCCCTTTGCCGTAAATATTCTGTGTTTACATTGTTTCTATTATTAATGAATGAATGAATGAATGAATGAATGAATGAATGAATGAATGAATGCATGATAACAGTAAATAACACAAAACCCGTTTAACCACACAATAATTGTCCTATTGAGACGCAACTGCATCCATAACGAAACCATGAATCTGTTCTGACCGAATAGTGTCTATCCTGTGTGAATCATCGCGTACATACAATAGATTCGTTTAATCGTATACCGTGTTAAACATGTTAAAGTATCTACACGTGTACATCTCCCAATACATACATTTCTGTTCTACACCCATTTTTACATATGTCGCTTTTACTTTTTACACTTAGCAACAAAATGTTTTTACATTTAGTTCCTTTTTTATTACATTTAGCGACGCTCACTTTTTTACATTTAGCGTTGCTACACCTGTATCTTAAATTGATCAACTGGGGCCATTTATAAGGGATGCGCATACGCCATTATAAGATCCATATATACTGAGCGAAATAAGTTTAGCACATCAAATGCATGTCATTTCCATAAACGAGATACAGAACCGTGTATGTTTGGGGTCAATGATAAAGTGACATAGTGTGACCAATAATACTACTACAAAGTCATTTGTAAACAAATTCGTTGAAAAAAACGAAGCCAATATGATGGAAACATACTTCTACCGGTTATAGAAAATCGTTCTCATTTCAATGAAAAGGGAGGTAATTTTAAAAATTACGAAAATTTGAATGTTTTTGTTTGAGAATAACAGTTGTCTGTGAATACATTTCAGCGATTTTTAAATAAAGACAGAATGGGCAATTCTTGCTAATGCCAAACATTAAGTTTGTTCAAAGCAATACGTTCGTACAATGAAACAAGTTATTTTTAACATATGAGAGGTAATTCTGATACTTCGCTTTGAAAATAATAAAATAACAAACGTCTTTGAAAATCACATCTTTACCTAGCATTTATAATATCTTCAAACAATTATATCAATGTTCATATGTTTAATATATGTCCTTAAAAGTCGTGCTAAACTTTTGTTAAGTATATATAGCAGTTCTTCACAGCAACTCCGATGAGACCTGCCACCTGTGTGCACTTTGAAGCAGACTGTTTCGTGAAAATGTATTAAGAAGGATTGCATACAAATATAAACTATATAAAACCTAGAAACATTGTAATCGAGAATGTTATTAATGTCACGTCACTGTAGACACGTGTGGCATTTTATTACTGTGGTTAAGTCACTGTGACATTTACATATATGTTATTACGTGTGTGTACTTAAAGTGGTCGTGCTTTTCAAATATATTCAAAAACATTTTCCTAAAAACCTTTCCGAAAAATATTTCGAATCGATGTTGCTATTGTTTGTATGTTGAACAAACTGTTAAAACAGATGTCATTGTAAACAGCATCATGGAAAAAGAATCATGAAAGACACACGCGTTTAATATAGTCTTTTTTTCTCTCAAGGCAACTAACTCTCCCAGAAGCCATGTAATGTGACAAAAGGTTACACACCATCAAACAGCGTAGCCTTAGCCGTTTATGTAGCTTTAACGTCTTAATATGTACGAGCCTCTGCAACGACTTGTTTGACGTAAATATAAGGGTGCCCTCTGGTGACGAATGTGGATGTTGTAAAAAGTGGGAAGATGTTCCAAAATCATTAGTCATACATCCTTGATACTTAGTAAACATGTTCACAATCATGAACCCCAAACATTGATGTAGGTTCGAGAATTATAGATTATTATATGACAGTTTTCGTATCAGCCAATGTATCATCCCTGAGACCCTATATGTGCCCGAGGGCTTTAGCCTCGAGATATAATTCCTACACATCTGATCTCTAAATGTTGGTACATTGTGCGACATACCAGGCTTATAGTTTGATTTATTCATATTAATAGTATATCGCATACTTTCCACAGTTTTGAGATCATACGGGCAGGAATTATATCATGAGGGCTGAAAACACGACATGCTTCTGATTGACAAATGATTGTGTGATATATCACACTTAGAGATAGATTATTTGGATTTGATATAACATGCTGTTAAAGCTTAGAATCACGGTTAAACCCTTCTCACTCTTGAGATTTAAAAAGGAACCAAAACAAAGTTTCTGTATACACATAAGGTTATATTCGATGTAAAAACTAAATCGTATTAGTATATCCAAGTTTATTTTCGATATAAACTTCCTCATCTAAAACATCTAAAACAAAAGACGTTCATGTATGTTTTAACCCTTAACCCGCTGCATATATATAATGGACTGTTCTTTCTTTGAATTAAGATCATTCCATTTATGTGACAAAGGGGTGTTGTTTTATTTTGTTGGGGGATTAGGGGGGAAGGTAAATGACTGATCAGCAGTCCTCATTACTCGCAGGCTGATCTGGGTTTACAATGGATGCAAAGGCTATTATAGTCGTGCTTAGCGGGTTAAGGGTTAATATAATAATTGCCAGAATTTCAAATCCAGCTAAATCTGCTCGTCTGACGGTATGAACACATTTCAATGTATATGATACTGTTATTTCATGGTTTTCTTTTCCTCTCTATAGCTGCAACAAGTGCCCCACCCTGACCACTGCCGTCTTTTACTAGAGATATGGTGGTCTGTAATATATAAATATATAAGAGTAATGTATTGTAAAGTTCTAAATATTAAATAACGTTCTATTATATATATAGGGAGAAATATTTGCGAACAACCAAGGACACACAACCTTCGAACGAACTACGACAGGGTGCCTAGCTAAGAGGAGAGACACAGAAATCAAACGTATGCTTTCACTTCCTAAAAGCCCCGTGTGGTTCCCGGGGCCCCCGTTTGGTCACGGGGCAAAGAATAGGGCCACTGCAGATCCCTTTGGAGGGGTAGGCAGAGGGGTAGAATCCTCACAAATTCACGTTCATTTTATCATTTTTTGTTCATGTTCATTAAAGGTTTTTATCATGATCCCTGCATTGTTTCACGTGCCATCTCGCTCACATCAAAAGAGCAGTGGCAGAAAAACAATAAACGTGGCTCCAGCGTAAATGGAGTTTCTACGATAGAATTTGCAGTAACTCTGCAGTTCAGGGTGAGAAGGTTCTAGGCCCATTTTCCATATTTTATCTCGATGTACATGGAGGATGAGCCAGGCATGTTCATGCCTGTTAGGCGCCATATAACCTTTCATGTGTTGGTGCGCCTTAAAACCTAATTCCATTCAATTCAATTCACTTCCTAAAAAGGATAGCTGCTACACACGCTGATATATACCGTATCTCTACGTCATAACACACTTGTCTGGAGGCACAATTAACGTATTCACGCATATATACATACAATTATAGCTTATATGAGTGGGATCACATTTAAGGATTCAACATATATCTGTATATATGTGCTTGCATGCGTGTGTGCACGTCATTTCTTAACTGGATCATATCCACAGTACGCTTAACAGTGGTTGTGGGGCGGGGGTGATGGCTTAGCACGGTGGACTTGAAACCGGAGGACCCGGGTTAAAGCTGTACTATTGCAATTCGCCGGTGTATTTTTGGGAAAGATACTTTCCCTTCGTCTCGTCCATCGGATGGGGACGTAAACTGACCGATCTCTTTTATTAGAGTCTATCTCCTCCGAACACGTTTAAGAACCATAGGAATCTATTTGTTAGTAACAGTAGGAGAGGTTCCCGGATCCTGTGTATACTTTCCCTCACTGTATGGCGGCTATAAATAACCTATACTGTGTTGATGAGCAGTTAAACATTATTCATTGATTTATTCATTCAACTATATGTGTGTTTTAAATGTTCCTTCTGGTTCAATGTGTGTTGCTGTTCTGTCGGGAATGAACCTTCCGTTTTTGGAAAGTGATTGCTTTCATTTGATGTGGTGGCTTTTATCACAGACGGACATTTCGCCGTAATTGCCTCTGGTTTATGTCTTTGGCAAATCGTTCAACCTTTCCCATACGTTCGGTGTCCTGTTATCATCGCATCTTACCATCGACCATCGTATCTTACCATCGACCATCGCATATTACCATCTCATCTTACTATCGATCATCGCATCTTACCATCGACCATCACATTTGTACCATCGCATCTTACCATCGACCATCGCATCCTACCATCGACCATCGCATCTTAAAATCGACCTAGGTCGATAGTAAGATGCGATGGTAAGATGGCCCTAACAGGACACCGTACATACGCGTGGTTTCTTTTTTCTCGGTAAATTTACAGGGAACAGTATATGCAGTTCACAAATACCTAAAGTTTATGTAATATTAAGTAATTTTGCATGTGATAGTGTCATACATTAGTTATTATATTAAACATGTACTTACGCAGAATAACAGAATGTGCTTCTATCTGCTTAAACAATATAGAAAGGATAGGTGATCCCCATATAATTCCCTTTCACAAAGGCTCACCTTAGTTTTGGGTCTCCATTTAGAGATAACTTCCATCATGTCCTTGTGGTATTTCGGATGGCGTTCATACAATGAACCATCAATCGCTATAGTAACCTCTGGCAGATCAATATGGTTTAGCAGGACTACCATGGCTACAATATAAAAGTAGGTATAAAATTCGAGCAGGAAATGTACCTTTCACGTAACACAGCTACTTCTAGATTATAGGAAAAGTTAAGGATATCCTATTAAAATGGGACACCCCACCCGTTTAATACTACCATCTGGAAAACAGCGCTAATATCTATTCATACTGTTTGAATTTCTAGAGATGGAATTGAAGTCCTGGTGCAAAATGTGTTTTAACTGAAAGATGTAGAGCAAATATTATGCAACTGCGTCTAAAAATAACCGAAAAAACAAATAATTTGCATTTTTAAATGTACTGCATGTGTGTACCATATACTCAAATCGCATGTCGCTTTGCAGCAGTGTCTTTAATAGTCTTACAGCGCAAGGCGAATTCGTGTATTTAAGTGATCACATTTAAGGCATGACACCACCATTATAGTACAGACGCGGAACAGGCAGGAACGCGGAACAGGCAGGACGTCTGGCGGATGTCAGTAACCATATGACCCCGCAAGGAATCAATCAAACACACTACTTAGTGTTTTTTTCTACTTTTTAAACCAATCAGATGGCTCAGAATTTCAATACTTGAACCATTTATTCATGAAGATTTTACTACCAGCGCTCTTCATGATTTAGGGTGTGACCTATATAGAGTCTATCGATAGAACATATCGTAAACACTAAGCCGGATAGAGTCTATGAAAAAAAATCTTCACCATTAAAAAAACGCGGTCGGTCGCTACGCTCCCTCCCTTTCGGATTCTTAATGGTGAAGATTTCTCTTCATAGCCTCTATCCTATACGTGGAGGTGAGGCATTAACATGTCCTGGATTGATTTTATCATGTTTTTCAAAAGTGGTTCTAAAGAGGGAGAGTTAAGGCATACTGGGAGTATCGACGTTGGATTCGGCGAGATGTCACCTGTCACAGCGAGTTCCCGCTTGTGACAGGCGGGACCTACGACGGATTCAACACCACCACGGGCGGACCACAAACGTTGGAACAAGGCTGCGGCAACTTTTCCAACAGAAGCACGGGCATCGATTGACCTCCTTTCAACAACTCGACGTGATCTCTCCGGATTGGCTGAAATAATTGACTAGTCACAAGTCTGCAGTCATCAGATTGGCCGAAATCTTCAATTTCAACTTTATTTGTATTGTAAAGATATATCCCCATCAGCATAGCGGACGAAATGCACTAAAATGCAATTAAATGTGAATACCTGTAGCGACGATGTAAGCGCCTCTCTTTGACATCAGCTCACACACTTCTCGTGTCAGTGATATATCATATTCAGAAGAAACTGATAACAAGTCCATCTCTTCCAGTACTGTCATTGTGTTGATTGTATTGCTTTCAATGTCACTGAAATAACCAAAATGAACACATCACTGAAAAACGAAAATCGTGTCGCTAAAATAACACAAAATAAAACGTCGCTGAAATAACATAAAATAAAACTTCATTGAAATAACAAATAACGGTGTACCTCTATAGAAAATGGCTTATTTACCTGTAGCAGAGTTGAACATGTAAACAAATTTCAACATGCCAGGGAAATATTGCAAATTATAACATAGAAGTAAGAAACTCATTAGTGTATAAGTAAATAAATTAACTAAATACTTTAACTAGCTGGGTTATTTTCACTATAGGTAAACCCGAGTCTACCTCACATGCGGGAGGTCATGGCTACGATCCCCGATCGGGTCATACCAAAGACTTCATAAACATGGGACGAGTAGCTGTGCTGCGTGACCTTCAACATGTAAAATGGTATTGCTATGACTGGTCCGTACGGTGTCAGTATAATTTGACTGAGTGGGCATATTATGAGCGTGGTTTTCCAGCACTATAATAAGCGACGTTACCGTCCCCCACCGCACACCCCCCACAAAAAACAACAACACCAAACAAAAAAATAACAAAAAAAACCCAAACACTGTCGAAAAACTTTCGAGAAAATGGTATATATTCTTTTAAACTTTGTAAATATTGCAAATTTGGTGTTTTGTATCTGTAGCGTTTTCTTATTTGAGGAATGGTTTCGTCACCTTCAACATAAACTTATTTAATACCTAGGCTTATACTCCGGAATACGTTTTCTATCACTATCACTTTTCTCGTTCTTTGTCTAGCTTTGGCAAACCATTCCCGAACACAATAACTATATTTCTCCCATTTCCCCCGTTCTAGAACCATTTTGCACTCTCCCCAGCAGTAATGTGTTGTTGTGATCATGTTGAATATACGTATATTAAGCACAATTAGGTATACCAAAACTGTAAAGTAGATCAATCGATCGTTCGTTATTCTAAGACTGCAGCGATTGTTTGTCCGAATTTAATGTGGGTGGAATTACGCAATACAAGACTTTCTGAAAATAAATTCACACTGGAATATGTACAAACGCTATACAGGCTACATTTATTCATGAATAATTCACTACCAGCGCCCTTACCTTTGCAGGTTAGAGTGTGACCTATATAGAGACCATCGATAACTCTATGGTAAACACTAAGTCGGATAACACTCTGAGATGTTAGTGTATTTAAATGTATCGCATTAGCTCTGTAGACAAACTGGATTTCTATATACTCTAGTATGCTTATTTGCAAAACTGTTATTTCTACCTTGAATTTATTTACAATGTGTTTTAGTATTGACTGACAATCTCGATGAAGATCAGTGAGATGTGTTTTAGTAATGATTGACAATCTCGATGTAGATCAGTGGGACGTGTTTTAGTAATGATTGACAATCTCGATGTAGATCAGTGGGACGTGTTTTAGTAATGATTGACAATCTCGATGTAGATCAGTCGGATGTGTTTTAGTATTGATTGACAATCACGATGTAGATCAGTAGGACGTGTTTTAGTATTGATTGACAATCTCGCTGTAGATTAGTAGGACGTGCTTTAGTATTGATTGACACTCTCGATGTAGATCAATAGGACGTGTATAAGTATTGATTGACAATCGTGAGGTAGATCAATCAGTGGGATGTGTTTTAGTATTGATTGACAATCACGATGCAGATAAGTAGGACGTGTTTTAGTAATGATGTAGATCAATAGGACGTGTTTTTGTATTGATTGACAATCTCGATGTAGCTCAGTAGGACGTGTTTTAGTATTGATTGACAATCACGATGTAGATCAGTAGGACGTGTTTTAGTATTGATTGACACTCCCGATGTAGATCAATAGGACGTGTTTAAGTATTGATTGACAATCGTGAGGTAAATCAATCAGTGGGATGTGTTTTAGTATTGATTGACAATCTCGATGTAGATCAGTGGGACATGTTTTAGTAATGATTGACACTCCCGATGTAGTTCCGTCGGATATCTTTAAGTATTGATTGACAATCATGATGTAGATCAGTGGGACGTGTTTTAGTATTGATTGACAACCCCGATGTAGATCAGTGGGACGTGTTCTAGTATTGATTGACAATCCCCGATGTAGATCAGTGGGACGTGTTTTAGTATTGATTGACAATCACGATGTAGATCAGTGGGACATGTTTTAGTATTGCTTGACAATCACGATGTAGATCAATAAGTGGGTCGTGTTTTAGTATTGATTGACAATCACGATGTAGATCAATCAGTGGAACGTGTTTTAGTATTAATTGTCAATCACGATGTAGAACAGGGTGAAGGGTTTTAGTATTGATTGACAATCACGATGTAGATCAGTGGGATGTGTTTAAGTATTGACTGACAACCCCGATGTAGATCAGTGGGACGTGTTCTAGTATTGATTGACAATCACGATGTAGATCAATCAGTGGAACGTGTTTTAGTATTAATTGTCAATCACGATGTAGAACAGGGTGACGTGTTTTAGTATTGATTGACAATCACGATGTAGATCAGTGGGACGTGTTTTAGTACTGATTGACAATCACGATGTAGATCATTGGGACATGTTTTAGAAGTGCTTGACAATCACGATGTAGATCAATAAGTGGACGTGTTCTAGTATTGATTGACAATCACGATGTAGATCAATCAGTTGGACGTGTTTTATTATTAATTGTCAATCACGATGTAGATCAGGCTGAAGTGTTTTAAAATTGATTGACAATCACGATGTATAGCAGTGGGACGTGTTTTAGTATATATTGACAATCACGATGTAGATCGGTAGGACGTGTTTTAGTATTGATTGACAATTTCGATAGAGATCAATGGGACGTGTTTTAGTATTGATTGATAATCAGGTTGTAGATCAGTGGGACGTGTTTTAGTATTGATTGACAATCCCGATGTAGATCAGCAGGGGTGTTTTAGCATTGATTGACAATCGTGAGGTAGATCAATCAGTGGGATGTGTTTTAGTATTGATTGACAATCACGATGTAGATCAGTCGGACGTGTTTAAGTATTGCTTGACAATCGTGAGGTAGATCAGTAGGACGTGTTTTAGCATTGATTGACAATTTCGATAGAGATCAATGGGACGTGTTTTAGTATTGATTGATAATCAGGTTGTAGATCAGTGGGACGTGTTTTAGTATTGATTGACAATCCCGATGTAGATCAGCAGGGGTGTTTTAGCATTGATTGACAATCATGAGGTAGATCAATCAGTGGGTCGTGTTTTAGTATTGATTGACAATCTCGATGTAGATCAGTAGGACGTTTTTTAGTATTAAATGACAATCAGTCGGATGTGTTTTAGTATTGATTGACAATCGTGAGGTAGATCAATCAGTGCGTCGTGTTTTAGTATTGATTGTCAATCACGATGTAGATCAGTGGGACGTGTTTTAGTATTGACTGACAATCGTGAGGTAGATCAATCAGTGGGTCGTGTTTTAGTATTGATTGACAATCATGATGTAGATCAGTGGGACGTGTTTTAGTATTGATTGACAATCGTGAGGTAGATCAATTAGTGGGTCGTGTTTTAGTATTGATTGACAATCATGATGTAGATCAGTAATACGTCTTTTAGTATTGATTGACAATCACGATGTAGATCAGTGGGACGTGTTTTAGTATTAAATGACAATCGTGAGGTTCATAAATCAGTGGGTCGTGTTTTAGTATTAATTGTCAATCACGATGTATAGCAGTAGGACGTGTTTTAGTATAGATTGACAATCACCATGTAGATCGGTAGGACGTGTTTTAGTATTGATTGACAATCTCGATGTAGATCAGTGGGACGTGTTTTAGTATTGATTGACAATCTCGATGTATGTCAGTGGGATGCGTTTTAGTATTGATTGACAATCTCGATGTATGTCAGTGGGATGTGTTTAAGTATTGATTGACAACCCCGATGTAGATCAGTGGGACGTGTTCTAGTATTGATTGACAATCCCGATGTAGATCAGTGGGACGTGTTTTAGTATTGATTGACAATCACGATGTAGATCAGTGGGACATGTTTTAGTATTGCTTGACAATAACGATGTAGATCAATAAGTGGGTCGTGTTTTAGTATTGATTGACAATCACGATGTAGATCAATCAGTGGAACGTGTATTAGTATTAATTGTCAATCACGATGTAGAACAGGGTGACGTGTTTTAGTATTGATTGACAATCACGATGTAGATCAGTGGGACGTGTTTTAGTATTGATTGACAACCCCGATGTAGATCAGTGGGACGTGTTTTAGTATTGATTGACAATCCCCGATGTAGATCAGTGGGACGTGTTTTAGTATTGATTGACAATCACGATGTAGATCAGTGGGACATGTTTTAGTATTGCTTGACAATCACGATGTAGATCAATCAGTGGGTCGTGTTTTAGTATTAATTGACAAGCACGATATAGATCAATCAGTGGAACGTGTTTTAGTATTAATTGTCAATCACGATGTAGAACAGGGTGACGTGTTTTAGTATTGATTGACAATCACGATGTAGATCAGTGGGACGTGTTTTAGTATTGATTAACAATCACGATGTAGATCATTGGGACATGTTTTAGTATTGCTTGACAATCACGACGTAGATCAATAAGTGGGTCGTGTTCTAGTATTGATTGACAATCACGATGTAGATCAATCAGTTGGACATGTTTTATTATTAATTGTCAATCACGATGTAGATCAGGCTGAAGTGTTTTAAAACTGATTGACAATCACGATGTATAGCAGTGGGACGTGTTTTAGTATATATTGACAATCACGATGTAGATCGGTAGGACGTGTTTTAGTATTGATTGACAATCTCGATAGAGATGAATGGGACGTGTTTTAGTATTGATTGATAATCAGGTTGCAGATCAATGGGACGTGTTTTAGTATTGATTGACAATCCCGATGTAGATCAGCAGGGGTGTTTTAGCATTGATTGACAATCGTGAGGTAGATCAATCAGTGGGATGTGTTTTAATATTGATTGACAATCACGATGTAGATCAGTAGGACGTGTTTTAGCATTGATTGACAATCGTGAAGTAGATCAGTAGGACGTGTTTTAGCATTGACTGATAATCGTGAGGTAGATCAATCAGTGGGACGTGTTTTAGTATTGATTGACAATCTCGATGTAGATCAGTAGGACGTGTTTTAGTATTAATTGACAATCAGTCGGATGTGTTTTAGTATTGATTGACAATCGTGAGGTAGATCAATCTGTGCGTCGTGTTTTAGTATTGATTGTCAATCACGATGTAGATCAGTGGGACATGTTTTAGTATTGATTGACAATCGTGAGGTAGATCAATCAGTGGGTCGTATTTTAGTATTGATTGACAATCATGATGTAGATAAGTAGGACGTCTTTTAGTATTGATAAGTAGGACGTCTTTTAGTATTGATTGACAATCACGATGTAGATCAGTGGGACGTGTTTTAGTATTGATTGACAATCGTGAGGTAGATCAATCAGTGGGTCGTGTTTTAGTATTGATTGACAATCACGATGTAGATCAGTAAGACGTCTTTTAGTATTGATTGACAATCTTGATTTAAATCAGTAGGACGTTTTTTAGTATTGATTGACAATCACGAGGTAGATCAGTGGGACGTGTTTTAGTATTGATTGACAATCTCGATGTTAATCTGTGGGACGTGTTTTAGTATTCATTGATAATCCCGATGTAGATCAATCAGTGGGACGTGTTTAGTATCGATTGACAATCACAATGTAGATCAGTAGGACATGTTTTAGTATTGCTTGACAATCACGATGTAGATCAGTAGGACGTGTTTTAGTATTGATTAACAATCTCGATTTAAATCAGTTGGACGTGTTTTAGTATTGACTGACAATCACGAGGTAGATCAGTGGGACGTGTTTTAGTATTGAATGACAATCCCGATGTATATCGATCAGTTGGACAAGTTTTAGTATTGACTGACAATCACGATGTAGATCGATCAGTTGAACATGTTTTAGCATTGTTTGACAATCACGATGTAGATCAGGGTGATGTGTTTTAGTACTGATTGACAATCCCGATGTAGATCAATGAGACGTGTTTTAATATTGATTGACAATCACGATGTAGATCAGTGGGACGTGTTTTAGTATTGATTGACAATCACGATGTAGATCAATCAATGGGGCTTGTTTCAGTATTGATTGACAATCCCGATGTAGATCAGTGAGACGTGTTTTAGTATTGATTGACAAACAAGATGTAGATCAGTGGGACGTGTTTTAGTATTGATTGACAATCACGATGTAAATCAGTGCAACGTGTTTTAGTATTGATTGAAAATCAGGATGTAGATCAATCAGTGGCACGTGTTTTAGTATTGATTGACAATTCCGATGAAGATCAATCAGTGGGATGCGTTTTAGTATTGATTGACAATCACGATGTAGATCAGTGGGGCGTGTTTTAGTATTGATTGACAATCACGATGTAGATCAGGATGATTGACAATCACGATGTAGATCAGGGTGATTTGTTCAATGTCAAAGGAGCGTGGTTGAGAGGCGGGAGTGGGTTGGGGAGGGGGGAGAGGGCAACATATATGTGTAAGAATTGAATGAAACAACAAAGAAATATGTAAAACAAAATATAAAAATATAAAGTTTCAAGCAGGGGGGGGGGGGGGGGGGGGGGGGGGGAGGGGGGGGGGGGGGGGGCAGCAACATATATGTGTAAGAATTTACAAAAGCAACACAGAAATATGTAAAAAAAAAGAATAGTTTCAAGTGGGGGTGAGGTGGGATGGGGGTGGATGTGGGTGAGAGGCGGGAGTGGGTGGGGTGGTGGGGGGGGGGGTGGTGGGGGGGGCAACATATATGTGTAAGAATTGACTAAAACAACAAAGAAATATGTAAAAAAAAAAAAAAAAAGTTTCAAGTCTGGGGGTGGGAGGGGGTGAGAGGCGGGGGGTGGGGGGAGGGTTGCAACATATATGTGGTAAGAATTGACTAAAACAAGACAGACATATGTAAAAAAAAAAAAAAAAAAAAAAAGGTGTAGAGGGGAGTTGGGGCGGGGGTAGGGGGTGGGGGGGGGAGGAGGGAGCCCATGCCCCAATATGGGTGAAGTAATAACATGCATAATGCTATAACAAATCCCAAACCAAAATTATACATATATACATGCTTACATGCAAACCTAAATCTGCCTTTATTTCACATTTTATAGGTCATCACAATTTGGGTTCCATGGGAGCCCAGAATTTGCAGAAGACAAAATTACTTATCCAACCCTTTACAACATCTATAAGGAAACCAATTCCAAAATTGGTTTCCTTGGACAAGAAATGTAAGAGATATAGACCTGTAAACACAGCTTACATGCACAATTTGATGTGAAACAGACATATTTTAAGGGCTATCAGAATTTGGGTTCCATGGGAGCCCAGGGGTTACAGGATCCAAAATTACTTAAGCAGCCCTTATGATAATGCTATAAGGAAGCCCATAAACAAATATGGTTGTGCTAGGATAAGAAATGTAAGAGATATAGACTTGTAAACACAGCTTACACGCAAACCTTGATGTGGGACGCCGACGCCGACACCAACGCCGACGCCGACGCCGGGTTGATTACATAAGCTCTCTTATTCTTCGAATAGTCGAGCTAAAAAATGGACAAATATTTCTTCCTGGTGACAGGTGTGACATAGAGGGATATCTATTGCATGTATGGTATGCAAGTATTTTCTTGTATGTAAAATTCTATGGATACTGGATAAGTTGAAACCACTGTAATGTAGAACAAGAGGTTGATTTGAAAGGTGCCATATAATGTTCCTTCCATGTTTAGTGCTCTGTTATACTTTTGTTCCATTTAAGTTTAGAAGAAGGTTTTTTCGAATTTGTATTAAGTATACACTAAAAATCTTTACTTCCTTTTGTTTTTAAAGCATAGCGTGATATTTAATGGCAGCGTTGGTTCGAATAATTTCTGAGTTATGTCCGTGTTGATTATATTTTTGTTACCTGCCATGAATTTAATTGATGCTATACTTCCATTGTAAGTCATGAAATGTGTTTTAAGTTTATATGTGGTACTAAATTCATCCAAGGAATACAACTGTCCATCAGTGTTTAAAAGTTAATTTATAAGATAAATTCCCTTGTCATACCATTCTTTCATAAAGAAGGTTTTACCTCCTATAACCAAGTTTGTATTATAATAGTGGACTTGTCAGAAAATGTTAATTTGTTGATATAGTGTTATTTTCTTTGATAGTATAAAAAGCCTTTAAAACATCTCTCCAGAACATGTTTTTCACTGTAACTAATTTTTATTGTATATAGCTCTTTCTAAAGTTGTTAATATTAATAGTGTTAGTGACTATATGGTGCCACATGTATTACTAATGAGTCGTTTCATCCTTGATGCCTTTAAACCAAAGATAAAAGCTTACAAGTTAGTCATATCTAAAACACCTTCAGAATATTGATTACGACAGATAAGTAATTAAGTTTTGGTATTAATAAAGTTTTAATGACAGTTATTTTTCCAAGAGGGGTATGGTACATCCAGAAGAATTGATGTGTCAGCGGCATATTGTGATAATTTATGTTCCTTTTTGTTAATGGTTATTCCTTTAATGTTTGTATTATTTTTCATCATTATTGCTAGTATTTCTGCCTAGGATCACCATGACGGCAGTCTCTACCGATAGAGACAAATGAGGATAAAAGACATCCGAGGTTAACAGCTAGTTTTGCTTTATGGTAAAATAATCTAATCCATGATATTAGAGAGTTACCAAATTTAAAAAAACCGTCAACACTTTATAGACAAAAGACCATGACAAGGAGTCGAATGCCTTTTAAAGTCGACCAGCAAAAGAAGTGCTCTTCTGTGAATTGCATGATATCATATATTTAGTAGAGATATGGGTCTTGTCTTGGCTTGTTATCTTTTGGAATACAAGTTATGACTCCTTCTGTCTGAGTTATTGAAAGTTCCCCTTTTGTGTAACCCTAACTGATAGCTCGAACAATAAAATGACCTTTTTTTCCAAAATACTTTAAAGAAGTCTTGCCCCAAAGCCATCTGTTCCGGGTGAACGGTTATTATGCATTGATGATAGAGAACGTGATGCTTCTTCATATGTTAGAAAGCCATCCAGAGATTGAGATTCTGTGTCATTAAGGTACTTTGAAGTTAAGAAAGTCTTGACTGAGATCAACATTATTTAATTCTGATACAAGTTTTCATAAAATGATTTTTTGTTTTATCCACAATTTGGAACTGGACATTTATAATAGTTCCATCTTCTTTTTTAATTTTTGGGATTATTTTATTCGTGAAATTATGGGATTCTAAATTACAGAAAAAACACATGGCTTTTCTCCTTCTACAATTATATTTGCACGTGATCGAATTAAAATTCCAATCATTTTCATTTTACGTAGTTTCTGAAGTTCATATTTTAAAGTTGAAGTAAAGCTGTCTTATTAGGTGTCAAATCACTTTCTATTGTTTGAATTTGTTTTATAAGTTTATTTTCCAGTTTATCTGGTAAGAAATTGACTTCCCTCTAAGTTCCATAAGTAAAGTATCTAAAAAAAGTTGATCATTTATCACAAACCGTATTTGGTCATTTATCAAATTATCAATATTTTCCATAAAGACAGAGCAAGCATACTGACTTTTAATATCAGTTATTTTGCTGTTAATGGTTTGTAAATAGTCTAAATCTTTTAATAGGGAATTGTTGTTCTTCCATAATAATAATAATATATTTATTTCAATAGGATTACATATTTGGCGGGTAGCCAGACTAACATGGTCCTCAAACAAAACAGAATATATTTACAGTATACATATATATGTATTTTGGGGGTTCTGGCTCACTTGAGTTTGATCCAGAAACGCCTAAAATAGATATGAAAAACTTTCAGCACAAGGTGCTGAAATAAGCTCAGACAGAGTTATATTTTGAGATTTTTTAATAGTTACTAAATTTACACCCAAATCAACGAATAAACACGAAATCAACAAAAAGTCTGATTCTGCACTTTTTGTAATATAATTATAAAATGTTTCTTTAATACAAAACAAATTTGTTGATTTGTTATCAGAACTTTAGTCAAATCAACAATTTTCCGACCTTGAATACAAAGGTGGTGGATCATACTCATACACATTACTAAAACAATTCATCACACACTTTTTAGACTTTTTTGTAAGGTTGCCATTGCTTCCTTTCTTCCCTTTTCCACTAATTCTTTTTTTTGAACTTCACTTATTTCAGCTTTCTTTTTTTGGTGTCCTGTTTTAAACTATAATATTTATCTAACTCATCCAAAATCAACTTAAACTCTTGCTCAGATATCTGTGCATCACTTAATGCTTTTGATATCAAATTTTTTATGCTGTTTAACTTAAGACTCTGCCAACGTTTTTATTTCATAATGTTTTTGAGCTTTTGAATTAAGCTTGCGTCTGATACAATTAATACAAACACCTGTAGCACAACATACTATTGCTGCTATTTCCAAAGGTAACACAACTGGAACAATAAATCCAATCCCAGCCATAATAACACCTGCAGATATTAAGGTAGTGTCAATCCCATCTGTGATATTAATACCACGTTTATATTTTTTATAAAGAGATCTGCGTGTGTCTCTCTCTGTAATTAACTTTTTTTCAATCTCTGAAATCTTTTGTAATCTATAATTTTGTCCGTCTTCCACTGGCAACTCAGGATATAAACTCGGTGCTCTCGGTGGCTTCATTTTTTTTAATAAGAAAAAATTAAATTAATTAAATTAATAATGATGCCACCGTATTCACAGCGGTAGCGTTGGCAATCTTGCATACAAAGCTAATGACAGAACCAGCACTTATATCCAAAGGTATATCAAAGTTATCGTGTCTGCGTGGAATGAAGGATGATGTGAAGCGTTATACCATAATCTGGCTTTTCAACATCATTAACAGAGAGTATTACAGATACGTCACCAACTAGTCGTTCACTCGCCAAACCTATTCCCATAAAGTTGATGCTGAGATCAGCAAAATTGATTATAAAGATTTTAAAGTGGATTAGGACAAACACGGTAGAACAATGTTTCCTTTCGTATTCTAAAATCGGGAATTCAGGAATTTCATAATAAATTTGTTTTAGTTCCTGCAGATAAAGCAGCTAATAATGTAATTATTGTTTGACGCCTACATTACGTCAATGTTTTATCTCTGGAACTCGGCATCACCAATTCGTATACTCCAGTTAATTCTACTGAGGATGATGTTGTTTCCGCACATATCACTCGGTGCACTACTTTCAAGGCTGGTGTAAGCGATAAGCAAAATAAACTGCCTACCATGTACTGGATTCCTAAATTACATAAAAATCCGTATAAGGCTCGCTTTATTTCTAATTCTAGTGCCTGCACCACAACAAACATCTCCAAACTTTTAACTTCTTGTCTTACTGCCGTTAAAGATCACGTTAAACTATATTGTGATAAAACTTATGAAAACTCTGGGATTAATTTATTTTGGTCTATAAAAAATTCAGGAGACGTTCTTGATAACATTTTCAATAAAGGTCAAGTTTCATCAATAAGTACTTATGACTTCTCTACACTATATACAACCTTACCACATCATCTTATTAAAGACAAGCTTATTTCTCTTATTCAAAAAACATTCGCTAGAGAAAATACTGCATTTTTGGCATGTAATAATATTAAAGCGTTTTTCACTAGCGGCAGTTTAGACAATTATACTATGTTGACTTGCTATGAAGTTTGTGAAGCACTCATCTTCCTATTAGATAATATTTTCGTCAGGTATGGTACCACCGTTTATAGACAACTTGTTGGTATCCCTATGGGTACGAACTGTGCACCACTTGTCGCAGATTTGTTTTTTATTTTGCTATGAAAGGGATTTCATGTTGAGTCTTTCACCAGATACCCAGGCAGATGTTATTGAAGCTTTTAATGACACCTCTCGGTATCTGGATGACATACTGAACATTGACAACCCTTTCTTTCCAACTATGGTTCATAATATTTATCCTAAAGAACTTCGGCTTAATAAAGAAAATATATCTGATAATAACGCTTCTTTTCTTGATTTAGATCTCTCGATTGAAAATGGTAAAATAATTAGCAAAATCTATGACAAGAGAGATGATTTTAATTTTGACATTGTTAATTATCCCCACTTGGATGGTGATGTTCCCCGAGCAACTTCTTATGGGGTGTAGCCGTCTCAACTTACTCGTTTTTCTAGAGCTTGTACTCGAGTTGAGGACTTTAATATTCGTAATCTTTGTAAAACTAAAAAGTTACTCAATCAGGGTTACCGTTACCATAAACTTCGTAAAACCTTTGCAAAATTTTATTATCGTAACCCTGACCTTCTTTCCAAATATAAATGTAATTTAAGGACTCTTCTGCGACAAGGACTATCACAACCTGACTTCTACGGTGATGTAATTTATAAACTTCGTAAGATTCTTGGTTATGATCACTTTCATACTATCTTTGTTAAACTTGTTAAAAAGTTTATCAAAAGAGGTTATGACCCTATCATTTTGCAACGTACTGCATGCTTGGTGGTGGACCCTTTTACAGTTCGCCACTATGCTTTCCTGTTTTAATTGTACGATGACCGGACAGGTTGTAGACCCTATGATGACGCCTACCTAAAGCCCATTGGGACGGTGGCGTTTGATGTTTGTCCATGTTCTTTCTTGTCGTGCCCTTAATGGTGTATTCTGTTACTGCTCTGGCTTCTGCCAAGTCATTGAGTACATTCATTGTGGCTTTCTAGGCTATTGTTTTTTTGTATTATATTTACACGAGCATATTTGTGTTTTACTTATATTGCCTATTGATGCTGCCTTGTTGGTTAGAGTTTAGATCATGGCGGGGATTTCTTTATTTACACTGTCCTGTTTTAATGGGATGACAGTTGGGTAAGTGTGAGGTTTGGTGCACCCTAGAACCGGTTTAAACCCCCAGTGGCCTACTTTGCCACTGACCGTTCCAAGGCGGTAGCCCTATTGTCAACCCTTTTGTGTTTGTGATGTCTTTTGCATTTTTTATTATTTTTGCCTTTTCGTTTGTCTGTTTGCGTGTTTGTTTTTGTGTTTTGTGGTTGACTGTCGTCCTTGAATGCTGCTTTCCCTGTCCGATATTTTTAGCCTTCTTTATATGCAGTTTGGTTGGGGGATGGATGATGTTCCACTTACCTATTATAGGGGAAATAACCCAGACGAATCAATCAAGTTTTATGCACTTGACACTCTAAATCGAAAATATGGTGTTGACTTTGTCAAAAACACTTTAAAACATTTTATGATTATTTAAGTCCAACTGTTAGACAGGCTCAGATTAAGGCAGAATTAGCAGCCTTGACAAAAACAAGAGATACCATCGCTGCAGAAAATATACCAATGCAAACGTTTTCAACAACTGAAGATGTACAAAATACAGTAGATGCTGTAAATACAATTGAGAGTGATTTGAGTAATATAATAGATGAGACTCATCCTAAAACTGCTGTTCAACCAGAAGATCTAACACTGCGAGAAATACGAGGTTTAGATAAGGTATTGCAAAGCTTTCGTGGAGAACTTACTAATAATCTCTCAAAGCTCACTGAGCTTGACAACATAAATAGTATTAACATGTTCTGATATATACATATATTGCACAGACGACACATAGTCCAAAGGATTCTAGATAAAGGAAATGTGCGGTTTAACGTTTTTTTTTTTAACAAAAGTCTTTTTTAGCTGTATGCGTCTTGGCAATACTTATTATTATTACACATTTGGATTATGTATTACACATAAATACATGAATTAAACATTGCATATTGCAACGCAAAATCTTAAAAGTTGTCTATTTTAATACTTTTTAATTACAATTTATGCATATTTTAAGGATTTTTACACCTGAATTACCTCAACCATATACAACACAATGAAGAATTCTGCATATGAAATGTAAAAATAGTAGAATATGCATTTGCACGAACCATTTTTGTGTTACTGAAAAAAGAATCGACGAAGATGAATTGATTTGAATAGGGGTTTTACGGCGCACCAGCACAAACATGTTATATGGCGCCAACAGGAATGAACATTCGACCCGGCTCACTCTTCATTAACATCTAGATAAAAATGTGCAGAATGTGCCTAGAACCTTCTTCGTGACTCCATGTCCACCGCCATATGCATGCCATCTTCGGGATGGTTAAAATTTTGTGCTGTTGATTTTATTAATATTGAGTTCTGCTCAACCCGGGGCTAGAGGGCGTGAGCGGTAGCTAGCATATTTCACTACCGCTCATGAACAGTCTCAATCAAACCGAGACTGCAATATTTCATATGTGTCGAGCTCGGCCGTTTCCAAGGGTCCATTATCATACTCTTTTTTATAGCACAGTGGCGTTGCTTGTGCAGTGTGGCGGCAGTAAAACGTCTCTCCGCGCTTGCAATCAGTACTGTTATTCATTCGATCTTTGGAGATCGCTGAGCCCGATACTTATAGTTAGTTATCGGTGGTACATTTTCAATTTCTTTTGTTTTCTTACTTAATTTTTGATTCGGTGGTTCCACTACTCCGGCCGATAAAAGGCTCTGTGTATTGTTTAACCACTCATAGGATATGTTGTCTGCTTTTTATAAGCAGGCTTCATAACCGCTGCTCCCAACTAAATTCCATTATGTTTATTTCGCTCTTCGGGGCATTTCATTTGATTAGATACTGGGACCATACGCCGTACGACATGGGGAATACATTTAAGAAGGGTGACTCCATGTCCACCGCCATATGCATGCCATCTTCGGGATGGTTAAAATTTTGTGCTGTTGATTTTATTAATATTGAGTTCTGCTCAACCCGGGGCTAGAGGGCGTGAGCGGTAGCTAGCATATTTCACTACCGCTCATGAACAGTCTCAATCAAACCGAGACTGCAATATTTCATATGTGTCGTGCTCGGCCGTTTCCAAGGTCCATTATCATACTCTTTCTTACCTGCAGAACTGCAGAGTTGCTGCAAATTCTCTAGTTAACACTCCATTTTTCGCTGGAGCCTCGATCACTGCCCCCACTGAAGTAGCACCTGAAACAATACAGGTTTCATGATGAAAATGACAAAATTAACATGAATTCGGGGAAATTTTACCCCTATGCCTGGATATGCAGTGGTCATATTCTTGCCCGGGAACCACACGGCGTCGACGAAAAAATATCTTTAGTGTGATACCCAGATCACTGTACTAACTACTTACCATGGCAACTATTTGTTCGTATTGGTGCAGTTGTTACAATAGCACCTGCTTAGGATATGTATCTAAACATATGTTGTGATGTTCTCCGTACTGTTTTAGAGTATGGAATTAACCTAGGATAGTAGCATCAACCCTATTTTTGCGCATGCAAGAGCAAGTGGAATGAATATTACCTAAAAAAGAAGGTGTATTGCCAATGAAGAGAGAGAGGGAGTGTGTGTGTGGGGGTGGGGAGGAGTGGGGGGGGGGGGGGGGGGGGCGGGTGTGTGTGGATATATAGGCATTTAGGAACATGTAAGAACCTGCTCTATTGACGAATAGACACATATGTTTCTTTAACATGATGGGAGGAAAAAAACAAGCGATACACGTGATCGCCTGGTTTACGTCCCCATCCGACGGACGAGGGTAAAAGTGTCTTGCCCAAGATCACACCGACAAAATTCACTGGCTCCGGTGAGGCTTGACCAGGGTCCTCTGAATTTAAAGTCCCCCGTGCTATCCACTGCATCAACAGGCTGTATGCGCTCAAGCAGGATGACTGCATTAACATACATAAAACTAAAATGTAAATCCGTCATAAAGGTAATATCCAAGAATCTGTTCACAACGGTCTCTCTTATCTAGCCAGTTAGCATCAAGTTCATGTATGTCGAGTTGCAATATGCCTGCAAGCCTTACATTTTGATAAACTTGGCAATTAATGCCTTGGGATAGAACAGGACAATTAAGAATACTCAGTACATAGTATCTGATTTAAATAATATAACTTAATGTGACAATATAACATACATATAAGTTACAAAAAAAATTAAACGCTTCCAGATAAGAATCATCGAGATAGATTACATTTAGTGATCACGGTTAGTTTACTGATGTTTACTCTAAAAGCTATATCCGACATACAGGTGCTACTGCAGTTAAAGTAGCTATCCCGCCAACAACAGCCACATTTTAAAACATATGTACATCGTTTCTAAACCTACTGACCACAAGGTATATACATAGCTTACATCGTTTGAGAATCAAAACTCTATGTCAACCCATTTGTGTTTGTGATGTCGTTTGTATTTATTATTATTTTTGCCTTCTTGTTTGTCTGTTTGCGTGTTTGTTTCTGTGTTTTATGGTTGACTGACCTCCTTGAATGCTACTTTCCCTGTCCGATCTTTTTATATTTCTTTCTATAGATACAATAAAAAAAGCTTTAACCAGCCAGACAAAATAAAATGGATAATTCATTTTACACTTATTCAATTACGGATATTACAAAAACCCATGAATAAACATATACTTTTAAGGGAAACATATTCATTATTATATGAGATGAACACCTGGATAGAGTTTTGATCAACTGTTTTTGTAGTGTAATTTTGTCGTAATTTGGCGAGTTATTTTAAAATGTGTATAACAAACACCTAAAAATCAACAGTTAAACCGTAAAATGCCTTTTATTTTTCTTTCTGTTTTTTTTTTGCAATTTGTCGAAAATGCAGTGGTCTACTTTGTGATTTTAGTTCATGGATATATTCAATATGCGATTTGTAAACATGCTGAAGTCTTCATAATGGAATACCTTATCAAAAGTCACATTCTCTATATATTTCAGTTCGCTTAAAACTTTTGAAGTGATTTTATGTGTACAACTTCAAGCCATAAACAAGAGACCCACTCACCTTGTCTCAAAGTGCTCTCATGTTTTAAGAAACAACAACAATTTCTTTATATAAATCTGTAAAACTGTGACCCCCTTAGTGGCCAGATTTGACACCATTGTCACCATTTGAACAAACTAGGTAGACTATCATAAGCTTATGGTACATGCGAACTATTATTTAGCTTTTGCAGTAACAGAGAAGCTGTTTGAATATGTTTTCCTATATAATTCAATGTTATAGTGTGAACCCCGGGACAGGGCCACATTTGATTCCAGGCTTGATTCAAGGGACACCATTTAAATTATTCGGTACAGGACAATAATCTTAAGCTACATGTAGCTTATTACACCTCTAGCTCTTGTAGTTTCAGAGAAGATGTTTATAGACGTTCCTACATAACTCTATGTAAATATGCGACTTTACATATATAACTCACATATATAAGTACTTTCCTATATAACTCTTTCCTATATATATGCTCATTAAAGGTCTTCATTATGACCCCTGCATTGTTTCAGGTGCCATCTCGCTCACATCACTAAGAGCAGTGGCAGAAAAACAATAAACGTGGCTCCAGCGTAAATGGAGTGTCTACAATAGAATTTGCAGGATGAGCCTGGCATGTTCATGCCTGTTAGGCGCCATAATACCTTTCATGTGTTGGTGCGCCTTAAAACCCAATTCAATTTCAATAACCCAGAACCGAGCCATAGTTGGACACAGAGTCACGATTTGAACAAAAGTGGTAGAGAACCATAAGCTTGTACAATATGCAAAATAGCAAACCTCTGGCTCTTGTTTTTTAAAGAAGAGATTTTAAAGATGTTTCTATATGACTCTATGTAAATATATGACCCCTGGGGCGGAGCCAGATATGACCCCAGGGTCAACATTTTAACAAAATTGCTAGTGGACATAAACTTATGCTTCATGCATAATATGGGACCTCTAGCTCTTACAGTTTTAGAGAAAATTATTTCTTTTTAAAGATTTCCTATATAACTGTATGAAAAAATGTTACCCCCGGGGCTGGGCCATATTTGACCCTGGGGTCACCATTTTATAAATACTTGGTAGAGGACCCTAAATGTATAATATATGCAAAATATTACACATGTAGCTCTTCCAGTTTCAGCGAAAACGATTTTTTAAAGAAACAAGTGTTTTGCTTAAAGGGGGAGATAACTCTAATAACAGGAATCAGCTACCCTGTTCACACTGCTATCATGGATTTTTTATTTCTCTACAAGGTACTCAATAACATGGTACTAGTAAGAATTTGTCCCTTGAGATGGTAACAAAAATGTGTATGGCTCTCGGTCTATACGTTGTTTTTTGTTACGTCGTCTCTTGAGTAAATTTTCTAATGTTTGAGATTTAACCTCTTTTGGAGTTTCCTTTGGAACTTCTTCACGGGGTTTCGATTCGGCTGGTTGGATATCCACCGCATTAATACCATGTTCTAGTGTCTGTTTGCTTATTATTCCTGCATCAAACAGACGTATCAAATTTCTTATAGTCTCTTCGTTGTTTACGTTATTCATTTTTTTCTTTGTTATGTATTAGACATAAATTTTCTTAAATATAAAATAATTATATATAAAAATGGAAAGTAATGTAAAAGTTTGCCAATTCCTTAAAGTTGGATTACGTGAGCCATGTAAAATCAAGCAAACTAAGGATTCTAATTATTGTTGTTTGCATAAATATAGATTAAAAACAAGTCGTGTTTCACCTTGTCTAAATTGTCATAAAGGAACTTATGCAAAATATGGGTTATGTGTTAATTGCGGAGCTAATTTTCTCAGAGTGAGTATTGAATACTGGAAATTAAAGTCGTACAACGCTGAGTGTCTCCGATTAAGACGTATTGCGGTTTAAAACATATTTTGTTGATTTTGTGTTTATTCGTTGATTTGGGTGTAAATTTGATAACAAATTTGTTTTGTATTAAAGAAACATTTTATAATTATATTACAAAAAGTGCAGAATCAGACTTTTTGTTGATTTCGTGTTTATTCGTTGATTTGGGTGTAAATTTAGTAACTATTAAAAAATCTGAAAATATAACTCTGGCTCAGCTTCTTTCAGCACCTTGTGCTGAAAGTTTTTGATATGTATTTTAGACGTTTCTGGATCAAACTCAAGTGAGCCAGAACCCCCAAAATACATATATATATTATACACAAACGTGATTAAAACAATGGCACAAAAAAAACCCTAAAATATGTCTAGAAACGTCATGATTTTTCTAAAGTTTAGTATTTGTGATAAATTGATTAAAGTTTATTTAACCGATTAATGTGCTTAATATGATTAATACCAGTTTGATAAAGCATTAAAACAAACAACTGCTTTAAACATGATGGTACATATTAAAATAATCAGTATATTGAGTTTAAGAATATACACTATTAAACCTACTGTTAATGACTTTAAGATAATGATGTCATAAGATACAAATTTATAAAAGGAATATAGGTGGAATTATTGCACATAATTATATGCTTCAGCTATTGCGCTGTAAATGATACTTGTCGACACAAAAACCTCACCGAAACATAATCGTTTTGGAAGTGTATTCAGTTTGTTTAAGTGGCCCAGTTTATCACTCTTAAGATTTTACTGGGGGGAATCCACACCCTATGACAGAATCATCTAGATTTGTTTCTATTCTTCTTGTCGCTTTTCATTCAAACCCACTGGGAGTATTTGGTGAAACTTCACAGGGAAAATCACTGTAACGTCTAATTGATCTATAATGAAATGCAACTTCATGCAAAATCGATTTAAGATATCTGAAACGTCTAAAACAAAACTAGGATAGGATATGCTGTTATAGCTCAACCTTTAGTTTTACATTATTCTTGTTTCGAAATTATCAAATGTCTGTTTTTTTTATTGCCTGTCACATATCATGTTGTATGTGATTAATTAAACAGCAACAATAGTGCCTCAAACAAATCTACGCTTGCAATTCCTAATACAGCATTAATGAAACGAGCATTCAGCCCAAAGGTGGAAATAATTTATCTCGGCTTACAGGGCTCTTACAGTTACTGCTATAAAATGACGACAATACTGTAACTATTTCAACGGTACATTATGGTCTCACACCACAATTAATTTTCCCATAGTGTTAATGTACAGCCTTTTCCAATATATGATCTTCAAAGTTGGGCAACATACCTTGTTGGTTTAATTTATTCAGTATTGCCAAGACCAGTTATTTAAAACACAAAATACAAAAGTTAGACAGGTTGGTTGTTGAACTCGCTCATACTTATGTGACCCCTATGAAAAACACAAAATAAACTATTTAGTAGCTTTTTTTTAAATTAAAAATTACCTAAAATGGGACATTTTCTGTTTTCCTTTTGTCTATAGGATGCGGTATTCTGACCTGAGCCAGAAGTGAAAGGTCCACAATTTAAAACATGCCAGATAAATGCTTCAAAATATATTTGTATACCCATGTTTTTGAAAAATACAGGGTTAATTTAAATCGTTTGTCCGTCTGTCCGTACGTTACCGCATCTCCTCCTAAACCGCTGATCGGAAATCAGTATGACCACCATATGATGACGGCGTGCGACATTAATTTTGACTCCGAGCCTAGGGGCCTCCGGGGGTGGGGGTCAAAAGGTCAAATACACTAACAATTCAATTACACTGTCATTTTTCCATATTTTTGCACATAACGTGGTGTATGTAATCGTCTGTGAAAGATAAACTAGAACGAATTCGACGGCGCGCCATCGCAAATACCCATGTTTTCTTCACACAGGCCACGACCACCCACCACCACACACACAGGCCACCCCCACCCACCACCACACACACAGGCCACACCCACCCACCACCACCCACAGGCCACACCCACCCACCACCACATACACAGGCCACACCCACCCGACACCACACACACAGGCCACACCCACCCACCCACATACCCACCCACCCACCACCACACACAGGCCACACCCACCCACCACCACGCATACAGGCCACACCCACCCACCACCACACACAGGAGAACAACATATTAGTATACACTGTAATCCCTCCATCAAAATATTCGTTTGAGAAATTGACCCCCTTTGGCTCAGATTAGCTTAAAGTAATTACGTTAGCTCAATAAATATCTTCATCATCTATCATGTTGGCACAGAACTAAAACATTCATCGCAATCGACACAACTAGTCTATTCGACTTATTTGGATGTCACGGATTTACTCTGAAACATATTTTTCCCCGCTTAAATAGTCATCGGATGCATCATTCATACCTTTCAACAGAAGTCACGTGGCTCGTAGTAAAGCTCCACCTTGTAAACAGCTTTTCTGATCCTTTTCCACCGAATATGAGGCCTAACTGTGTTAACTTTACTAGCGCTAGTCTGCATAACTCCCCCAAATAATGACCAGCATAAAGTTTCTCGAATCTAAAATATATAATAAAGCATCGAGATGAACTGAAATGTTTACTAGAATTTAAACATGTAAAATAAATACTGAAAGGGTGATCACTTGGCAGCAACAAACACAAACAAGAGAGAAAAGTTGCAGATTCGGTTTTATTGAGTCTGCTCATGAGAGATAATTATAAGATGCAACACCTCTCACGCCTCATAGCACCGGCTTTAGCGATATTCTACTTTAAAGCAACACAACATGGGCTTGATGATCTCAAAGGACCAGTAAATAATAACACTACAGATTTGTAGTCGGGAGGACATTTTACGGCTGCCACACAGCACTAAACAAACACTAGTGTGAATGTCAATAAATACTGAAAGGGTGATCCCTTGGAAACAACATACTCAAACAAGAGAGAAAAGTAGCAGACTCGGTTTTATTGAGTCTGTTCATGAGAGGTAATTATACGATGAAACACCTCTCACGCCTCCTAGCACCGGCTTTAGCGATATTCTACTTTAAAGCAACACAGAATGGGATTGATGATCTCAAAGGATCAGTAACTAATAACACTACTGATTTGTAGTCGGGAGAACATTTTACAGCTGCCACACAGCACTAAACAAACGCTAGTGTGAATGTCAATAAATACTGAAAGGGTGATCCCTTGGAAACAACATACACAAACAACAGAAAAAAGTAGCAGACTCGGTTTTATTGAGTCTGTTCATGAGAAAAAATTAAGTTTTTGCTAATGCAAAAGTAGGTATAAAGGTCGAACAAGGAATATAGCATTTACAGAAAACAGCCAAACAAAAAAACACACATACAAAACAAACAGCAATAACAAGGAAAATTAGAAACAAACGCGCATGCGCAAGTAGTATGCTGTGTTTTTCTGCCTTGTACCTTATACCAGTTTAACAACCTCAATGAATATATGAAATAAACTGTGGAAGGAGCAAAGGGCTTCGACGTTGTTCAAACTGGTGGAATTAAAAGTAGGTATAATTAGAGAATATTATGTCGGCGAGGCTTAGAAAACGAAGAAAGGCGAGGCTCTGCCGAGCCATTCTTCGTTTTCGTGCCGAGCCTAATAAACTTGATAGTAAAGGCAGACATAATATTCTATTTATCATGTAGATTATCCACATTTTTTGTATGAATTATTATTATTACCTATTTCTCAGTATGTTACGCTTATCGAGGACGCCGCCATGTTGTTGTTTTTTGTTAGTTTTATGACGTCAGGCAACGTTACGTGCATGACGTCAGATAACGTTACGTACAAAAAACGCCGAGGGATTCCGCATTGATTTGCTATATTGGTAGGTGCCTAATAAAGCAAAAGTTAATAGGTCACCCGTTTATTAGGCAGAAAAGTGCATATCTGCATGATAAATGGAAATATACCATTCAAAGATCACAGTTTAACCAAATACATGCATCAATACAAACAACAGTAACAAGATATAGAAGAGGCAAGGTATGTGAGATCCCATACATAAAATAGTTGACAACATGGCTACTGCCTTAAAACGGTCAGTGGCAAAATTGTAAGCAATATCTTACATATCAAGCCTCCAGCCTTGAAATCTTTTATGACATCGATGTATCGATTTCTGGTATATTTTCTCAAAAATAGCGTGAAACCGAAAGTATTACAAAAACATCAAAATTCTTGTAAAAAGTGAAAAATCAAATAAATTAAAAAAAGATACAGCTGAACATGTTTGAAGTATTTTCATGCGTAAACAGGTGAAAATCCGCTAAAATATTTTACGGATTATTTAACAAACATAACATCCTAGACGCTGAGACATGGTATATCGGCCAACCAGAGATCAGTAGAGCCTAAAATACTAACCCATAAGAACCTGGATGATTCGAATGTTTGTCCAGTTCATGATCAAAATCCGTTTTCATAAAAGCTAGACACCCATTATCACCAAAACCACCGAATTCACAATTAATGACGACCTGGAACAAAGAACATTGCGTTTTAGGGTTCTTGTATTGCCTTTGTATATCATATTACATCGCACTGAAATTATTTTGCAAAGCAATAGAACTATTATAAAACATGTCTAAGTATGTTTTCACAAACTAAAGTAACAGGTAATGCAGCATTCAAGTACCACAGTCAACCACAAACACGCATAGAAACAAACACTATTTACAAATATGAATAACAAGGCAATATATGACATCACAAATATAAAAGGGTTGACAATTGGGCTACGCCTTGTAATAAGTTGTAAAATCTGTATGTACCAATCCAGGCAAAAGGGACAAAAACAGTGGAATATTTGCAGGATAACATATTTAAATAATATTTGTTTCATTCATTTTTTCATTACATAACAACCATTAGTAACCGTCCATTCAGCCTTTGCTGTCAACAAACTAATCGTTTTTAAAATGTTCACTGACCAGTCCTTGTGATATTTTTGTGTTTATACCAAAGGAATATCGAGAATTAAAAAAAAAAGATTTCATAAACTTTTCTCTTTTGTTTGTGTTTGTTACTTCCAAAGGATACCTTCTTCAGCATTTATGTAAATGAATTTATTTTGCTTAATCTTGTTCCTTCTACCTAGATTGGTTAAACTGCAAAGTTTGTGTAAAATCATTTAGACACGTGTTAGTTCTATAACTTGGCAAATTTCCAATATAAAGTATGATGATTGACAAACGTAATACATGATCATGGCGAGTAAGACATGCCAGTATATAAGTTAACAATACTAACAGGAAATCCAAACGCACCATAGTATGAAATTTCGAATTTTAATCGATTTAACTAAACATCGGTATTTTACTGTAAACATCCGAAAATAAATCGAACACAAGTGCAGTGCATTAATTTTGGAAAAAGGTTCAAATGTACCCACATGGAATTTACTTTCAAGAAAATGAAAAAAAAAAAATATATATATTATATATTTGAAATATAATATGAAGGCGGTATGAGTTCCGTTTAGCATATAATATGCACGTGGGTATTTAACAAAATAATGCATGTGTATTTATGAAATAATAAATACGTACCTGTGTTTTATCGGTGAATAAAATACAGTTAGGAGTTCGGATACGTACTCGCATTCAAACGACTAACTGTATTTTATTCAACGATAAAATACAGGTACGTATTTATTATTTCGATTCTAACACAACAATAACCCCATTGGATACGCTATTGCTGGGGCACTATTTATTAGCTTGGAGGTCAAGGTATCAGACTGCTATGTTTACAGACTGTTCTAATGGGCGCCCCCGTATGCAAAGTTCTGCGTTTCAATACACTAGTAGTCACGTGACAAACAATTAAGTCCTTGTTTACGTCATATAGCTTGCGATGTGTGACGTCGAACGTTCTCAACTTATTCAAGATGCTTATTAATGTTATATGTACTGATGCATATGATGGGTTTATATCGGGGGTGTGCACGGTTTGGAAACATGGCAAGTTTGTTGTAATTAACATTTCATTAAAATTACTGCTGAGTTTGTCTTCGTGAGGTATATTTACCAAGTGACGTCATAACGTGGCGCTTCCAACGCATGACATATACGCGGGGAATTAATGGAACAGCTGTATTTCATCGTAGAATAACATACAGCTGTCTCTCTTCTTTGTGTATATGAAAGACTGCGGAGGTCGTGTTAGAATTAAGTATAATTCATTGGGCTGCGTATGTGTCTGGTAGAATTTCAGTAATGGCCTTTTTATCCAGGATTTAATTTCTTGAATACAATTTCTTTTAAATAAAAATGCGGTGAGTAAACATTAAAACATAAAATGTACATGGTATATTTGAATATACATGGTATAACTGAATTGACTGGTTTGAATACTTTATCCAACATAATACACTCATTAAAGAACAAACATACCGGATAAGGTTATCCGCGTTGTACATGTTTGATAGGATAACCTGGTCTTTCACATGGGGGAAGATAAAAGTCGCGCGCTGATATCAGCAATGACAGTTGCAATACGTCATTGTGTAAATTAACATTAACAAACCGTTAGTAGCTGGTAGCGTCAACGCACATAATGTGAATGATATGCAAAAAAATAAACTAATCATGGGTATTCGGTTCAGATAGGGATATTCCAACCCTCTGTATATAACTGTTTTAATAGGAACCTAGGCAGACCCTCGGTTTCGATAAAAACAGTTATACCTCTTGATGGAATTCCCAATCTTCACCGAATACCCATCAAAGATGCTTATATTGAACTACTGTTCTTGGTTTAATGCCAATAATTCTAGAAAGAATTATTAACAATAATATCTAATATTACTCCAAATGACTTATTGAATAAGATATCTATATAAACGCGAAATGTTAAAGTTGCAATTGGGATATGGTTAAATCAGAAGATGTACGTCAAGCAAACATAAATTCTCTTAAAATGACATATTCATCCCAAAGAGCATTATTCCCGCCATCAGTTAATGCATATTGCATAACTAAATTAACGCTTCAATTTGTTTGTGTATGATTGTTATGCACTTAAACTGGCACGCAACTCAACTCTTCATTTTGAATATTCCTCCTTTCATAGCTTTTTGAATATTAATTACAAAATGAACCACCATTAAGAAAACTGACAAAGATATAAAACTGGTTAAGTTCAAATGGAAATATAGAAAGTTAACAAGTGTATTGTCTAATGCAACATGTCTAATGGTAATCGTTGAACCCATGATTCAAAAGTCGTGGGTTCGATCCTCGCCATAACCATATGTGTGTGTCTCTGAGCAAGACACTTTATCTGCATTTGCTTAGTACAGGTTCTACCCAGGAAGACATCGAGAATGATTAAAATAAGAGCTTTCGTTATAATCGATGAAAAATAAATAAGTTTAAATTAAACTAATGCAACACTCACTCAGAAATAGCATTTAGTACATGTATAAGGACCCGTGTACCATTTATATTTTTACTCAGAAATGGTGTGGAATAAAGGACCCGTGTATGCTTTATATTTTCACTCAGAAATGGTGTGGAATAAAGGACCCGTGTATGCTTTATATTTTCACTCAGAAATGGTGTGGAATAAAGGACCCGTGTATGCTTATATTTTCACTCAGAAATGGTGTGGAATAAAGGACCCGTGTATGCTTATATTTTCACTCAGAAATGGTGTGGAATAAAGGACCCGTGTATGCTTATATTTTCACTCAGAAATGGTGTGGAATAAAGGACCCGTGTATGCTTATATTTTCACTCAGAAATGGTGTGGAATAAAGGACCCGTGTATGCTTTATATTTTCACTCAGAAATGGTGTGGAATAAAGGACCCGTGTATGCTTTATATTTTCACTCATAAATGGTGTGGAATAAAGGACCCGTGTATGCTTTATATTTTCACTCAGAAATGGTATGGAATAAAGGACCCGTGTATGCTTTATATTTTCACTCAGAAATGGTGTGGAATAAAGGACCCGTGTTTGCTTTATATTTTCACTCAAAAATTGTGTGGAATAAAGAACCCATGTATGCGTTATATTTTCATTCAGAAATGTAATAAGACCAATATAATTTGTTATGCTGTATATTTTCTCTCGGAAAGAGTGTTAAGTATATATGAAGACCCGTGTACCCTTTATATACACTCAGAAATGGAGTAAAGTACAAGGACGCATGTAACCTTTAAATTTTCAGAAATAACATTAAGAAACCCTAAGGGAAGGAGCGCTTTAGAAACCCTAAGGGAAGGAGCGCAGCGATTGACCGGGGTTTCTTAATTGTTAAAATTTCACTTCTTAGCCTCTAACTGACTTAGTGTTTGCCCTACTTTTCCCCCGCGCTTCTACGAAACCACGCGTCTTAACACGTTCGCGCCAAAACAAGCGCGTGCCATTTAGTAAGCGATTACTTAATGATTAAATGGTTAAAATTGGTGATCGTTAGGAGTTTACATGAATAAGTTCGCCGTTTTTTTAAAATTCCTCACCGTCTGATTGGAGGAAAAAGTAGGGCAAACACTAAGTATATATAATGATCCGAGTATCCTTTATATTTTCACTCAGAAACAGCATTAAGTATATACCCGTGTACACTTTATGTTTTCACTCTGAAATAGTATTATGTATATATAATGAACCGTGTACCCTTTATATTTTCACTCAGAAATAGCATTACTTATATATAACGACCCGTGTACACTTTATATTTTCACTCAGAAATAGCATTAATTATATATAACGACCCGTGTACACTTTATATTTTCACTCAGAAATAGCATTAGGTATATATAACCCCAAATAACAACTGAAAGCGCGTCGCGACGGCGCCGCGGTCCAAGCAATGGTGTGCAAAAAAGTAATGCGACACATGTACAACTGCCTACAATCTCCAAGAGCAGTAATATCGCCAATGATATCAGTGGAGTGTCCTCGGATGATATGCCGTCTCAGTCGCTATTAAATCCTTTTCCAAATAAACGATTAATCCCACAAAAAGACACAAGTTGACAATCACAACAAGGAGCTATCAACCCAACAAACATAAATGTAAATAAACAAACAGACATTCCACTAGCACGTGGAGCTAAAAATAGCGAAGCCGCACGGCACGCAAATCCAGATCGATATCAAGACCATCACCGTCATCACGGACTGGGTCAAAATTGAAACAGTCAGAGCAGCACGAGAATAGTGCACGCTCGACCAGAGACAGTGTATTGGACAACTCGGTGTGCATTCGGTTTGCATTGTTAAATATACAATCATTGCCGAATAAATTGCAAAGTAGTGAGCTAAAAAATGTGTTTTGTAACCACGATATTGTTATGTTTGTTGAAACTTGGACAAATGATTTGTGTGAGTTAAGTGTAGAGGGTTTTGAGTGTTTTGCTTTACACAGAAAAAAACTTAGTTCAGCGAAACGTGACTCTGGTAAATTTGTAAACTCAGATACACTATATAAAACTGAGGATGACAATATAATATGGCTAAGATTAAAGAGCAATATGTTTGGTTTAGCTGATGATTTATTTTTATGTTTATGTTATAACATACCACAAGGTTCATGTCGGGAAGCTTTAAATGATTCGAGTTCATGCTTTGATAATATTTATAATACCGTTATTCAAACTGAAAATGAAACGTTAAATAAATGCAATTTGGTCATGTTGGTAGTCTGTGCTGATTTCAATGCGCGATGCTCAACATTATTGGATTATGTTGAAGATGATAATATAAACAATATGGATGTACTACCCGACGATTACATTGCTGATATTCCATTATCAACGCGAGCGTGCGAAGATACATGTACTAATCAAAATGGTCGATTATTAATTGATTTATGTAAGCAGTCCGGTTTACGAATTTTAAAATGTCGAACGGGGGTGGATGCGAATATTGGAAAGTGCAGTTTTGTCAGTAACCGTGGGAAAAGCCTAGTAGATTATGTATTGGTAAAACAAGACTTTATCCATTTTTTAACACAATTTGAAGTTTTGGATCCAAATCCGTTAACTGATCATTGCTTGATAAGCTTTGCAATTAATACAGGGTCAAACAGAAATGATGGTGTAAACAAGGATGAAGTGTATACGAGAATTAATTATACATATATCAAGAATATCAAGAATATTCAAATCAGTATCAGAGTATTCTCGAATCGAATAATTTCGCCGAAAATATATACACCCTTTCAGGCGATATTGTTAATAATAAGACCAGAGATGGCATAAGTCAAAACTTGCAATCTTTTCAAAACCTTATGGAAAATGAGTGTTTACCACTGTTCAAGAAAAATATTAAACATAATGACGATAACGTTGAGGGAACCTATAGCGATAGTTTTAATACGCCACGGATATTAATAGAGTCAATATGGTCACAGCGCGTTCGGAATATAAAACTACGCTACGTCGAGCTCGAAATGAGTACGCGCATGCGCAAACGCAAAAACTCGAAAGCTCCCGATTTAAAAATGCTAAACTATACTGGCGCATGCTTAAAGAAACGCGTTCTAATTTGAAGTCTAAATCATTATCGTCAACAGATTTTTCAATCTATTTTAAGGCAATAAATAATCCAGACAGTAATTTTTATCAACCTGACGAGGACATTTTAGAATTTAATGATAGATACCTTAATGGGGAATTGCAAATTATGTTCGACGAATTGACTGTTGAAATAACACGTGATCAGGTAAATACAGCTATAAAACAACTTAAAAACGGAAAAAGCGGAGGACCAGATTTTTAAATAAATGAACTGTTCAAATATGGTAATGATAACTTAAGTACGTATTTACACAAGCTGTTTAATGTAATTTTGGATGTTGGTTATTTTCCAGAGTGTTGGTCCGATGGACATATTATACCTTTACATTAAACAGGTAGCCTCGATAACGTTGAAAACTATCGAGGAATTACTTAACTCAGTGCACTGGGTAAACTATTTACACGAATTTTAAACAATAGATTGTCCACGTGGGCCGAAACATATCATGTTTATGTTGAGGCTCAAGCAGGTTTCCGCAGTAAAATGGGTACTGTTGACAATTGTTTTGTTTTGCATAGTCTCATCAATCACTTTATAAATGAAGGGAAAAAATTGTATTGTTCTTTTATAGATTTTACTAAGGCATTTGACTACGTTGTTAGAGAAAATATATGGTATAAACTCATCAAAATTGGTGTTAGAGGAAAGATTATGGACATTATCAAATCAATGTATGCAAATATTAAGTCAAAAGTTAAACATGATAATTGTTTTGAGTGATGAATTTACCTGTCATATGGGAGTGCGACAAGGCGAATATATATCTCCTTTTTTGTTTTGTATATATATATAAATGATCTAGAGGAAGAATTAGTTTCAAAAGGCATAGAAGGGTTGAATTTAGAAAGGATCAAAATATTGTTAATGTATGCTGACGATCTAATTATTTTCGCTAAATCTGCAGAGGGCTTGCAAAGTGGTTTAAATATTCTTCATGATTATTGTATCAGATCGAAACTAAAGGTAAATGTAGCGAAAACAAAAGTACTGGTATTTCGAAAAGATGGTATTTTCCCCGAAATTTGAATTTTTACTAAAATGACGAGGTGCTTGAGATTGTTAGTCGTTTTGTCTATTTAGGAATATCTTTTACTACTGGAGGTTCATTTGCAGATGCACAGCAAACATTGTCCGGTCAAGCACAGAAAGCTATTTTCAAACTAAATAAATATCTATATAAGTTTAAAGATATATCAGTAAAACATTATTTGGATTTGTTTGATAAGTTGGTCTCCCCTATTCTGAATTATGGCTGTGAAGTATGGGGATTTTGTAAAGCAGACAATATAGAGAAAGTTCATATACAGTTTTGCAAGAGATTACTAAATGTTAAACAGAGTACTCAGACAGATTTAATCTATGGTGAATTGGGGCGTCTTCCTCTTCAAAACAATAGATTGCTTCGTGTTATGAAATTTTGGTTTAAAATAATATATAGCCAAAATACAAAGTATATTAAATGTGCGTATATTAAGAGTTATTAAGAGACATCGAGACACACCCTAATACAAAAAACTGGGCATCTCTTGTTCGAACGTTATTATCAAACTTAGGATTCTTTGAAGTCTGGGTAAATCAAGGTGTTGGAAATGTAAATGCTTTTTTATCACTTTTTAAACAAAAAATGCACGATCATTTTATTCAAAACTGGAATTCAAGATTATCAGAGTCTCCTAAGGCAAAATTTTATATTTTATTTGCAAAGTTTGGTTTTCAGTCCTACTTAAGTACAATTACAATAAAAAAGTTTAGAGTTGCACTGTCGAAATTAAGACTCTCTTCCCATAGACTGGAGATAGAAGCAGGGAGGTTTAAAAACCCGAGAAAAACGCCTTTGCAAGAAAGAAAGTGCCAACATTGCAATATTCTTGAAGATGAATTCAATTTTTTGTTTGAATGCCCTCTTTACTATAGCCTTAGAAAACAATATTTAAAGAAACATTTTTGGAAACACCCAAACATGTTGAAGTTAATCGATCTCATGACGTCAAACAGTACGAAGGTACATCGATGTTTAGGACAATATATTTGTAAGTCGTTCAGATTAAGAAATGAGATCTATGCAACTAATAGTTAAGAATCACACCAAATTATTTATTTATTTTTCAAAAATCGTGAGTGAGTGAGTGAGTGGGTAAGTGAGTAAGGGTGGTAGGGAGTGAGGGAGTGAGGGACAAGCTGTTTACTGATCGCTTGAATGCATCAGTATTTGGAAAGGGAACACATTGTCTATATACTCGCGTGTATGATATGTAAAAGTAGTGTATTATTTATTAATTTATAATACAAATTATACTGGTTTGTGAAAATATTTAAATTATGTTTATACAATCGCTTGCTTGCCATATTTAAATTGTTTTGTAACTCATAGACATGTTTTGTCTTTTGGATGAATAAAGTTATCTATCATATCATATATAAGGACCGTATACACTGTATATTTTCACTCAGAAATGGAGTGAAGTACAAGGACCCATGTATGCTTTATATTTTCACTCAGAAATGGTGTTAGTCCAACAACCCGTGTATGCTTTATTGTATCACTCAGAATGGATTGAACTCCAAGGACCCGTGTATGTTTTATATTTTCACTCACACGTGGTATGGAGTACAAGGACCCGTGTACCATTACCATTTATATTTTCACTCAGAAATGGAGTGCAGTACATGGACCCGTGTACCATTACCATTTATATTTTCACTCAGAAATGGGGTGAATCACAAGGACCCGTGTATATTTTACATTGCTGTTTTAGCGAGAACATATACACCATCAATATGATGCAAATGTCAGATAAACTTTAAAAGTACGTCTTTTTCAGGACTATTTCTGTTTAAATTTTAGAAAACCTCACAATAGTCTAGCCGTGTCTTCTATATATATTTAAGTATCATAATAAGAGAGGTGGTGTGACTGTAACTGCTACCTATCTGTTTCATGCGAAGATATAAAAAAATGTACAAACTAATAAAGTAACGTTTGCAAATACACGCGTAATAGGCTGAATACATAAAACAAAACACTGTCGTCTGCAAATTTGTCATCATAACCGTAAAAGAGTAATAAAACGTGACGAATGAATGCGACACAATCTTAAATAGGCAAAAACTTACAAGTTCCGAGCTGTCGTCATCTTTATAACACGTGTCCCATTTTTCTATGTTTCTAGTGTATTCTACGAAGGCCGCGTTGGAACCAGTCCCTACAGAAATAAATGAAATATGCTTTAGACATACAATGGAAATATTCTCTCTTTAGGGTTGGGCGCTTAAATGCTGTCTACTAAGTAGAGATCTATAGTTAAGGTACAGTTACCATATGTATATATTTTAACAAGATAATATACTTACCAACTATCAGAGCGCCTCCGTGGTCGAGGGGATAACGACGTTGCGCTGTAAACCGTCTCACCTCTCAAAACTGCGGGTTCACAGCCCACTTGGTCGATTTGCCAGTTCGACTTGCAAGTGAGGAAGTGTCGATTCTTATGGATGGCGGTAGGTGTACAGTACTACCCAGGAAAAATGAGTGGTCTGCTTCCACCACAAAAGAAGAAGACAATACAAACAAACAAACAAATTACCAACTATCAGGCCTATTCTACATTTTTTATCAGCCAGATTTCCAGCAAGTAACGTGCCCGTTGTGTCACTAATTCGTCCGACTATGTCAACAGGAACTGGCATACCCTAAAATTAAAAAAAAAAATGTTTTAAAAGAAGATCAAATTGTGGCCATAAATCAAGAGCTTTATAATACATATCAGTCGGTTTACCCGATGTTCTTATTAAATGCTTACCAAATAAATAAACTGTTACAAAGAAAAGCAACTGCAGGTAAAACTGGTTTCATTGTTTTCTTATGTTTGGTTTAGACGTATGTTATTTTTCAAAATTGGGAGAAAATAAGTTTGCACCGGGATAACTGATGGTTACAATTTGCTGAAAACGTCTTTTTTTTTTTTTAGCTTGCAACGTTTTTTCGAAAGGATTATCATAGCTTTGTTCGTTTCAATGGAGTGTGTACAGTTATGATGATTATCATTTTTGTTAGCTGTGAAAACCATAGCTCTTGTGGTTTTATATTATGAAGAGCTATGAATCTACCAGTTCGATTTATTCCGATATTTCGGCGAAGTCTCTGAAGACTTAGCGCAATGCATGATTAAACAACCATCGTATTTCAACTGAATACATCTTGATAAATATACGTCAATGCGTAAACCTCACCAAAATGTAACAAATCACTCGAGTATAGGCACTTGTTTTTGTAATCAACAAGTTATTAAACTTAAACTTCCGATGCTTTCGTTGACGTTACGTTTTTTCGGGTGCATTTAGTTGAGCTGTAATGTTAACTTTAGAGAGCATGGTACCGGCGAAATTATAGCAAAATGGTACCAAATTCTGACGAGGAAAATAGACATTGAATACTGTGCATCAAGAATACTCTAAAGTATGCTGTCAATTGAAAACGGTACTAATTTGCCCTTACACCTTGTCGTTGTATGGCATCTTCAAGCATTACAACAGGATCAAGTCCTGGACCATCGGTGCAGTTGATGCTCTTGGTCCATGTCTGGAGAATACTACACTTTAAACTCTTTTGGAAGGACGGAAAAGAGAACGTAAAACCTGTAACAAACATATTTACACTTTCTTAATATAAAGGTTTAAGTGTCCAAGAAAGGCTTACTACATTTGGAGCATATCATGGTTATATAAATATACGGATACTTAATTATAGTTAGTGATAAAACCTTTCAGATTATCTTAAATATCATGTAAATATAAAATTAATGTATTGTAAAATAATCCCATTACATTTGAAGAAAAGAAAACATGCACCCTTCTGCATCTTCATTGCTCTATACTGGATATTGTAACCTTTAAGATAATCTTAAATATCATGGAAAGATAAATGTATTGTAAAATACTCCTATTACATTGGAAGAAAAGAAAACAGGCATACTTCTGCTTCTTTTTAATACTCTATACTGGATCCTGGATATTTCAAAAGCAGACTTAAAGATTTGCAACAAAGAACAGTTTAACAATATTTCACAACCTTTTTTAATGGTCTTTTTCATGCAGCATAGTGCGAAATAATAAGTGAGACGTAAAACAGCTTTTATAAATGTCCCCAACATTCACCTAATGCTAGTGGCTCATCACTCTGAATGTGTTCTTCTGTCAGGAACGACTTGAGACACATGGCGATGTAATCAAATATCTGGAAGTAAAAACAAGTATCAAAATGTTTCACAATGGTCACGGTTGGAGAGGTTTTAAAAACATGGGAGGGAATCTATTATACGCTTAAGGACATATTTAACAAATAATGTATGGTGCTGAGGTCCATATGCAAGTTTATGGACTGCCCAGTCCATAAACGTCATATGGACCAAAGCACCGTACATTATTTGTTATATTATACCGAACCTGAACAACAAATTAAATCAATACGTTTTATGATTTATTTTGACGTCGTTTTTTTCACACGTCTGTTAATATAGCTGTCGGACAGGACGCCCGGTCAATATGCTCACTTTAAGGACCGGATGACGTCACATTAAACAAAGAGTGGAATATGCAAATGAGGTATAATATTTCCTAATATTTCCCATCGCTACTTGGTCATTGAAAAAGCATGGGAATCTTGTTTATTTACTGACTGCATGCTCAATGGCCGATCAGCTCAGGTACATAAATTGAGACCCACTTATAGTTTTTTCTTTGTGTTACATTGCTATATTAGATATTATTATACCTCACTCAAAATTCTCTATGTAATTTCCCCATTCCCGATCAGTCAACAATTGGTAATGTTTCATGGTAATGTTTCATGGCATGAAACATTATCTCGTGCTTCTAAAAAAATATGATGATAGTCAGTATTAGTCTACATGTGGATGATATGTCAGATGATGATAGTCAATTGTTGTTAATAAAAAATAATTGCTGATTAAATGAATTTTGATGTTTGGTATAATAAAATAAATATCACATCCCATGGAGGGTGATAGAACATATTGTCAACCCTCGATGTGGTAATGTCCACCTCGGCTAAAGCCTCGGTGGACATTACCAATCTCGGGTTGACAATATGTTCTATCACCCTCCATGGGATGGGATATTTATATATTGTCTTGGGTAAGAAAAGCTAAACACAACTATGTAATTAGGTTAGAAAAGCATATTCATAATTTAGCTAGTTTAAACACAAAACTTGTCAAATATTTCTTTATTGTTTCTAGAACTAGAATGATAGCAAAGCATTAAATGAACAACTTCTGTTTTGTGTGGCACACAAAAAGGCTTTATCATGCAGATTTGCACTTTTCCGCCAATAAAGGGGTGACCAATAAGTTTACCAATAAAGCAAATCAATGCGGAATCCCTCGGCGTGTATTGCACGTAACCTTATCTGACGTCATGCACGTAACATTGCCTGACGTCATAAAACAAACAAAAAACAACAACATGGCGTCGTCCTCGATAAGCGTAACATTCTGAGAAATAGGTAATAATAGTAATTCATACAGAAAATGTGGATAATCTACATGATAAATAGAATATGTATTGGGTTAGCCTCATAATCTGAATCAAAATTGAATTTCACAATGTTCTCATGAAATTGCATGGCTAACAGTGATTTACAGTTACCTGCAAAAAATATAGAAATTCTCTCACCCCACCCCACCACAAAATACAATATGCTCGAAGTATGTCCTTAAAGTCTGTCTATTCTTATGTTAACCCATAACGAAGATCGACCAGACTTTATATCGCGAAAATGTATAATATTTCCGCCAAATTCGTGTTAATTCACCCGAGTTCTATATGCGTTAAGGACTATTGATGTCTCGTGTGCCATTTTTAAATAAATGGACAATTCTATGGACAAATTTATTTAACATAAAAAACAAAACATCTTCGTGTAAAATTGTACTAAACATTTCGAATATAAAGGGCACTATTTCTGCCAAACAAATAATGTTTCTGATATTATGTTCACACCAATAGTGTTGAATTACTGTCATCTATTATATTATTGACATTGTTCATGCCTATAATATGCATTTGGATGATTATTTCAATTAACCATACCCCATCCATTTTGGATTTTTTTTTCAAAGATGGCTGACCAATAGTCCTTATTTGAGGATCAACTGAGTTTAAAATATGTATGTCCATAATCTGGTATGCTGTTGCTTTGTTTTATTTTTTAAGCTTTTTGCGTGTGTCGACATGTATTTGCTATTTAAACATTACATTAGGCGCAGTTATTCATAGGGTAAAATTCAAAATAGATATATGGAGTTTTTGTGATTAATTTATCATATGTTGCAGTGTTATTACATTTATTATACCTAATTTAAAATACTTCCATACACTCTGTTACTGTTTCCATTTTAAATTTAAACACGCATAGTCAACAATTTGAGAAGGGGGCGCACCATCAACCAGAACAGAACTAACACCGTCCACACATTTTAGAGTCCCTATGTTTTGCACAGCTATCTCCATCCCCTTTCCCCCACTCCTGCCGAAATCAAACTCGGTCCAACACATACAGTTACCCACAACCCTCCTCTGACATTTACATCCTTCTATTGACTTTGAGAATATCCTTCTTTAAACCCCAGCGTTTGGTAGACCTACCACAATTACTTATACATATAAGATAAGGGTTTAACATTGTGACCAATCACTGATCTTATTTCTACATTTTCGTATAGGAACAGCTATGAAAACAGATGCACCAGCATTCAATATTTGACAGTTGGGAATAAGGTTTTGTTCTAGAAAGTATGGAAAATAAATACATTATATAATTATATTGATATACTGAATCATCGGTAGTAAAGAATCATTTTCTGTTTAATTTCAATTTTCTCAGTTCATGTAATTTAAATTATTTTAAAATTGTCCAGACTTGAAGATATATCATATAAGCATACATATATGCAGCAGTTAAAGCAGTCACAGTTACAGGACAATAACTTCAGAATTGTTGCCATCATACAACTTAAAGAGTAAATCCAAATCAGACACTAAATAGGCTTTTACTTCTGTTATACATTTAAATGCGTTACCCAAGTGATTATCAGTCACCGCTTTAAACAACTTGTTCGAAACCTGAGCAAATTAAGATAAAAAATGAATGTTTTATTAACATTCGTGTTCCTGGACACAGACATCTAAATTACCACTATTGTAACCACGTACCAGATAAAATATATCGTTATAATACAACCGCTTTATTTGTGATGACAATGCATCTTTTGTTTTCATCTCAGTATAGATTATAAATAAAGACATAACAGGTGGGGCAAAATGAAACAAAGCACGGTTATTTGCTTTCCCCAGACGCTTATTGTCTAAGTTAGGTCGGTATGAATGGCATTTTACGTTATATTTGATTTGCGATCAAAATCATCTGTTAAACACGAACTCACTGAGAAAGGAAATGATTCCACTGACGTCACACATTTTTCCATGGCAACATAAGTGATAATGTACAGATTCCCGCAGGAAACATGCAGAAAAAATCATCTAAAGCGTTCGCACGCTGTAGCTAGAACTGAATTAAATTGAACTGGGTTTTAAGGCGCACCAACACATGAAAGGTTATATGGCGCCTAACGGGAATGAACATGCCAGGCTCATCCTCCATGTACACCGAGATAAAATATGGAGAACGGGCCTAAAACCTTCTCACCCTGAACTGCAGAGTTGCTGCAAATTCTATTGAAGACACTCCATTTACGCTGGAGCCACGCTGTAGCTAGAGCGTTCGCACGCTGTAGTAGAGCGTTCGCACTGTAGTTAGACCGTGGAACATGTGTTAAAATGACTATCATTTAAATAAAAGGACACTATTTTGTTCATAGTATAAGATCTTTGTGGTGTAATAAACAGAAAAACAACAGGAATTTGTATGTTTCTTCGATACAGTTTAAACACAGGACAACGGACTTTTCTAAGGAAACTGAAATTAACGGAGTGCCTATGAAATAGTATATACAGTTATACTAGCATGATATATACACTCAAGTGATATGAAAACGCAACACGGGAATTTCCGCTATATATTGTATGTACAATATGCTGCTTTTAATCGAATGGTACATGGCTACGTAAGACCTTTCCTTTTGGAAAAAATACTGAAACAACAAATAATACAGCAAATAGTATTCCTTCAATGTTTCATTATTCACAGAGTACGCGTTTGGCTCAATCATGTGAGCAAACTTAGGATGCAACATTTTGCAAACTATTTACGTTAAATACAGAACTGAACTAGCTCAATTTTTCAAAGAGCTACTTCAACATTTATGAAGTTCTTGTTACAAAGTGTAGTGTGATTAAAACGTCTACAACATCACAGTTGTGTCCATTCTCTAGTTAACTGCAACTTTCTTTTTAAAAAAACATCTTGGGATTTCTTTGGAATATTATGTGCAATTAAGTGTGCAGTATATACAATATATAGCGGAAATTCCCGTGTTGCATTTTCATATCACTTGAGTGTAGGCCTAAAGTAGCACTAGTCCCATTGTATCCAAAATAACAATGAAATGTACAAAACGTAAGAAAAATACACATTTCGTTGATCATAACCAGTTGGATAGCTTCCTCACTTAAAGATCCCTGGTCATACGAGGACTCGAACCCACAGCGGTGAGAAGCAAGTGATTGTCTAGTTTTGAAAAAAAAGGTTTTGTGACTACTGTGCATTTCAGTGTGCCTGTGCGTCAAATATGAATTGATATTTGTTTTTATTACTTACTATATGTTTTCATACCTGATATGGTTAGATAGAATGAAAATAGACGCTCCTGGAACTGTTACAATCTTGCCATAGCCATCCGGTATGCTTCACAAAGCCTAAAATTCATTTTGACCCCATTGTTTATATTGTAAAAATTAAAACAACATGGCGGCCTTATTTTTAGAAATTGTCGTCTGCGCATGTCTGTTTCTAGGGTTCGGATGTACCATGTAAAACGCAGGGTGAGGTTGTTGTTCAATGTTCAGCACCTCCGGCAATCGATCACACTTTTCCTTTATTTTGGAATGAAAACCATTATATCTAGCAAATATAGGCTAGGTTAATAGTATACTGAGTTTATATTTTGTTATTTACACCACTGCTGGTCAACAGATTTTTTAAGTCACCCTACCCTAAAAAATGGAATGTTCCGCTGTCGCCATTTTGGTTTTCGGCTGTCAATAAAATTACATGTAAATATGGGTGTTCAAAATGATTTTTTGGCTTTGCGAAGCTTAGAGGATGGCTACTCGAAGATTGAAAACAGATTCAGGAGCGTCCGTTTTCATTCTATTCAATCATATCAGGTATGAAAACATATAGAAAGGAATAAAAAAAATCTCGATTCATATACCCAGAAATGCACAGCAGACCAGTACCGATGCATTAAATAAACAAGAAATGTCACTGAGTGACAAATGCTCCTGAAGTGACCTTTGACCTCAAAGTGTAACCTTGACATTGGCGCCACGGACCTGGATTTTGTGCGCGACACGTGGTCTTGTTGTGGTGAGCACTTGTTCCAAGTTATTTGAAAATCTGTCTATGAATGTCAGAGTTATTAACCGGATACGAAAGCACTTCACTTTGACCTCTAAATGTGACCTTGACCTTGGAGTTTCGGACCTGGACTTTGTGCGCGACACGTCGACTTGTTGTAGTGAGCAATTGTGCAAAGTTATTTGAAAATCCGTCGATTATTTCATGAGTTATTAACCGACGCGATTGTACGGACGAATGAACGGACGGACTGACGGACGAACGGACGGACATAAGGGAGCATAAATAAAGACAAAATGAATACGACATCCATTTAGAGGAATTATTCTCCTCTGCAGGCAGAGCCTGCTCTTGCTTTGGAACCTAATGGTGCTACTGTTATATTAGAACGATTCCAGTGTCCAATTATAGAAGAACACATCCAGTAAAATGTTTGAATATATACATACAATCTTCCGAAAAAAAAGGTCATTATACAAATGTATGTGAGTAATTTATTAAACTCGTTAGCAACAAGAGCTGTCAGAGGACAGCGTAGCTCGACTATTTCGAATTTTCACAGAACTAGAAATGATACACCCGGCATACCATCAGAAAAAAAAGTGAAAACAAAGGTAAGAGCTGGATATGTTAAGAAGGAAAACATTGGAAATTTCTTTAAATCAAGGGCCACAATTTTTCTGTGATGACACGGAGGTAATTTCATAATAAATCATTTCAAAGGATACATAACGCAAATTTTATAAGTTGAAAATTTGAAGAAAAAAAAGTTAAAAGTATTATGTAAATGCATTTGAGCTTTGACCCTTTGTGAACGTACACTTTCATCCGATGATCTTGAACTCAATAGATACGATCATCGTCCCATTTATAGTAAAGTATGTAAGTTTGATGATGATTGGATAAAAAGTGTTGAATTATCATGTTAAGAAATGCGGACGTAAACATGTACCTGATGCTAAGAGCCTATCAACACATAAATGCAATTTGTGACCATGAACCTTGACCTATAGGTAAAAACCTCAAATTATTTGTAAAGTTTGACCCAGGAGCTATGTCCCCAGGGGTGGGGAAGGAGCCCGGGTTATATGCTGGTTGGGTGGTTATATCTGTCTGTTCACGCCCAGTAAGTGATTATATATGGTTATAGGGTAGGGATCTCAACGGTTTACAAATTATTACCCGGGGGCTATGTCACCAGGGGTGGGGGAGGAGTGCAGGAGTGCTAGTTGGATGGTTGTATCCGTCTGCTCATGCCAAGTAAGTGTATATATGGTTATAGGGTGGGGATCTGAATGGTTTCCAAGTTATGACCGAGGGGCTATGTACCCAGGGTTGGAGAAGGAGATCGGGGTCTATGCTGGTTTGGGTGGTTGTATCTTTATGGTTATAGGGTGGGGATCTCAATGGTTTCCAAGTTATGACCGAGGGGCTATGTACCCAGGGGTGGGGAAGCAACCCGGTGTCTATGCTGGTTGGATGGTTATATCGGTATGTTCAGGCCAAGTAAGTGTATTATATATGGTTATAGGGTGGAGATCTCAACGGTTTACAAGTTATGACCCAGGGGCTATGTCACCAGGGGTGTGGAAGAAGTTCGGGGTCTATGCTTGTTGGGTGGTTGTATCCGTCTGTTCATGCCCAGTAAGTGTATATACGGTTAGAGGGTGGGGATCTCAATGGTTTCCAAGTTATGACCGAGGGGCTATGTCCCCAGGGATGGGGAAGGAGACCGGGGTCTATGCTGGTTGGGTGGTTGTATCTGTCTGTTCATGCCCAGTAAGTGTATATATGGTTATAAGGTGGGGATCTCAATGGTTTCCAAGTTATGACCGAGCGGCTATGTCTCCAGGGGTGGGGAAGCAACACGGTGTCTATGCTGGTGGGTTGGTTGTATGTCTGTTCATGTCCAGTAAGTGTATATTTGGTTATAGAGTGGGGATCTCAACAGTTTCTAATTTATGACTCCGGGGACGCACCCACACCCTCATATTTCACCTCTTGTGACCCCTGGGGCGGGTCCAATTATGAACACAGGGTCACCATTTGAGAAAACTTGGTAGAGGACTACTCGACGATGATACATACAAAATATCTAAGCAGCCCTTTTTGTTTCGGAGAAGAAGATTTTGAAGTGTTTTTCCTATATACTTCTATGTAAAAATGACATTTTTTACCAATTCAGGGGCCATAATTTCGTCAAAATGAATGGAAGAGTTATGGGGATTGTTGGATGAGGTACATAATCGGATGTGAAACAACATTAGTTTAACATTTTAATACAATAATCTGAGTAGTTTTGAAGTTATAAATCTTTTGCACAAAAACTTAAAGGTAAAGACAAGACAATCAAAGAGCCGTAACTTTGTCAAAATGCAAAGAAGAATTACGGGGATTGTTGGGTAAGTTGCAGAATTTGATGGGAAACATTAGTATAAAGTTTTAATGCAATAGCTTCAGTAGTATTGTAGGTTATAAATATATTGCACACAAACTTTAAGGTGAAGCTGGGGACGCCGACGCCATGGTGAGTAGGATAGCTCTCACTATTCTTCGAATAGTCGGCAAGAGCCTCGCTTATATCATTTAGCCAACTCGTTTAATAAATTCAACAATGAATGAGTACTCATGCAAGATCCTCTGTTTCTAAAACTTGAAAAAACAATATTTTGAGCAGGCAGGTTTTGTTGATAAGATAGAAAACAAACACTTCTTTACGTGACGAGTCTGCTTCTTTATTATATTGGTTGTGTTTGTTGCTTACAAATAATCTACCTTATCAGTATTTATTGACATTTACACTAGCGTTTGTTTAGTGCCGTGTGACGGCTGTAAAATGTCTGCCTGTGCTACGAATCAGTAGTGTATTTTTTTCAGTCCTTTGGGATCACGAGCCCAGTATATTTGGCTTTGAAGTAGACTACGGCGTAAGCCGGTGCTAGAGGCGTGAGACGTTTTGATTCCAACATTACCTCTCATGAACAGACTCAATAAAATCGTGTCTACTACTTTGTCCTCTTTGTTGTGTGTTTTGCCTCCAAAGGATCTCATATCAGTATTTATTAAATTGTCACGACAAAGTTCTAAAAAATGACCAGTTGTCCTTGTCTACGAGGTGGGGATAGAAATTGAATGCTGGAAATATCAAGTTACCTAAAACATTTTTATATACATAACTTACAATCGCATCTGAAATACATGGCCGTTTAATTATTGCGGAAATTTGGTATAGTAACTATACAAGTATGCAGCATGTTCTAATATATATCATCAGTGATAATCATGTATATATTCCTGTATCAATGTTCATGTGCCGTTCTTTGTCTTAAATAAACAAGAGGTCAATGACATTGAAGCTCTACTGACAGGTTCTGAAAGCTAGATCAGCATTCCTGTGAAGTTTCATGAAAATCTGTCAAGTAGTTTCAGAGTAGTCGTTACAAGTTTTTATATATAACTCTATGTAAACAAAGATGGCCACTGGCAACCATGTTTAATGTCGAATCAAAACAATTTGCAGCACAAGAGCCAACATTATGTCAAACTGATCATTTTAGAAAAAGTCCAATGTCAATATCACTTATACATTTCAAGAGGTAGTCGCTACAATTTGTTTTTTAAAAATCTATTTTTAGCCATGGCGGCCATCTGGAATTTCGAGTCGACCTGAAATTTTGTTAGGATCAACTACACATCAAGAGCAACATTTCTGTTAAGTTTCATGAACATCCTTCAAGTAGTTTCAGAGGAGTAGTCGCTATAGGTATTTACTATATAACTATATGTAAACAAAGATGGCCTCCGGCAGCCATGTTTAATGTCAAATCAAAATGATTTTCGAGACAAGGACCAACATCATGTCATGCTGATCATTTTAGAAAAAGTCCCATATCAATATCATTACAGTTTTCAAGAATAGTCAATACAAACTTGTCTTTTAAAAACCTATTTTTAGCCGTGGAGGCCATCTTGAAGTTCCGACCGACCTGATATGTTGCTAGGATCAATTAGACATCAAGAGCAACATTCCTGTGAAGTTTCATGAAAATCTATCAAGTACTTTCAGAGGAGTAGTCGCTACAAGTGTTTACTATATACTTCTATGTAAACAAAGATGACCTCTGGCAGCCATGTTTAACGCCAGATCAAAACGATTTTCGACAAGGACCAACATTATGTCATGTTGATCATTTTATAAAAAAGTTCCATATCAATATCACTTATAGTTTCCAAGAAGTAGTCGCTACAAAATTGTTTTTTTAAAAATCTATTTTTAGCTTTGGCGGCCATCTTGGATTTCACATCAAATGAATTTTGCTAGGATCAACTAGACTTCATGGGCAACATTTCTGTAAAATTTCATGAAAATCCATCCAGTAGTTTCAGAGGAGTAGTCGCTACAAAAAAATGTTTATGGACGGACAGTCGGACGACGGACACCGCACCACGGCATAAGCTCTGCTGATCTTTGATCAATAGAGCTAAAAATAAATAAACATGAACATTAAACATATTAAACAAAACTACTACTACTAACGAAAAAGAATGTTTTGCGACCGTCTCAATAATTCAGATAGCCGCACTGCAGTCATCATCAGGCACAATAACAGGGATACCAAGAGATACCGAAACATACCGAGATTTGAGAATCATTAGCCATGCACTACTTGCTATCTTGTAACGTATCACACACGTACGTACCCCTGAACTAGGACCCATCAACAAGGTTTTCTCTAGGTTGTAGTACTTGGTCTGTGTCTCGGCCTCTCCGTTTGACATGTCAACTCTTACAATACGAAAGTTTGTTCCTCCCAAGTCCATACCAAGGTATGTACCATTTTCTAAAATCAGTCGAACAATGAAGAATATCAGTGACCTGTCTACCCTGATAAACAGCAATAAACACAAAGGAGACCAACTATCAGGACCGTCTACCCTGATAAACAGTAATAAACACAAAGGAGACCAACTATCAGGACCAAGTTGTGAGTGATAATAAGGCTGAGAGAGAGATAATTTACAGGTTATTAATGTCGCCTCTGTTTATCATTACGTGGTCCCGCCTTAATTCCATTAAGCGATGTGAAAGTTTATATTAGCAGGATTTTATAACGGATATTTTACTGGACAAATGCGATAACCTGTTTAAAATTACCTATTAAATGTTTTAAATATTGCAAACTTTTTAAGCAGAAATTAAAGTTTTCTTTCATACCCCAGCCAACACCATTTTCCCTTCTTGGAGAAGGGTTTGGATGGGGTATGAAAGTTAATACTCGGACCACGTTATGTGTGACCATTAATACTCTTCATGTTTAACTATTAGATTAATAAATGACTATCCAGTTTGCATTTTAATATTTGTTTGTTGACTGATATTAACAAACAGGGTTGATGTAGGAGGGCTGGTGTGGCGCAGTCGGTAGCGCGGCGGATTTGTTACCGGAGGCCCCGGGTTCATTAACTTCAATCCTCCGTGGTGCCACTGAGTTTCGTCGGTGTGTTCCCGTGTATCGGTCTATCCTCCGAGCACGTTAAAGAACCATAGGAATCTACCCGGTAATAGGGCACGGTTCCCGGATTCCTATGTATCCTTCCCCTCTCTCTGTAACCTATACTGTGTTGATGAGCCGTTAAACATGCAATTCAATTGACGTAAATACAACCTAGTTTAAACTCATAGACAATGATAGTGTCATCAGCCAGATGAATCTTTTACAGCAGTGATACTATTATTTTTTATATATTTTTGATTGGACTTGAGATGTTCTAATTTGCTTTGGTTTTCTTTATTATTGAATTAAAATGGTACAGTTTATACAATCATAAAATTATCAAAGATTTGCGTTGGTCTTCTTTATTACTGTTATTATGGTACTTTATATAAAATGTCGATTTATGTACTAGTGTTTCCCCTGAAGATAGAACAAACCGGTACATTGCGCTCGCACGTTTCCAAGAATGAGTTCGTCTGAACTACGTGTACTTACTCAAGGAGATTCTGGTTTGATCTTATTGTGATTACCAAGAATAAAATGGAACAATACAGTAGACATGTACTAGTATTTCAACATAATGGCATCTCGATATTTTGCGTACAGTGTTTTAACACTATACACGTTGAAGGACATCACAAACTCAGTTTAAAATTTAAATACTGCGTGCTGGTTGATTGTTGAGAAGGTATTACATTTCATATAAAATCTGTGAACAGGAAAGGCGTCATTTCAAACATGCAAGACAGACATATTGAAATTTAAATAGTTCGAAACAGGATGCTGGTGCATTTATTCTTTGTTTGATGATCAGGGATGGGCATACAATGTAACGTGTCAGAATTTGTATACTGCTCATTCTCTTGAAATATAGTGTGTCATTTACATAAAGTTCCATGAATGACAAGAAATAACGTACATACATGTAGTGTGCGAGAGCAAAAACCTGGTGCGATACCAAAACTACGTCCTTTGTATTCAGATATAAAACCGCTGGAATTATTTCATTTCTTAAGTATATTAAGCAACATCAGCAACACAACCACCCTGTGGGTTCTACCTGCAACATCGTCATACCTGTTCCGTCCAGTAATCGCCGTACATATGTGTTTTCCCAAAACAAGTTTGTCTGTTTGCGGAGCATCTCGTCCGTACTGTTTGCTAGTTTTATTTCAGCCTCCATGGTTTCAATTACTCGCTGAAGTTTATCGTCATCAAACACAACAGAAGATAGTGCATCCTGGATCTAAATAAAATAGAACATATACCAAAGAAATAGTAAATGTTCTTGTATACCGGATACGGCTATCCGCGTTTTACATTGGTGATGGCACATGGGGCTGATATCAACAATGACAGTTGCATGACGTCATTGTGTAAATAAACACGCAAACCATTAGTAGTTGGCGATGTAAACGCGCAGAATTTAAATGATAATTATGCATGAAAAAGAATCAGTCATGGGTATTCGGTTCAGACAGGGAAATTCCAACCCTCGATATAACTGTTTTAATCGGAACCTCGGCAGAGCCTCGGTTCACCTCGGCACAAACTCGGTTCCGATAAGAACAGTTATACCTCGGATTAGAATTCCCTATCTCGACCGGATACCCGTGAACTATTCTTATAATATGATTCAAAGAAATCCCTATGTTGTTTTTTGTCAACTACAGTAAGTATCAGCTTTGCTATCAGCTCGAGCCCGGCATGCGGGAGGTAGTGGGTTTGATCCCCGGTCGGGTCATCCCAACGACGTCATACAAATGGTACTGCTAATGGTATTAGCTCGTTGATTGTAGTTCAACATAAACATCACCACCACAACCATCACCAATACAACTACTGCTGCTGCTGCTGCTGCTGCTGCTACTGCTACCTACTACTACCTACTACCATTACTACCACTACAACTACCTACTACCACTACTACCCACTACTACCGTTGCTGCCGCTGCTGCTACTGCTGCTGTTGCTTCTGCTGGTACTGCGTCTGGTACTGCTGCTGGTACTGCTGCTGCTGCTGCTGCTCACTGCCGCTACTTACTACTACTACTACTACTACTACCTACTAACTACTACTACTACTACAACTACTACTACTAGCAACTGCTGCTACTGATACTGCTGCTGCTGCTCCTGATCCTGCTGCTGCTGCCGCTGCTGCTCCTACTACTGCTACTGCTACTACTACTACTACTACTACTACTACAATAACTTTTATAATTATTATTGTTGTTGTTGCTGCTGATGCTTTTGCAGAAGAAGTAACGGCAGTTGCAGTTGTAGAAATAGTAGTAGATGGCGTATTTGTAAACAGCATCAGCGGGTGATTTCCCCGCCTGTTTCCAGTAGCGGTGATGGTGTACATTTTATACTAAGTGATAGGGTGATGTTTATACTGAGTGCTGTGATATATTTTGTTTCCTCAAACTGACACAGCTTCTGTTTAAGCGTAGTCGCAATTAATTAGTTGGATTGATCCTTTTATTTCATCAATGTTACAAAAAATAAATTTCTAAATTTACTTTTTGATTTGCGAATATAACGGCCAGATGACGTCATATAGTGCAAAGATGAGGTATAATCACCAATCACATGGACGAATAGAAGCACAATACGCGACGAAACATATCTGGGTCAATGAAAACGCACCATTAACCATATGTTTATGCTGTTCGATTATTCGCAAGCCATTTGGAATAAACTGCTGAACGAATATTTTTATATTTATAAGCCAAATGTCCCTACACCGATCACCTGTAACCTAACTTCATAGTTGACACTTGCAATAGTGATAAACATGGGTCAGATAAAAAAAAAAAGGTCCAGTAGATAAGAAGAGGATTTTGTTTTTTTAATATTTTCTAATACAGCTCTGTTTTAAACTAGAACATCCAGACATACTAAATTTTAACAGTATCTTCATTTGAACAAACTTGGTAGCGGACCATACGGAACATATAAGAAATGTTTAGCTCTTGTAGTTACAGAGAAGATTTGTAAAGGTTTTACTATACTGAAAGGAAAAAGAAACGAGACACGGGAATTTCCGCTATATATTGTACGTACAATATGCTGCTGCTGATCGAATGGAACATGGCTGCGTAATATCTTTTCTTTCGGAAAAAAGTCTAAAACGTAACACAGCAAATAGTATTCCTGCAAAGTTTCATTATTGACAGAGTACGCGTTTGGCGCAAACTTAGGATGCAACATTTTGCAAACTCTTTACGTTAATAAATACAGTACAGAACTTTCTCAGTTTTTCAAAGAGGAACTTCACCATTTATGAATTTCTTGTTACAAAGTGTACTGTGATTAAAACGTCTACAACATCACAGTTGTGTCCTTTCTCTCACTAACTGCAACTTTCTTTTTACAAAACATCTTGGGATTTCCTTAGACTATATATGAAATTAAGTGTGCATTATATACAATATATAGCGGAAATTCCCGTGTAGCGTTTCTTTTTCCCTTCAGTATATATGATATTTTGTAAAACTGTCATTATCATGGCGCCCTAGTGTCACATTTGAGCAGGTGAACTTGGTAGATGACATGAATCGTAAACTACAGGCGATATATGAACCCTCTATGTCTTGTGCATTCAGAGAAGGGGCGGATTTCTCCATTTGTATTAGTCTACTAGTATATTAGTCTATGTAAAACAAAGGACCCTGGGGTGGGGCCAAGTTTGACCCCCAGGGTCACCATTTGAAACAAATTTGATAAAGAGATGCGGATAATTATAGTTCAAGCGTTAGTAGTTTCACAGAAGATGTTATTAAAACTATTTTCCTATATAACTCTATGTATTTGTGACCTTCGGGGAGGGGCCAGAATTAATCCTAGGGAGGTCATCCAACCAATTATTGATAAATGACTATAAGATTATGACACATGTAATATATGAAAGGATCGTGGTTTCAGAAAAGAAGGATGTTCAATGTGTTCCTAACATAAGTATATGTAAAAATACAGGATGGGCCAAATTTAGTTTAAACATATTTATTTAAATCGATTTCGAAACAAGTTATTGCAACTTAGATTAATCACTCTCGATGGTTTTATTTATCTTGCTCAAGGATAAATGAAGTGGCCGCGGCGAGGATCGAACCCACGACCTCTCGATTCTGAATTCGGCGCTCTACCACTGGACCACGCACTCCACAAAATTGACCCAAGGGTCATCATTTTAATACAGCTGGGCAAGAATTATAAATGTATACTGCATGTCAAATACAAAACTTCTAGCTCTTAACATTTATATTTCAAATACCAAGTATACTTGTATACATGTTTTTCAAATATTACATTCAAGTCCCGCTAAAACAAGTCACATCTTTCTCAAAATGATATCGTCGCAACGAAAACCTACTGGAGAAGAACACCCATCCTAAAACATTTCTGCGACAAAGAATATCCCAAACTTTATTTTATGGAGATGTGGTCTATAATTAAACTTCGGAAGGTAAAGTGGCGGGTTTCCTGACCACTTTCCAAAATTAATCAGCAAATTCGTTAAAAAACATACGACCCTTTAGTATTGCATCGCACTTCATGCTTAGCGACTGCCCCTCTGCAATCAGACACTACGCTTCACGTTTCCCTTGTGCGATGACTGGACAATCTCTTGGGACTCTATGACTGCGCCTGCTGAAACCCGGACAAAAGGGAGATAGGTGCATGAACCTTCGTCCCAAGGGTAATTTGGTCGTGCCCTAGATTGGTTTTCTCTTTGGCCGCTGAAACCCGGACAAAAGGGAGATAGGTGCATGAACCTTCGTCCCAAGGGTAATTTGGTCGTGCCCTAGATTGGTTTTCTCTTTGGCCGCAAATGCTGTGGTTGTTCTGTACAATTCGGGATACATCCTGAGGTGTTTCTAATTATATCTTTACAACAATATTTAAGCTAGCCTCGGTCACCCGGCCCGCTTCTGATTTCTTCGTTACGCTATGCTTCACGGATCCAGAACCAGGGCCTGGGGAAAATAGGACGTTTAAAATCGATCTCTCGTTTTGGGCGATTTTGGAGAGATTTTGAGAGATAAACGAGACTTTCAAAATACATCTTTTTAAGTTAATTTAATAATAATTTCTTATTTTTAACTTATGAGAAGCAGCAAGTGACGTTAAAAACTTTAACTGATGCATCAACAATTGACATTGTACTTTTATTTACAACATGACGTCACGCAAACATCGACTTCATGCGCGTGTAAAAAACGCGCGAATAAATTGTGCTGATCGCTAGTGGGCGCTTTAATTAGCCTAATCTGCACAGACCGATATCTGCAAGTAAGACATATGCATGATACGGTCTAGCTGGCCGAGACTATATTTAAGTGTATTGTTCGCTAATATCTCTGAATGAGGACCTTATTTGTAGAAATTTACTTTTGATGGGATGTACTTTTATTTAAACTTTTTGTCAATTTGGGCGGGACAATATCGAGGTTGTGTACACATACAATCGATTTAAGCTAACCTCTAGGCCTTATTGCCTACTGACCGTTCCAAGTCGGTAACCCGGTCACCACTCTTTATGTTACGTATTGACCTTTTTATTGACATGTTAAATATGCTAATATTTCGGTTTATGGTGCAGTACGGACCTACGGTGCCATTGCGTTTGATTGCTGTGGTTTCTATAGGACCATTATATATAGTTTTTCCTATTAAAATGAAAAACAAATATACTAGAAATATTTTAAGACAAAAATATATGTTTAAATACCTTCTCATTTGATTATTTAGTTAACTTTCAAAAATATAATTAACTATATTCCATCTTAATTGTTTTTGTTTTTGCTACTGGGTTCATATATGTTGAAAACAATTCGATAATCATATATATTTTAAAAATTTACATGCATATACATACGTATTACAGATTAGTACAAGTGCATATATACTATTGTCAAAAGACAAAAGAGCGCATTTGAGTCCTTAAATGATTTGGACATGTATTTTAGGATGACACTGTGTTGGGAATAAACATGCAAAAATAAAGGAAAACTTTACAAATTATTTTTAAGAATGACTGGACATGATGGAGATAATAAGGTAATAAGGGTTTTAAAGGACCAACTGCATCCCAACCATGAACATTGAACATTCCCTCTTCAGGCCCAGTGATGTATGTTCCTTAGTCATAACTATATACAATGTAATTCCTTAGCTTATTATCTCCATCATCCATTCCTAACAATAATTTGTACAGTTATGCTTTATTTTGTAATGTTTATTCCCAACACAATGTCACCCTAACATCATGTCCAAATTATACGCATATCTTGTATACTGCAGTATATATACACTGTTTCTCCAGACCAACTATAATTGGCAATTAATTTTCATTTAACACTGATAACTTGTCATGAAATATTTGCTGGCAGTGTAAATTTCTGTTTAGTCAAATGATTACATGTGCAAAAGTTCATAGCAATTCTGTTTTATATTAATAATTATACACAGTGCAGTGGATATTAGAGATGCAATTAAAAGGGTAAAACACGAATTAATAATACTAAAAAAACTGTCACAGTTCCAATAAAACAACAGCATCAAGAATTGCAGGGCAATCCATAGTCCCCCACCGACCCAGACAAGCATTTTCCAGACATTTCCTATGATGTCACAATGATCTTATTTTGGTACGCGACACATCGCTATCCCAAGATGTATCCACATACCAAGTTTGGTATCTCTAAGTGTTATAGTATAGAAAATACGGTCCGGACAAGCATTTTCTATGCATTTCTAATACAGAGGTCACAGGCAAAGGTCAAGGACACAGTGACCTTATTTTGGTACGCAACACACCGCTATCCACATTTTGTATCTCAAAGTCTTACAGTATTGAAAATATGACCCTGACAAGCATTCGGAAGGACGGACGGAAGGACAGGTTGCAAACCCATAGTCCCCACCGGGACCGGTGGGGGAATAATAAGCAGAACTTATATACTAGTAGTTTGTAGTCATTAGATTGAAAAACTGTACTCCTAACTGATTTGTAAGTACATTTTTCTATCGTCTGCAAACTCTGCATCCAGCTAGCTTTGTTTACATATTGTGTTATTATTAGAGTCATTCACTGTAGTAACTGACAGGGGGTAATTGATAAGACACCTCCAATCTCTCCCTACCAGGGTAGGAATGTTGCCCATTTAAGAACGATATGGACAGCTTTGTCAGAACAGTGATGTTTAATGTAAATGAATGAATAGCACAGAGAAATAAATATCTTTGATTGTAATTTGAATGTCACACTATTTAACACTGTTACCGTCATAAAATGACTGAAACAATATTGCAAGACTTGAAGCGAAATCCGTTGTCTATTCTATCCATACCTGTCTTTACACCACACCAATCAAAGAATTTAACTGTTTAAGTTTTTGACATGCAGGAGTTATGGAGCGGACCCGAAATGGGCAATACTGTTGGCATATCGGAAGAAGTACTGAAATGGGTCTTTGGTTCTGGACATCGTCTTTATAAAAAGAGTAAATGTGCCAAGATACTTCTGAAATCCCTCAATGCCAGCGCTTTTTAATCTAATTTGGGAAAAGTCATGGGCATCTGGGAAAGTAAATGTCAGGAGAAAAATTATTTGAAGAACTGGGAATTCTGGATGGTTTTAAAATAAATTGCATTGGACCATATCCTTCCCCGTGGGACACCTAAACAAAGAAGATAACCTTCAAATAGTATATACAACCAGAATATAATGTTTTTAACCTAAATATATTGTAAACTACCTTAATGTATAACAATCTTAATATAATGTACACAACCTCAACATTTACTACTGGACAATGTAGTAGCCTTCGCCAATACCCATAGGCTAAAGGACAATGTAGTAGCCTTCGCCAATACCCATAGGCTAAAGGACAATGTAGTAGCCCTCGCCAATACCCATAGGCTAAACAAACGTTACAATGGCTAAACTTTTGTCAAGTGTTTTAACCAATTTGGCTGAAGTGATTTTGGCCCAAACAAATGAACGAACGTTTGTCATTGGCGAAATGGAGAAAATGTCTAAAATACTTTTTTAGGGTGAAACCATGTTTGTTTTAAAATCTTTGAGTGGTCCCCTGTGTTATCATAAGAACTGTTGTAATGTTAATACTATAAAACGTAAGAACTGCTATAAAATGCATACCACCGCTGGCTACCACCACTTGGACAACCTTGATATAATGTATACGACCTTGATATGACCTTGTGATATGACGCATACAACTTCAGTGTAATGTAATGTATACAACCTTACTATGATGTAAACAACACTAATATGACGGCCCTAATAAAACGTATGCAACATTATTAGTGTGCATAAACTTTTACATAATGTAATATACTGCCTTACTGTAACATATGCTACCTTAATATAGTGCTTACAACTTTTATATAATGTATAAACCAACCTTTTTTTAATGTAAACACTCTTAATATTACATATACCAAGTTAAGTTGGTGTATACAAGTTTAATATAATGAATACAATCTCGATTTATAGCAGACAACCTTTTTAAAATGTGTACAACATTGATATCGTGTGTACAACATGTATAAAATACTTTAATTTGTATTAGACTTTAATAGATAGATATATACTTTATTCATACAAAAGACCAAATGGCCTTTGAGTATACATGTCTTAGCAGTTGTCAATGGCAGTTGTCAATGGCAGTTGATGCAAAATGAAGATATTTATAGTGTATCAATGTCGTGCACGCACATGCAACCACGCACGCACACACTTTTACCCATACGCGCGCGCACATACATACGCAAGCACGTACGCACGCCACCCCCACCCCAGAGAAAGAAAACATCGGTAACAGAAATACAATTACGTATACTATTTATAATATAATATATAATTTATGATATTCCTGATATTTAGACCTAAGCTTACGAAGGCAACCTTAACATAGTGCAAACAAATGTATATAAGGTATACAACAACCCTTATATGATGTATATAACCTTCATTTAAAGAATACAACCGTATTAAAATGTATACAACCTTGATAATTATATTATATACACTATTTGTATAATGTTAATTTGTTTTACACTTTAATATAATACACTTACTGTAACGTATCATTATGCAACCTTAATAAAATGTATGAAACCTAACTATAAAGGTATATACTTTTCATACAATGTATACAACTTTAACATCATTTATAAATCCGTAATATAATGCAAAATGTATACAACCTTAAAATAATGTATATAACATTAAGAAATGTATAAAACCTTAATATAATGTACTAGTATACAACCTTAATATAATGTATACAACATTTACATAATGTATAAGACCTTTATATAATGTATAATGCATACAAACTTAACCTGATGTAATGTATTCAATCTTAATATAATGTATACAACCTTAATGTAATCGATACATCCTTAATATAATATGTATAACCATACAACCATACTATAACATATATGTAAATAAATTTAATATGTATACAACCTTAACATAATGTAATACTATACAGTATTAAATTAATTTATACAGCATTATTATACGTATGATTAAGTACACAACTTTAATATAACATAATAAAAACAATGTATACAATCGTAATATGTATTCTAAGTCGTATGTATTCAACCTCAGTATAAGTTAGTACGCCCTATCAAACCTTGATATACCATACGCAGTGTATATGCAACTTTGATAAAATATATACAGTCATACTCGTATTACAATGTTTAGTTTTAATGTAAAATTCATGATATATACAACCTTGAGATAATGTACACAACTTACATAAATTACGTATGCAACCATTACATAATGTATACAACTGCATGTAGTGTAATTTGTATTTGAGTTTATGATATCTTAATACTAGTTCAATGTTTCAGCTACACGCCTTATAGTTACATATATACTACAGTATACATACATACACGGATAAGTGTAACGTCGGTTAAAGTTAACACGGCATTTACAACTATACACCAAATACATGTTACATATAACCTCGTAGGATTGTTTGTATTAACATTACTTGTCATGCTAATACACTACAATACACGAGAGACAGTTACTTTACTCAGGTTTTACAGTTATGTATGTACAAAATAGTACCCCACCCAGCAGTTTTATTAGTACAGTAATCAACTAAGAAGTTTAGTTCATACCTTCGATCTCTTGTCATGATCAGTGATGGACAGTATTCTTTCTCTTTCAGATATTGGTTCCATTTTATAAACGAGTATGTATGCAGTGATCCTTATTTAATGCACATGTATGCAATAAATTCTTATTTCGCTAAGAAGAATTAGAGCGGAAGTTTACGTTATCGTATTTACTGAAAACCGGTCCATTTACATTACCCTCGCTTTACTCGGGGAACCATAGTATGAGAATAGCGACCCAAATGAAAATATAAGAGCAACGTATTATAGTATGAGAATAGCGACCCAAATGAAAATATAAGAGCAACGTATTATAGTATGAGAATAGCGACCCAAATGAAAATGCAGGAGAATAGTATTAGCTATTAAAGCGCATGTTCGTGTATCGTGTACATGTGTATCTTGTCATGATTTGATACAACTGCGCGTGTGAATGTATCGTGTACATGTGTATCTTGTCATGATTTGATACAACTGCGCGTGTGAGTGTATGAGTGTATCGTGTACATGTGTATCTTGTCACTGATTCTGATACAACTGCGCGTGTGAGTGTATCGTGTACATCTGTATCTTGTCATGATTTGATACAACTGCGCGTATTTAGAGGTGTGGAAGTGATGCGTTGTTTGAGTTTGAAAGGGAAGGGATTCGTAAAGGATGTGGTGGTGTGCGGTCCGAAATGAATAGGGAATTGGGGATTGAAGGGAAACGTGGTTGCGAGTGGGGTGGGGTAGGTGCTAGTGTGGCTGCATTCGCTTCGTGTGTAATGAAGAATTTAAAAATACCATGGACATGTATTAAGCTTCATCAACTCAAAAAAGAAAATAGTAGTATATATAAATTTACAACTGACGTTTGCAAACCGTGTTTTAAAATTATTTATCAAAAGTGGTAGCTCTAAATAATGTGATGATTCGCACCTATCACATGTATAGTATTGGTATAGTTGACTTACCTTATACATTATGTTTGTATAGAGTTTTTAAATAACTATCAGTTTGAGCGGGAATATTCTAAATATGTATTTGACTACAGACGATATCACTCCGAAAAGAGCAATGCCATGATATGACACTCTATCTTTCGTTAAATAGTCATACATACATACTTGATAAAGTGTAAGATACTAACGATATATAGTAGATAACGTAGGTGAGATCCTCAGGTGAAATACCTGATACTATACTCAGTACAATTCGAAACGCCACATTTGATTTTTGATTATTTTCAGTCCCTGGTTTTGTGTTCAATTCAGATTGTATTTTATGTTAGTACACAAATCGCTTTGTCCTAAAAGGTAAACATATAAACTATTAACAGTTGCATATGATTTGCTCTACTTCTTTCAGTTAAAACACATTTTGCAAGAGGACTTCAATTCCATTCTAGAAATTCAAAAAATACCAAGTGTGCGTTTTCGTACTTGATTTGTGTAGTAGCACTGATTTGTGTAGTAGCACTGATTTGTATAGTAGCACTGATTTGTGTAGTAGCACTGATTTGTGTAGTAGCACTGTACGTGCTATTTAACTTTGATGTCGTAACAGTGTTGTAAGTCAAGACCAGCTTCATGAACGTTCATTTTAAATGAAGTGTTTAAAAACAAATTATACAGCTAAGATGTGAGTTCGGTTTTTATTAAGGGAATACATCAGGCTTTTCAAAGGGTCTAGGTGTCTGAATAAAATTGACCACATAATGATATTTTCTATTCTGAAGAGCGTGACATAATGAATGAGCTAAAAATGACCCCTTATTTGCAAAGAAATTGATTCTGCACAGTAATGCGTGCTATCCTAGGGTACACACCAGGGTTAATTTTGAGCATTTTACGTCTGATTCCGTCCTAGCTATATGGTGTTTTCAAACCTTAACAATACGGTTCGAACATAATATTTTGATTGATATAAGTTTTATCATGAATTGGAACATTTTTATAATTTAAAGGTGCCCTTTGGTGACGATTTAGCGTGATCTGCGCATATTTTCGCGCAACGCGTATGTGGATGATGTAAAAAGTGGAAAGATGTTCAAAATCATTAGTCATACATCCTTGATACTTAGTAGACATGTTCACAATCATGAACCCCACACATTGATGTAGGTTTGATAATTATAGGTTATTATATCAGCCACTGTATCATCCTGAGACACTATATGTGTCCGTGGGCTTTAGCCTCGAGGTATAATTCCTACACATCTGATCTCTAAACTTTGGTATATTGAGCGACATAACAGGGTTAGGGTTTGATTTATTCATAATAATGGTATATCGCACACTTTACCACAGTATTGAGATAATATGGGCAGGAATTATACCATGAGGCCTGAAAACACGACATGCTTCTGATTGACAGAGAGAGATTATTTGGATCTGATATAACATTGAGTTGACGTTACATGGCTGATGCTATTTTCAGTATACACAAGCAAATACAACAGTCGGATAAATAAACCATACAAAATGAAGTGGGTGGGGTAAATCTACATATCTTTTAACGTATTTGGTCATATTGTGTATATTATATACTGACACACTGTTTGTAATTCAATTGATGTGATGTTTCTATATCAGGTTTATGTATGCCAGTCATTTAAATTACTTTTGATATAAAAAATAAAACCAAAGCAAATATACTCTATCTTTTTCTGTAATAAAATGATGGGTCTTTAATATTTTTAATTGTTAACTCTTTTAGATGAACACCGACATATACTTGTTATCACATTTATTTGATAAACTTATAAATCTCTTTTACATACCAGTTTATTTCAAATTTCTTACTAATATTTCTATATGTTTGTCTTGACAAAAGTTGCCAAAAATGCAATTTTCTGTGATTTTTTTGTTTCATTAGAAGGTGTGCAGAAATTAAAAACTTCAAAGATTTCTCCTATTTTTATCATTTTAAGGGTTTTCTTACTTTTATATTGATACCTGTTTAGCTTCCCATAACTTTTTTCATTTGCTTCTTTTTTTATCTAAAATATTGGGTGATTTCTAAAGCCATACCCAATTTTCAGCTGCTTCTGTATTTAAAACCCCACTTTGGTCTTTGGGGGTGTATTAATAAAGACTAATATTCCTAAAAAGTTAAATCACCAACACATCATTATTTTTCCAGAAACTACCTAGTAATATGTATGTCTTCATAAAAAACAGGGAAATTAAAAAGTCTTGATATACTGATATTCACCAGAGGGCACCCTTAGAAAAAAAAATCCTGATGTACCTACTTTAAGTGTAAACGTGAGTTCTATTCCTTGTTAATGTTATACTCATGCATGTTCAATTTAATTACCCATAACGATATATTCATTTTAGTCCACATGTTTGCATGCAGTAAGTAAAAGGAAAGACATACTTTGCAAGAATAACAGTTATTTAAATATATAATATGTTCAATTAAATTAAGTATTATTTAACCCTATATAGTTGTGGGTATTTTGATTCGGGAAGTTTTAAATAATATGTCTTAAAATTTTATAATAATCAAGTTTTAAATGTTATATTTAAACTGTTTAAAAGTAGATGGTAAATATTGTGACAGCATACATATTGTTTTTAATGGTTATATTTGATTCTAATGATTCTAAACGTTTTATATATCGGCAACATTAACAAATAATATTATTCTTAAAGTGTACTCAGGTTTGACTTGTACACCCTGTTAACAGATGTTGTTAGTGACTATATTAGCGTTCAACTTATAGCTTAATATTGCTGACCCACCACCTGACATTATGAACAAAACATATAATTTGCGGTTTATGTAATAGATAGAGTCTGTCTCAGCTCGTTGGCTATTTAAACACCTCGATGGGCGTCTGCTCTCAGCGAGTTGGCTTATTTAAACCTACGCCCAGCTCGGTGTTTAAATAACCAACGAGCTGAGACAGACTCTATCTTTTTTTGTAGCATGGCGTACTTAGTAACACTGTGACGTCATAATGACCGCACTCTAAATTCCAATATCCGGTAGTTGTAGTACGGTATAGCCACGCCCCTTTAGTTACCCTAAATTAAGCGATTTAATGCTCCGCATTCATCAAAGGAAATGTCACCGACCATGTTACATATAATATTGATTTGGTTAAGGGATTGTGTGCATGCGTTAGTTAAAACAAAACCGTGATTAACTTTATATATTTTTTTATTCTGATTTATATAAACTTTTTAAAAGTAACCAACAAATCAATAATTACACAGAAATAAAAAGCTTTACATGATATTATAATAGGACACTATTATGTGGCATGACAATTCATAACAAAACTAAATACATTAAGTGTTTTGAAAAAACAACATAAACAACGGATAAAAATATTTAAAGAAAATCCACATTTTAAAGGGACAGACGACAATGGTGGTGTCGAGTTGACAGTCGTCATAATTACGTAATAAATACCAATATCGAAACAATCTGTCGTTGTTGCTTTTTTGAAAAAAATAATAATTACAAACATGTTCTACTTAAACCTGTTAAATACTAAACTTGGGAATGGATTACTAATATTATCAAACCTATAGCAGTTGAAAATAGATCAAGATTACCGTATGTTCCTTTAATAGACATAGCATCAGCAAGACTAGTTTAGATAAATCAAAGGTAAAACCTATATAATAATAGAAAACATATTTAAATCAGAAGAACGTTAAGGACAGTTATAAAACAATTGACCAACATAATCAAATGTATAGGTGTTAGCTAAAGCAAAACAAATATGGCGGTCAAATGCACACGAATTTATAGGATTTAGCTAAAACAAGATAAAGATGGTGGACAAACCAATAAAACTTATATGGTGGACAAACGCAAACTGCTTGATAAAATGTAGCTAAAAAGACAAAATGGTGGACGCTTTTAGATAAAACAAAAGCAAATATGGTTGACAAACGCAAATACAATTTATAGAATTAAGCTAAAAAATACAAATTTCTTGCTCACCAAAAGTGTAAATGGAAGATACAAGATGTGATCGAACACTAGTGTTTATTAAAATTTTCTTCTTAGAAGTAATGTTCAAAAACTTGTAGCTTCTGCGCACATTTAGGCGCCCCACACTTATTTAGAAGCAGATCCTTATATGGTTTTTGTGTTTGTGAATATCTATGGTTAACAGAGTGTGAATCATGTAGTTGACGATAAGCATGCATTACAACTTTTATTCCTAGTGAACTCGTCTAAAAAAAATTGAATGGTATAAAAACATATTTTGCAATGATCAAAGGTTACCGTTTTACTTGTGAATTGACGTTTTCGTAAATCAGTCTACTGAAGTGTAGTCATTATTATATGTATATTAGCGACATTACGTTTATTAGCTTCTGTAGCGCAGTTGATAGAGGCGTCGTGTTAATGCCGGGAAAGTGAGGGTTCAAGCCTGCTGATTTACTTTTCTTTTTCTTTATATTTTCATTATTATGTTTTTCATTACTGCAAATGGTAAAGGTAGCAACATTTACTTTACATTTTTTTCTCTTTGATAACGCAATCTTCTAATTACACATGGTAGCAGTGAAACAGTTTATATGTGTTGTAATGCACACTCTAACGCACACGTATCCCTTACATGTGAACAATTGTATTTCTGTGCTGATGAGTACTTCTAGCACGTCGTATTACAACTATGAATTGTAATTAATATGTAAGGCATGTCAAGGTATTTGAACAGAAAGAAGCGAAGTCGCCCACGTTGATTCAATATGCTTGGTAGGAAGAACTAATGGTAAAAATCAGGAAGAATGTGTCTGGTAAGAAAAAACGGTCGTGACGTCTTTATGTCTCCGTGATTTTTTTTATTATTTCAATATTGTGTTAACACCCGTGACTTCATCTTTTATTATGTTTGCTTTTTGTCTCTCGACAGCTATTTACGCTCGACAGCTATTTACGCTTGCGTAAAACATTGCTTGTCTATATTGAAGAGGGATTGTTTTCAAACCCAGATTAAGCGTTAAACATAATAAAGTACACAAATAAGCTATTAAAAATCAAATTGAGAGTATTTGATCAAAATATAATTAAAGAGGTTGATGCACTATTTTCAAACAGGATTTATTTAAAAAGGGCTCTGAAAAAATTATTTTTTTTTGAAAGAATTATCAAAATGTCATGAAAAATAAAGGAGATGTGACCTATTGGAAATTTGCAAAGAACATAAATGGAGGCGGCCATCTTTGAACGATGACGTCGTCGCGTCTTTTTATCATATAAGTGGATTTGTTTTGATAAATGTGTTGGTGGCTATTACGTGTTAGTTGTGTAATACAATTTATCACATAACTTATGGTGTGGGAGTGGAATAACACCATTCTATATTTTCGATATACCACTAGTTATAAGCCTAGCACGCGCTGTCAAAAAAAAATCGATAATGATTATATTATCCAATTCCTACGGTTTATGTCGGTTTCGCGTGTTAAAGCGATAGGCAAAATGCAATAAAAGTCGATATGTGAGTTATGTGATAAATAGAATCTAACATTAAACTCGTTAGCAAAAATGATATAAGCTCGGCAAGAGCCTCGCATTATATCATTTTGCCAACTCGTTTAATAAATTCAATAATGAATGAGTACTCATGTAAGATCCTCTATTTAAATACTGTTAATTCAGTCAGGTACCGATGTATCGCTTGCAAAACGTGGACATGTTTTTTAAACTGTAATTCAGTATTTATTCGAACTCCGTCATTTCCACTGAGTTCGGGTCGTCCATAGAGGAGATATCTAACGTCGCCTTCCTACTTAATAGCTTTGGTCTGACTGCAATAGAGGAGGCGATTCCAAACCTTCTCCATGCAGACCGGGAGTCAAAGGACTGGTTAGGTGGTGCATGAGCAAATCCGGGGTCTTCAGCCTGGAATGTTCTGGGGGTGTAGCTTTGTGCGAACGGATTGGATGCTGGAGGTATATGATACGGTGGAGGTGCATTTTGAGATGTGTTCATGAAAGAAATATTTGGCGTTCGCTGATCATGCCCAAAGCTGTGCTTCCTTAACGGTGGTATATTTGCTCCTGTCGGAGGCATATGCCAAACATTTGACTCATTAGCGGACTGACTGAAGTTTTGCGACTGTTGGACATTTTCATTGGTCCTCTCAGAGTTCGGGCCGACGCTTTGTGATAATGCATTTTTTCGATAAATGGCCGAGTCTTTTCCTGCAAACGGCATCGGCGGGATCGATGAATGACCAAACGTCTGTGGTGAAGGGCCATGCATGTGTGGTATATTGGTAATTATATGAGTTTGGACGGGGACGTGTTGTGGTTCCGGGTTTGAGTAGTTGATACCGTATGGATCGAATTCGTCTAATCGCCGATAGGTACCTTCCTGATGTTTGACAGAGGCATGCGGAAGTTCAAAAGTTTGTTTAGCCATTATACCTATTCTAGCTTTATTTAATGTCTGTTTTAGTTTTTTGTGTTTCTTCTTCTTCTTCTTCTCTTTTTTCCTTTCGTGTTCTTCTTTGTTTGGACCATTCACAAAGGGTGTCGCTGTAGTTCCATTTGGAAGAATCGCGAATTCTGGGTTAACCTGGTTTGAAGTTCTTCGAAATCTCGTTTTTACAACGGAGTCTTCGTCTCGCAGAAGATTGTTATGATGAAAGCTCTTGCTCTTTTGGAAATTCTTCTGCAAATAATAGTATCTAAAGTTATTTACTATATTTTATAATAAGGTATGCTTATATACAACAAGAGGCCCAAGAGGGCCTGTGGACGCTCTACTGGCTAAACATAAAGTTTTATGTATAATATCATTCAACCGGAACATGGCGATAATATACGCAACTAGGATTGGTACTGATCATCCCTGCCAAGTTTTGTTGAAATCCAGCCAGAGGTTCAGGAGAACTAGTCTGTACAAAGTTAGTGTATTAAAACCTTTAATAACTCTGCCAAAATGCATTAAATCAGAACACGGCAATGAAAGGTGCAACTAGGCTTGGTACTGATCATGCCCAACAAGATTCGTTGAAATCCGGCAAGGAGTTTAGAAGAGACTAATTTGGACAAAGTCTATTAAAACCTTTAAAGGGCCATAACTCTGCCAAAAATCATTCAACTGGAATATGGCGACGATATGCACAACCAGGTTTGATACTGATCATCCTTGTCAAAGAAATACAAAAAGATCGGACAGGGAAAGTAGCATTCAAGGAGGACAGTCAACCACAAAACACAAAAACAAACACGCAAACAGACAAACAAGAAAGCAAAGGCAATATTAAATGCAATAGACAACACAAACAAAAAAGGGTTGACAATAGGGCTACCGCCTTGGAACGGTCAGTGGCAAAGTAGGCCATTGGGGGTTTAAACCGGTTCTAGGGTGCACCAAACCTCACACTTACCCTACTGTCATCCCATTAAAACAGGACAGTGTAAATAAAGAAATCCCCGCCATGATCTAATCTCTAACCAACAAGGCAGCATCAATAGGCAATATAAGTAAAACACAAATATGCTCGTGTAAATATGATACAAAAAAACAATAGCCTAGAAAGCCACAATGAAGGTACTCAATGACTTGGCAGAAGCCAGAGCAGTAAGAGAATAAATCATTAAGGGCACGACAAAAAAGATCATGGACAAACATCAAACGCCACTGTCCCTATGGGCTTTATGTAGGCGTCATCATAGGGTCCATAGCCATCAAGTTTCGCTGAAATCCAGCAAGGGGTTCAGGAGAATTATCCCGGAAAATGTTTGTGTAATAAAAACCTTTAAAGGGCCATAAGTCTGCAAACAATCCGTAAACCGGAACGCGACGATGATATGCACAACTAGGCTTGGTGCTGATCATCCTTGTAAAGTTTCGTTGAAATCTGGCGAGGGGTAAAGGAGAACTAGTGCAGACAAAGTTTGTGTAATAAAACCTTTAATGGGCCATAACTCTTCCAAAATTCATTCAACCGGAATTTGCACAACTAGACCTGGAACTGATCATCCCTAAAGAGTTTTGTTTAAATCCGGCCAGGGGTTCAGGAGCACTAGTCAGGACAACATTTGTGTATTAAAACCTTTAAAGGGACATAACTCCACCAAAATCATTCAACCGGAACACGGTGACGATATGAACAAGTAGGCTTGATACTGATCATCCCTGAAAAGTTTCACTGAAATCCGTCCAAATGAAGGCCCTTTCGTCTTAATGAGGCCAACATATAGCATACTACAGAAATCAAAGGCCATAACTCCTGTGTAAATGGTCCAATCTGGCTGTTTTTTCAAATTTTTGGAGCTTTCATTGATATTAACAAACTGGTAAAGTTTGGTAAGATCAGATGAAAAATGAAGGCCCTATCGTATTAACGAGGCAAACTATAGCATTTTTAACAAAATCAAGGGCCATAACTCCACGGTTACTGGTCCAATCTGGCTGTTTTTCGAACTTGTCCGAGCTTTCATTGATATTAACAATCTGGTACTGCTTGGTAAAGATCGGATGTAAAATGAAGGCCCTATAGTCTTAACGATGCAAAATAAAGCACTTTTAACTAAATCAAGGGCCATAACTCCGCCTTTACTGGTCCGATCTGGCTGGTATTTGACCTTTTTACGAGCTTTTATTGATATTAACAATCTGGTTCAGTTTTGTAAATATCGGTGACGACATGTACAACTAGGCTTGGTACTGATCATCCCTAAAAAGTTTCACAGAAATCCGTCCAAATGAAGGCCCTTTCGTCTTAATGAGGCCAAAATATAGCATATAGCAGAAATCAAAGGCCATAACTCCTGTGTAAATGGTCCAATCTGGCTGTTTTCTCAAATGTTTCGGAGCTTTCATTGATATTAACAAACTGGTAAAGTTTGGTAAAGATCGGATGAAAAATGAAGGCCCTATCGTCTTAAAGAGGCAAAATATAGCATTTTCAACTAAATCAAGGGCCGTAACTCCGTTGTTACTGGTCCGATCTTGCTGGTTTTCAAACTTGTTTGAGCTTTCATTGATATTAACAATCTGTTAAAGTTTTGTAAATATCGGATGGACAATGAAGGCCCTATCGTCACATTGGCCTTACGACTTCTTGCGATCAAGAAAATGAAGAAAATCGCAAGAGATCGCAGAAAATTGTGCGGTAAGCCGTATGCAGTCGCAGGTGATCGCAGATACTCGTACAACCAAAATCGGTCGCAGCAAGGTTTTTGAACATGCACGAAAACCTTGTTGTGACCGAAGTGATGGCAAATGGTTGCAAGACGTCGTACAACTATATGCACGACATCTAGTAGGCTTTCGCAAGTGATCGCAGATGATCTCAATATTTTTTGGGCACCTGTGCATCTGCGTACAGTTGCACTACCAGTTTCACATCCTTGTGATCGGTCTTACGATAGATGGTGCATGTCCACGACTTTTCGTGCGAGCGATTTTAAAGTAGCGCCACCTCTGAGATCTCTTTGCTACCAGTTGCGGGGATTATAATAAAATCTATTAAGACAAAATAATAAACCAAGTTTTATTCATTGAAATATTATCGGGAAACATATAGTGTCACAATATTTAGTTGGATTTAGTGGGATTTAACTTAAAAAAGACATGGCGCTTGCTGCACTTCCACCTTTAAGACTGCTTCATTTACGAATGCAAGTAAGACAACAGTTACAGTTAAACGCGTTGGGTATGGCGGCCGTAATGCAAAATCGGCGGAGGAGGCGGCGAAGGTTTTGGGTCAGGCCCTGAATTCAGCGTAGGAATTTGTTTGGAGATTATGAAAATCTTATGGTCGAGCTTCAGCGAGAGGCGAGGGGCGATTTCACAAACTATCTACGAATGGAGCCCGATATGTTTCACGAACTGCTGCGTCGTGTTTTCGGTGGCATTTTATGAATTTAGCATTCAGAGATAATTTTATATCTGGCAATGGTCAAATCACATATGAAGATGAATTTATATACCGCACGACAGGTCACATGTAGTCGCTCAACCAATCGCAATATTCTGCAAGTGATCGTAGACAGTCGCACGTGCGATCTCAGCAATTCGTACGACAAGTCACGGATCTTTGCGACCGTCGCACGATTGCTGTCCGATTTTGGTCATGCGATGGATCGTAATGAACCTCGTAGTGTGACTGCAACGTCTGCGATTGCCTCCGACCTCGCCGCGACTTTTTCACTCTGAGACTTGGGGAATCGCAAGCGATCGTAAAGGCAATGTGACTGGGGCTTTAACGAGGCAAAATATAGCATTTTTAACTAAATCAAGGGCCATAACTCCGCTGTTACTGGTCCGATTTGGCTGGTTTTCAAACTTGTCCGAGCTTTCATTGATATTAATAATCTGTTAAAGTTTGGTAAAGATCGGATGAAAAATGAAGGCCCTATTTTCTTAACGAGGTAAAAGTTAACGACGGACGGACGGACGACGGACAACTCGCCATCCCATAAGAGCTAAAAACCGATGTTCTCTAACAGATGCTATATAAAATACATTAAAATCCATGTTTTTTTACATTGTGCGAGATCAAAACCTGGCGTTTTGGACTTGAAACATATCAAGTTGTATGCGGTATCTGCATTACAAGTAGCTATCCCGCCGCCAACAACTGCCACATTTTACAACATATGTACACATTTTCTAAACCTACTGACGACGAGGTATATGCTATATTTTACATATTTTGAGAATACAAACTCTGTAGACACAATATAAACGTCTTAAATTAGCCAGACTAAACCCCAAAATTGGAGAGTTGAATTAATAGTTACCAACTCATCACTAATTTTATACGGGTATTTTAAGAACCAATGAAAATTCGTATACTTTTAATCGATACATATACATTATTATATGACCTAAACATCTGGATAGAGTTTTGTAGTGTAATGTTGTCTTATATGGCGGGTTAGTTTCTTTAAGAGTGGCAAACTTTTGAATGTTAACCAATCAGATTGTAGGATGTGTGCCAAGTGCGTTTAAAAATAGAACTACCATTACATCCTCGACCATCGCACGCTGACACAATAGTGTTACTATTACATGATTGCAGGCATGTATATTCTCTCTATTTAGTATTATTCGCAAAAGTGATTTGATTAGGTATGCATTTAGAATTTGAGTTAAGAAAATGTGCAAAAAAGATGTTTCTTTGGTGCTTTAAATGCGTGACTTTCAAACTTATGACATATGAGGACAGTAATATGTGTAATGTTTAATGACTATACAGTCTCACTGCACAGTTAGCTCCCTTGAAACACAATGAGTAATATGTGTAATGTTTAATGGCTATACAGGTCTCACTGCACAGTTTGCTCCCTTGAAACACAAGGAGTAATACGTGTAATGTTTAATGGCTGTACACGTTTCGCTGCACAGTTAGCTCCCTTGCAACACAAGGAGTAATGTGTAATGTGGCTATACAGGTCTCATTCCACAGATAGCTCCCTTGAAACACAAGGAGTATTAACGGCTATACAGGTCTCACTGCACAGTTAGCTCCCTTGAAACACAATGAGTGATAAGTGTAATGTTTAATGGCTGTACAGGTCTCACTGCACAGTTAGCTCCATTGAAACAAAAGGACTAATAAGTAATGTTTAATGGCTATACAAGTCTCACTGCACAGTTAGCTCCCTTGCAACACAAGGCGTAATATGTCTAACGTGCAATGGCTAAACATGTTTCAATGCACAGTAAGCTCTCTTGAACCATAAAAAGCAGTAATTTGTTCTTCGGTTTTAAATAGTTTTAATAATTTCTCACATATATGTTTACTGTTGTTGCATCAGGGATAAACACAGTCTGAAAAAAGGATGTGCAGCAAGCAAACGAAACTTTCATCAAAATATGACAGTTTTCGTGGATGTTGAAAAAGAGTAGGAATTCCGGTCCAAACTAGAGAATGCCCAAAGTAGTGCAATGGATGACACGTTTTTTTATGTGGGCAAGTAAGTTGACTGTCCTCCTTGAATGCTACTTTCCCTGTCCGATCTTTTTATATTTCTTTCATAAAAGGGTGACTTTTACCTTGGCCCAGTACATATTATTCCTATATAGCCTATATAGTAAAATGTTACTAAACTACTGTGCTGAAAAACCTACATGTAGATGCATATAACTAGTTTTACAACAATGCATATACAGTAAAATATATAAAAACACAGCATTTACGTGTTTGTCGTCCACTTCTTGCTCTTGTAGTATATACTGCGTTAAGGTCATCTGCCGCTTGATCATGCGATTTGGTGGGAATGTATTGGGCATGCTTGTATCAGACGGTAGTTTTCCTGGAAATCGAATGTTCATCGGAGTTGTGCCTGCTGTATAAGGCGTCACAACTGGCTCCAGAGATACTCGTTCCTGAGTTGTAAAAGTGCAATTTAAAATCTATTATTGCTTGATGTTCCTGAGAAAGAATGTGCATTTTCATTAAAATAATATGGATCTTTCACCCATTAAACATATTGTTAAGCGTATATATATATATGATGTTGTAGTTTGATATAAGTCATATATAACATCAAAGCGAGAACTGTCTATATATTTTATGTAAAAAACACTTTTGTATTGCGTTGTTGATAAACGTAATATATTTTATCTCAAATAGAGAAAACAAAAAAATATAATAACTGGAATTCACGAGAAATCAAACAAATATGACACCATCTGAGATGTAGTAGAGACAAGCATGTTAACACACCCTTTTAATGTGAGAAACACATGTGACGCCTTACAACTGTTTCAAGTAATACGGAACGTGCCCCGCATATTACTAGCATATGATTGGAAATGTGTTTGTGTCAGTTACTTAACCTATTTGCCATATATACATATTGGATTTTGAAATAAAGTATTTAAACTCACCTCTTTAGGACAACACTTTCTAGCAATTCTGTCCCGACAAAGACAGATGACGAGGAACAGTATACCAATCAGGATCAGTAATAGCACGGGTATGAGAATGGCTAACATCGTGCCTGTAACAAAGTCAAGCAATGAGGCATTTGCTATATACTACTCAAGGTTTGCTAAGCACCAAACAGTTTTCGCATTATACCACAAATACCGGGCGAAACTGTATTTTGTAAGGTGACGTGCAAACAATACACAAGAAAAATGCTTTCTAATCAATTTTTGACTATAAAATAACGATTTTTACATAAATTAAACGTAAAAGATTGTTATGCCGTTGGTAAAACCACCCACCGTAAAATGTCGAATTGAAATAAATCTTGGTGCTTAGCAAACTTTAAGTAGTATATATATACCTAAGAAAAAATTCAATATAGCAATGCTGTTCAAAGAAACACAAGAGGCTCAAGAGTGCATTGTATGCTCTACTTATTTAAGATTGTATGGTACCCTTATGATTGTTTGAAGATTTGCTTGAATATTGTTTTACGTCATTTTAGCACATGCTAAGCCATATATGACGATCGATATTTTGTGGCAAGGGTAGATCATTTGTTGTTTCCTTCCACCTAATCGACACTTTCTTTGTTTAAAAGGGACACATGGCAATTTTGAGTTTTATTAAAACATTAAAATTTTCTCCTCGATTTAGTTATCCTGCGTCATTTTGACTAAAACTGCTTGCATATAATTTAATAAATAAAAAAATTGAGATTTCAACTTTCTTCACTATTTTACCAATTTTTTAAATATATTACTGGTGCAATATTATAAAAAGTTAGTAATATGCAAAAATAATTTGCTTTAAACTATTCTAACATTTAATATTAATGATTGAACAAATGCAAGTTAAGAGGAAAATTAACGGGACGCCGTGAGTTTATAAAAAAATCAAGATTGCCGTCTGTCCCTTTAAGAATTGTTGCTACAGTTGTTAATGTCCATCTTGTTGCACATAACTGTCTAAAGAATGACTATCTGCACAAATATTTTTTTGTTTCAATTTGTCTGTATGTAATGGTCACTAGTTTTGATAATTATGAACCCAGTGAAAATATTTGTGGTACACTGAAAATCAAGTATAGTTACGGAAATCAAATAAAGTGCATTATTTGTTGATTTGTTTGTTTGCTTGTAGTGTGTTTTACGTCATTTTCAACACATGTAAGGTTTTATATGACGGTCAATTTTTTTGTGGTGGAGGCAGACGACCCACTTTTCCTTGGTAGAACCAGTCCTGTATATCTCCCGTCATCCGTAAGATTCAACACTTCCTCACTTCCCCCAGTGGGATTCCAGATTAAACCTTTTTCAAAGGAAAATAATTTAAAACATGAATCAGAGATTATGGGTGCATTCATTGGTGTGTACAAAGTACCATTGTTGTACACCTAATTCTTTAAAAGTTATTAGCCACAATCGTTTGTAAATATCAAGATTAATTTCCAGGTTAAAACTTTTTTCAACTGGGAATATTTAAAAAAAATTATAAAACAGAGAGATATTATTAGTTATTAGGATTCTTGACAGGGGACTTGGGTTCATATTCCCTGCCTGGAATTTATATTTCCCCGACCATGTAATATTGGATTTAATAATAAAGCGATTAAAGGTGATTGTTCGGAACATACCTATTACTCTGAATGATAATGAATGTTAAAGTTGGTTATTGTATAACCATGGAAAACTGGCATATTGCGTTGAGTTAACCGTGTTGTTGACAGAACTGTCAAACTCGCACAGAAGTTCTTCAAGGTTGACGCCATCCATCTGCGAACTGTGTGCCTATTGTTGATCGCCGGACGAGCCACAAGGTTACTGCTAGCACCGGCGGATGCATAGTCATCTGAGCCGGATGTGATGGCCATTTTGCTAGAAGTTGAATGCAAAGCAAGTTGTGTATCACGACCAGATATTGTGTTGGAAATAACACCTCTCATTGACATTTTCTCCGTATCGGATACGCGCTGATATATAGAAAGCGACGATACCGATTTGTGTCCAGTTACTGACATGATCTGCGCTGGACAAAAGTTTCCACGGCTAAGGATTGTTGTCCTAGTTACTGGAAGCGAGTGATTTGTGTAGGTGTTAGACAGAGACACTTGCTTGCTCATGATTGGCAATAATTTGGCCAGCGTATCCCTACCAATTGGACGGTTTTGATACCAGCATTCACCTTCCTCGGAGTCGCTGTCTTTTGGATACTGCCACAACCTGTCGTATGACGGATTCAGCTTAGACAGGTAAGTTTCAAAGTTTTCAAAGGGGCAATACTCGGGGTTTGTTGGATCAGCCGGCATATGTCCAGATACATTCTCCTTGTCAAAACTACGTTTCTTTTTTGACATTTCGTCCATTTTCTTAATCACATATTTTACACATGTGTCGGTATAGCGTTTTACTTCAAATGTTTTCACAGTCGTTTTCTCCATGTTTTCATTGTCCTCCTACAGAAGAATAATCGTATGTTCATTTGCACTCTATTGGCTAAACCAACTGGCGTATTTGGTGCTAAGAATACGATGTCGTACATATTTGTTAACTCGGGAGGATCAATGACGGGGTAGGGGTCAACTGAACCTTTCGCCGGCTTGTTTAATTTCAGACATGGCGGTCTTTAAGCACTCGATTGCATAGATCTGCAAATTCCGGGTTTTTGATAACATTAAACTTTACAAGAAACGGCGGTGGTTTTAAATAATGCCGTATGTTTTCAAATGTTGTTGACTTGTACAGTTCCACATCTTTCGTTCTGGCGTCCATGTAAAAATGCGAGAGACATTCAGCGAGGCGAACACTGTCGAAGTTTTCAAAGTTCTCGTCCTGGCCTTTCTCCCTGAGGTAGGCCTTGAGTGCAGACGAGGCAGGTATGCTTGCTCTTGCCGTGTTTTTAGGGATACAATTTGACCTTTTCGCTAGGATTTCCTCCTCAGAATGGCTCGGAAATCGCGGAGTTTGTTTACACTTGAAACACTTACGCGGAGTCGATTTCGTAGTTTCTCGTGAGCCTACTTAAAATATATATCGACCTATTGTTTAGGTTTAATGAACAAATATAAATATTAATCAAAATGAATAATCATTTTTTCCTTTTAATCAAATAGTAATTTAGTGATATAAAAATCGAATCAATAGACTTTTGAAAGACGCCATTTTGAATCTGGTAAGAGGCCATGGGGGTATTTTATCCATGTCTATGTCTCGCGCGACGTAAACATGTCTACGGCACATGAACCAATCAAAACTCGAGATTTGTATTTGCAGTATGACAATATTAGTTATTAGGATTCTTGAGAGGGGACATGGGCTCACATTCCCTGCCTGGAAATTATATTCACCCTCGCCTAACGGCTCGGGTGAATATACTTTCCTGGCAGGGAATGTGAGCCCATGCTCCCTGTCAAGGAATCCTAATAACGAATTTGTCATACTTCAAAGTTGTTACCATTTATTTAAGAAGAAAATACAGCCAAAAACTCGTTTTCATTTGTATTGCGCCAATTTCCCCGTAACGTGCCTCTAACCAGACGTTGTTTATTTTCGTGACGTCATCGCTCTAACGTCTTATATTTGGGGGATTTTTTCATAAAATAAACGTATTTTATCATTATGTTAATGTTTTATTATCTGTAAAATTGCAAACAAAAAATATACTTACGATTATTTCAGACCTTTACACACAACGGAGAGCGCAGAAAAGCGATAGAAAGGAAACAATCGGCGGTTTCCAAAACGAATCGGAAACGTTATCGTCGCCATTTTGTTTTTGTGTATTGCAGGTATGTGGTAACTACTGGGAAATTGTCCTATGTTCACATCGCGGCTCATGTCTACGTCTACGGCCCATTGACCAATAAAATCCCGAGAATTTTCTTTGCAGTATGACAATGGCCTTTATCAGATATATGCACTAGATCGTGTTGAAGATGTGTACAACTTTTCATTGTTGTAGACCTTATACTTTGAATGTTATTTACAAGGTGACGATCCAGGTTAAACCTATTTTCAAAGGGAAATAATCATGAAATAACTGAAAACATATGAATCAGAGAGTTATGGACATTTGTAAAATTATTCATTCAATCATGCTAAAGATGTGTGTAAAGTAAACCTTTTTATCAAAGGGGAATACTTTTTAAAAAAATGAACCAGAGAGATTTTGACCTTTATAAAATGTATTAAATGGATCTTGCTGACGGCGTTTACAAAGTTCCATTGATGTTTACCCTATAATAGTGAAAGCTATTACCCACAATCCGTTGCCAAGTAAAAGTTAACGGACAGATGGACAAACAGACAGACAGATGGACGGACGGACAGACAACGCCACGACCTAATACGTCCCTACGGGCGTATGAAAACAAAGCGTACATAGTGTAAAACAATACGGATGCGTTGTTGTTACGGTGTCAATTTGATTTTGTAGTTTTATTCCAGTCCTTTTTTGTCGTTTCGTGTCATGCGTCGAGCAAGAATTGTTACATTTAATTAACAAAGGGCAATGACTATGTAAGTTACGATAGAGTTATGGTTGTTGTGCTTTGTACTTTCTAACATTGCCTTTTATCATTGTGTCAAGTTTCATTCAAGTCCTATTCGTTGTTTTCAAGTTATGCTCCGGATAAAAGTTATAAGCATTCAAAGGGAAGATACTCTAAATTAAATCAAGATAGAGTTCTGATTCTTATGCTCTCTTTCTCTTGTTACCCTCTATCAGTGTGTCTAGTTTTATTTCAACAGTGTTCAAGTTAAAGGGACACTGTCCGTAATTAAGCAGATATTGAGCATAACCAAATAACTGACTTTTATTCAGTGAAATGTATACATGAAAATTTGAGCATAGACCTAAAGAAGTGTGTAGTAATACATTCGTGACACATTATTTACCTTTTCGGCTGATCACGTGACTTCCATTAGCGCTTTAGGTTTTCTACATAGTATGTATTGCGTAATATGTATAGCCCGCTTAGCTCTGGTGGTTTTAGCTCAGCAAGGAGCGACGTCGACTATCTCGCACTCACTATTATTACCCGAGAGTGTAAAGCGAGTTCAAACGCACAAATTGACACTTCGTTTTTTTGTACCGCGATTGAATTCCATTAAACAATCTTGCATTTAATTAGTAAATATTCAATAATGTTTAGTGTGTAACGTTTGTGAACGTAATTAGTGTGTGTTATATAAGGTAAAAGTTACATAGTCCCTTTAAGCTCCAGGCAATATCTATATATATATTAAAATTCCATGTTCAGTTTCATTCCAGTACCATTCGATGCTCCGGACAAAAAGTGTAAGTATACAATTACAAAGGGCAATAACTCTAATATTGTTCTTTCTATTTAGTACTTACTCATTGTGTTCCCTTCATCTTCTTGTGATATATTTTCTGCAAAAAATAAGTTTGGCATGCATAGTTATCCATATTTTTTTTATATATATTAGCTTCCATTTAAAACCACGTGTGTTCAGGTCTCACACCTCAATTAATTTTCACATAGGGTTACTGTACAGCCTTTTCCAACATCTGAGCTTCAAAGCTGGCCAGCAGACATTGTTGTTGGTTTAAAATCTTCAGTATAGCCTAGACCAATAATTTAAAACAATAAAACACATAAGTTAGCCAGGTTGGTTGTTTTTCTCGCTCATGTTTATGTGACCCCTATGGAAAATACAAAATTCATATATTAGTTGTTGACAACTTAAATTTGAGACATCAACAATATGGGAGATATCAGATATATCAAATTAGATATCTGCTATCTCTATGATATTTCCTTACAGGAACATGTGGTTGCTGAAACAATGCACATGTATATACCAGAAAACATCATGTTTTTATTTATCACATGATTACACAGCTGTCAAAAAAGTATACACAATTGCACAAACATTGCTCGAGAATGTTATTGTGCAATTTATATCAAATACCTGTTATGGGCATATACTGGACACAATATCTGCCAATACATTCTTTATCTGTACCAACAACTAGTTGCAATTGTCTGACAAATCATTACCTTGAAACTAACACACAAATCAATTGAATCAAGTATATAAACTGGCTTTTAAAAAAAGGCATCTGTGTGACTACGATGAAAAATTAGCTACTCTTCAGGTCTCACAGTTCAATTAATTTTCCCATAGAGTTACTGTACAGCCTTTACCAACATCTGAGCTTCAAAGCTGGCCAACAGAAATTGTTGTTGGTTTAATATCTTCAGTATAGCCAAGACCAGTAATATAAAACAATAAAATACATAAGTTAGCCAGGTTGGTTTTTTTTCTCGCTCATGTTTATGTGACACCTATGGAAAATACAAAATTCATGATCATACATTAGCTAGCTGAATATGCGGTGATTAGGTCAAACACTTCTGAAATTTGAATGAAACCTCATATCAACATGGGATTTTCTGTATCATCTGTCTTTTACACTGCAGATGTATGCTAAAGCAAAGGAAAACCTATTTTTCAAAAAAAAAAAATGCCTAAAATTGGGAAAAAAAATCTGTTTTCCTTTTGTCTCTAGGTCCGTAGACTTTCAAGGGAGATAATAGACGTGTGAGACCTGAATATATATTGAAAGCCAAAAGAAACGCACCACGTTTGTAAAAAGAAATATTGTTATTTTGTTTATTTTTGAGGACATTTCAAACATTGGTAATGGGTGTTTTTCTCTCCATTGGAAATGTTAACAGGGAACTGCTTCGAACATCCAAAAATATTAGTTTATGCTTATGGAAACTGTATACATAATTTGTACATTCAAAATGGTGGTGCGTTTCTTTTAGCTGTCATTACATACACAACTGTTCCTCTGTGCATATACCTAATACTAATTGTTATTGTCAGTGCCATGATATATTTAATTTGTATAAGAAAGGGTGCACAGAATGTACTGTAGTCTCAATTGTTTATTAATAAACCGTGCCTGTCTAAAACAAATTGAACAAGGCTTGATATTTTCATTTCACCTTCGAAAGAGAATAAGTGAATAAGTTAATTATATGTATACGTACATGGAATAAGTTAATTACATTTATACGTACATAGAATAAGTTAATTACATTTATACGTACATAGAATAACTGAATTACATTTATACGTACATGGAATAAGTTAATTACATTTATACGTACATAGAATAACTGAATTACATTTATACGTACATGGAATAAGTTAATTACATTTATACGTACATAGAATAACTGAATTACATTTATACGTACATAGAATAAGTTAATTACATTTATACGTACATAGAATAACTGAATTACATTTATACGTACATAGAATAAGTTAATTACATTTATACGTACATAGAATAACTGAATTACATACGTACATGGAATAAGTTAATTACATTTATACGTACATAGAATAACTGAATTACATTTATACGTACATAGAATAAGTTAATTACATTTATACGTACATAGAAAAACTGAATTACATTTATACGTACATAGAATAAGTGAATTACATTTATACGTACATGGAATAAGTTAATTACATTTATACGTACATAGAATAACTGAATTACATTTATACGTACATATAATAAGTGAATTACATTTATACGTACATGGAATAAGTTAATTACATTTATACGTACATAGAATAACTGAATTACATTTATACATACATAGAATAAGTGAATTACATGTATACGTACATAGAATAAGGAAATTACATTTATACGTACATAGAATAAGTGAATTACATTTATACGTACATGGAATAAGTTAATTACATTTATACGTACATCGAATAAGTCAATTACGTGTATACGTACATAGAATAAGTTAATTACGTTTATACGTACGTAGAATAAGTGAATTACATTTATACGTACGTAGAATAAGTTAATTACGTTTATACGTACATAGAATAAGTGAATTACATTTATACGTACATAGAATAAATGAATTACGTGTATACGTACATAGAATAAGTGAATTACGTTTACGAACATAGAATATATACGTACATAGAATAAGTTAATTACGTTTATACGTACAAAGAATAAGGGAATTACATTTATACGTACATAGAATAAGTGAATTACATGTATATGTACATAGAATAAGTGAATTACATTGATACGTACATATTTACACGAAGCATTACTGCACACCACCTTAACTATAGACATGTTCAGAAGTAAAAAAAACACTTAGAGGGGATGTTCCCCGAGCAAATTCTTATGGGATTTAGGTTTCTCAACTTATTCGATTTTCTAGAGCTTGTAATCGAGTTGAGGACTTTAATATTCGAAGTAAAAACTACTCCATCAGATTATCACAACCTTACTCCTTTGTTGAAGTTATTTACAACTGTCGTCAGATCCTTGGTTATAATCACTTTCATACAATCTTTATTAAACTTGTTAACACGTCTATCAAAGAGATTAAGACCCTATCATACTGCAACGCACAGAATTCTTAGTGGTTGACACATTTACAGTTCGCCAGTATGCTTTCCTTTTTGATTGTGCGATAATCGGACAGACCGGGACCCTACGAAGACGTTTACCTAAATCCTCAAAGTACGGCAGCGTTTGATGTTTGTCTTAACTATTATATTGTCGTACCCTTGGTGATGTGTTCTCTTGTTTCTGTTATGTCATTGAGTACTTGCATTGTGACTTTCTAGGCTTTTGCTTTTTTATGTCATATATACATGATCATCTATGTGTTGTACTTATAATGACTACGAATGCTGTCTGTTAGTGTCACAAAATGTCACGGGTAGAGCGTACTGGTCGTACATAGCTCTTGTAAGTTATCGGTTACACCCAAATCTATTGTTCGAGTTGAAACAATTTCACAATATTCATGATCTATTCATGTAACACGTAAAAGCGTGCACATTTTAAGTGGCCGCCAGAGAGGCCGTGTCATAAGTTTAGTTTTGTGCTAATGCATGTAACGTATAGGTATATTTTCCTTAAACGGCAAAATTGTATAAGGGGCCTCTCGTGTAGATTCAATACTGTAGATTTAGCCACGTTTGTCACGGACTGAACGGGGGAAATAATGATTTGGGCGTAATGTTTGCTATAAAACCCATTGTCTTCTAGCTCTCGCCGGGATGATCGATAGTACTTTGTTGGAACAGAGATTGGACGGCAAAATTCATAGGCAACATGTGGTTAGTAGTTTTATTAAACTTTTATCGCACATTTGTATTCAGTGGCGGCGCCATCTTGTTTGGCGGTTACGACATCCGGTTAGCATTGATGTTTCTCAAACATAACTTTAGACTAGCATATGATTTTGAAGTTACTTTATTAGATGTAATTATTGTAACTGATCATTAATTGTAAAACAATATTAATTTGATAACAGTGGATAATAGGTGCATTAGTTAACGTTGGCGTATAACTCAGTGATTGTAATACACGATTGTTAACATTAGTTAACAATGAGATGAGTGACAAGAATAAATGCGTGCATGCATAACTCAGGGAGTATAATACATGAGTAATTTGATCATGTTTATATTACATGTATTAGGGGCATTGATTAACAGCGACGTACATAGCGTATACATGGCGTTGTAGCATATGTATACATTGCTACTCATCATTAGTACAGCTTACATATATTGATTGAATAATGATTTGTTTGGGTAATGATAATTATTCAAGATTGTTATGTTTGTCAACCGACATCTAAAACGTATGTATAATTACAGCCTAAGCCATCCAGGGTTGGATATAAGCCATCCAGGGTTGGATATTAGCCATCCAGGTGTGGATCTAAGCCATCCAGGATCTAAGCCATCCAGGGTTGGAGATAAGCCATCCAGGGTTGGAGTAAGCGATCCAGGATATAAGCCATCCAGGGTTGCAGTAAGCCATCTAGGTTTGGATATCCAGGAGTGGAGCTAAGCTTCCACGATTAACGTTTACGAGCGGTGGAGACGGTCCCCGTACCTGCGCAGCATGGCCAGGTTTTACTAACGACAACCCCCGGGACACAAGGTGGGCCCCTTACCAATCCTCACTTGAGGAATATCACTCACAATCTCAGTGGAGGTTAACTATCATTGCATCGCGTCATCAACCCTTACAGAAGGCATTTGATGACAATCATCCATTGAATTCGCGCATCATCATCTTCATGATCAACATTGTTATAGCTTTAACAACACTTTAGTGTCTTAGACATTCAGTATTTATAACAATACTAAGAACGTATTAAACGTTCATGAGAACATTCTTTTCATAGTTCATTTGTGTATTCGCTTGTTTTTTTAGATAATTGTATATATATTAAACATATTTTAAAAGTTGCATTAAACTTATGTAAATGCATTCACCGTCATTGATTCTTTCCTGAGTTAGCCCAACCACTAAGGTCATCCTGTGACAGTTAGATAATATAACCTGGCGGGGATTTCTTTATTTACACTGTCCCGTTTTATTGGGATGACTGAAGGGTAAGAGTGAGGTCTGGTGCACCCTAGAAACTGGTTTAATCCCCAGCGGCATTTTTGTCACTGACCGTTCCAAGGCAGTAACCCTATTGTCAAACAGTTTTTGTTTGTGGTGTCACATGCCTTGCTTTGTATTACCATAGTAATTGTTGTTTGTGTTAATGCATGTTTGTGGGTGACTGTGTGCTGTGAAAGCTAGATTTCCTGTTAGGAAATACTAGTATTGTCAGTATTGTAAAATTGACTCTTAAAAGTTCCCTATTAGCGTATGCTTTACACAATTTGAAGCATTACGTGTTCCAAGTATTAACTTTCATACCCCATCCAACCCCTTCTCCAAGAAGCGAAAACGGGGTTCGCTGGAGTATGAAATAAAACCTTAATTTCGGCTTTAAAAGTTTGCAAATTGTAAGGTAATTTCAAACGCATTATTTTCAGTAAATAATGTTTTTAAACGTGTTTTATTGTCGAAATATCCGTTATAAAATCCTGCTAATATAAGCTTTCCAATAGCTTAATGAAATTAACGGGACCACGTAATGGAAAAAAAAGGTTCAATATTTCATTATATAAAATCACAAAACAGTATACAATCACATAACCAGCAACTTAAAACACCTAACACCGGCAAATAATGTAAGCACTTCTAGTCCCCGCCCACAACACCAAACTAGACCATTTCTCGCGCACACGCCATTTGAGACTGCGTAGTCTTGGTTACAAATGCATGTTCCATTGTTGCAGTTAGCATTAGAATCACGACAAACTTGATCAGGCGAACAATGTCCTGCAAGTGTGACTGGACTACCTCTTAGGACTCTATGATTGTACCTACTGAAACCCCAACTAAGGGAGGTGGGTGCATGAGCTTTCGTCCCTCGGGTTTTCTGGTCGTACCCTATATTGGTTTTCTCTTTAGCTGCAACTACTATGGATGTTGATACATCCTGAGATGTTTATTATTTTGTATGTGTTTCTTTAGTTAGCTTCTCTGGATATTGTTAGAGAATTCCTTTTGATGGGATGTAGTTTTGTTTACACTGTCTTGTCTATTTGGGCGCTGGAGACAGGATAATAGCGAGGATTTTGCGCATATAAAATTGATTCAAGCTAACCAGTAGGCCTTATTGCCTAATGACCGTTCCAAGTCGGTAACCCTGTCTTTACCACCCTTTCTGTTGTTTTTTGTCTCTTTCATTGTATTATCAAGTCCTTGTTTGCAGTACAGTGCGGATCCAATGTGCCATTGCATTCGGACGCTGTGGTTTCTATAGGACCCTATATCTCATTTTTCCTGAATACAATCAAAGTACTCTTTGCAATTCATGTTGAAAATATAATGTTTACATGTTTATATGGGCATTTGAATTTCAAAATATTAGATGAAGTTTCAACATTCCTTTAATTGAGTACAGAGAAAGTAAACTTGAATATGATGTGGCCACACAATTGTTAGACGACACCACGAAAAGAAACATAAATTATTGAGAAGTTGTGATTCGAGTCCGTTTAAAGTTTGCACGTCAGAACTAAATATGTTTACACATTTACACTTAATTCCTTATACTCACCATCACCCAAACCAATTATGCTTGTTGTAAAATTTTGATTTTGATTCTTTGAGCCTATTTTACATTTTGAAAATGTTTTCACTTGGAATTACAATATCACGTGAGCGGTAGCTAGCATATTTCACTACCGCTCATGAATTGTCTCAATCAAACCGAGACTGCAATATTTCGTATGTGTCGTGCTCGGCCGTTTCCAAAGGTCCATTATCGTACTCTTTTATATAACAGGTCTTATTTATTTAATTCTTTTTTTACAGAAAGATTGAATATTAAGCGATAACTTAAAGGATGAGTTCAATCATTGGGAAATTGTTCACGAGATGGGAGGCACTCCGCATTCTAGAGGCATGCATCGAGTGAAGGTAATGTTCCGAATAACAGAGCCCAATATTGAATAGTCTATGTAGTACATTTCAACATATATATACTTTGTATAGTTGTGTGTTTACTGGAGATTGCAACAAAATCACAAAACAGCATTCACACTCCATAACCAACAACATAGAATAACACATAATACCGTAAGTAGTGTAACCACTTGAAATCCCATTTTGGTATATAAAGATGTAAACATAATATGTTCAACCTTATAAACTCACAAAACAGTATTTACACATCATAACTAAAACAACAAAACAACACCAAACACTGTAAATAATGTAACCCTTTCAAATCCATGCCCATAACACCACGCTAGACTAACCATTTCTCGCAGCACACACGCCATTTAAGACTGTGTAGTCTTGTTTACAGGTGCATGTTCCATTGCCACAATTAGCATTCGAATCAAGACAAACTTGATCAGTCGAACAATGTCCTCCAAGTTCTCCTGAATACAGTCAAAATATGTTACGAAATAATTTTTGAAAATATATATTTTATATGTTTATAAGTCAAACTGGGCATTTAAATTTCAAAATATTAGATGAAGTTTCAACATTCCTTGAATTGAGATTCTATTATAGAAAATTTAAACGTGACCAGGATTTAAAAATGTGTTCTCAGCCGTGTAAGTCGGCATCACGTGAGAGACTATAAACCTTTTAGAAGTTGATATGATTCGAGTCCGTTTAAAGTTTACACGCCTGAACTAAATATGTTCTACCTTCCGTTTCAAAATGTATTTTTTCGAATAAATCAATAAATGAAAACACAAACGATGATACCCTAACCATCCCCCAGACCAATTGTGCTGGTTGTAAAAACTCTATTTTCATTTCTTACTCGTATTTTACATTTTAGAAATGTCTGTCAATGGGATGAACACGTTTTTAGACAGTGTGAATGTTTTGAGATTAAATAAAGGATTGGTTCAATCACTGGGAGTTGTACACGAGATGGAAAGCATCCCTTAATTCGATTGAATGCATTCTAGATGCCTACACTGAGTGAAAGAATTATTCCGAATAATCGAACCAAAAAGTGAATAGTCTATTGAATACATTTCAGCATATACGTAATTGGTTTACGTGGTGTGACTCTACTTGTGATTGCAACAAATTACCTGACAGTGCGTATACATTTCATAAATTACATTTAATACGAGATTGTAGATTGTTTTTAGTAGTTGTTTTATTTTGATAAAACATTCGAATATTTCACCAATATGATTGAAATACAAGTTTATCTTTGATTGTTATGACGTTTGGTGCATTTGGTGCCCCAAACCCTCCATTGACTTTTTTTCTTCATTTTAGTGTGAAATGACCTCTACAAAGACCAGCACCTTTGCTATAACGTGTGGACCCTTTAACCTAAACCCTCAAGGGACGGTATCGTTTGATTTTTTGCCTGAAATCGTGTATTGTCGTACCTTAAAAGTGTGTTGACCGTTCCAAGGCGGTAGCCCTATTGTCAACTCTTGTAGTGTTTGTGACGTCATACGCCTGTATTCCTTATTCACATTGCCAATCATGTTTGTCTTTTTGTGTGTTTTGGGGTTTACTTTGTTCTGTGAAAGCTGCATTCCTGTTCGACTTTTATACTTATTTTTGTTATATTGTTGTTCTGGCTTCTATCAAGTCACTGAATTCATACATTGTTGTTTTATAGGCTTTCGGTTTTATATGTATATATAGATGACCATCAACGTGTTATATATTCATACTGATACTTATATACTTAAACTCACACTGACTATAAATGCTGATTGTTTGTTAAATAATATAGCCTGGTGAGGATTTCTTTATTTACATTGTCCCGTTTTATTGGGATGATAATAAGGTGAGAATGAGCTTTGGTGGAACAAAGAACCTGGTTTAAAAACCCAGTTGCCGTATTCCACTGAACCTGCCAAGGCAGTAGCTTTATTGTCAGCCCGTTTATGTTTATCATGTCACATGCCTTGCTTCTAACTAACTAACAATGTACTTGTTGTTTATTTTAATGCGTGCTTTTGGTTGACTGTGTTCTGCGAGAGTGACATTTCCGGTTAGAATTTATACCTACTCATTCAATATTAAAAGTTATTTCATTGAATTCAATGCTTCCACTTTTTAATGCAACTTAGTTTAAGCAAAATTTTATTTAAGAAATGTGGTGAACAATGTATCAAATAATACATAGACAGGATTTGGATATAACTTACATTTTCAATTACAAGGGTACCAGCCAGAAAACTAAAAGTACAACCAAAATCATCACAATATGTAATGCATCGTAAAATATGAAAATTCATTCGATATTTTAGCATAAATGTCTATGAATTTCTGCGATGTACACAAAACAAACAACTCCTTTAGTACAGAGTACCGCCTCTTCATTGATGTAAACTGCAACAAATTTCTTATTTTCTTGTATTATAGTAATCGTGAATTAATTAGGGCTTTCCACCTTCCAGTGGAAAGATCTATTGTTTTCGTTCTGCAACATTTTGACTTTATTCTTGTGACCGCCACTTTTCATTGTAATACTGATCGCAGGGTATCAAAATGTTGCACAGTGGAAGAGCTCAGGCTGGAATAGTGCGCCGAAACTTTTGGGGTCATGACGTCATCCAAGATGGCCGCCAGTGACGTCATTATGAAAATCTTGTTAGCGCTAGATCTCAGACATTTATGGTCGGATTTGAATGAAACGATTGCAGATTGTAAAGGTCACGGTCTAGTTGTGCAAGAAGATCAAGCGGGGTCATGACGTCTTAACGTGATGACGTCAGAGACGCCAGACGCTTAAAAACTGGAAACAATCGTCAAAAATACAATTATTGCATGACCATTTTGAAACTTTACCACAATCATTTTCCATCATCTTCTATCGATCGTATGCAAAATGTGTTGATGACGTCATCAAATATGGCGGCAATACTAGTTTAATTTTAAACAGGCTAAAATAGAAACGTCTAAGTATATTTCGAAAACCGAACCAGCTAGCGCCATCAATGTTCTCAGATATGTGCCACTATGTGACCTTGACCAAGTCTGGGAAATCAGGTCACAAGGTTAAAGGTCAAGGTCATAGGTAAGCGATATCTGTAAACGCCAATAGCCACCTATATCTCAGTAACGGTTGAAATTGTTATCAAGAACATATGTACCATTTGTAAGGCCTTTCAATTTACTTTTCAAAAATAAAGTCCACTCAAAACGGCACGTTGGTAAATGGTTGCCATAGGAACCAAAATACGATGACGTCAATGACGTAAATTTGCAAAATTGACGTAGACAAGTAAAATTTGTCCATTTTGTAGAACTTATGATTTCAAATACGAACGTAAAGTTTATTTTTAGCTGACATCATTAATGACGTCACAGTGACGTTGAAACGACAGAAGATTAAAATCGCTTCTGCTCAAGAATAACCTGTTTCTTCTTGATGAATCTTTGTCAAAATAATGTACTTTTCTTGTAGTTGTGCACTGCAAGATTTTGGGTCGGGGCGTCTTTCAATATGGCCGCCAGCGAAGATCTAATAAACACCTTGTTCACGCTTCTCTTCCTAAAGATTTCCTGTCTGATAATGATGAAGCTTCCCACACATACGCAAAATAATGTGCGTATGTGTGGGACGTGGGGCAGACGAATGTATACACTTGAAGATGATACATAACACAGACCTAAATATTCAGTGTCGGGCGTAACGCAGTTCCCATCTTGCACGTACATACAGATACGCGAAAGCGTTAATATGGCTTTCCACCTTCCAGTGGAAATACCTATTGTTTTCGTTCTGCAACATTTTGACTTTATTTTTGTGACCCCCACTTTTCATTGTAATACTGGTCGCAGAGTGTCAAAATTTTACACAGTGGAAGAGCTCAGGCTGGAATAGTGCGCCGAAACTTTTGGGGTCATGACGCCATCCAGTATGGCCGCCAGTGACGTCAAGATGAAAATCTTGTTAGCGCTAGATCTCAGACATTTATGGTCGGATTTGAATGAAACGTTTGCAGATTGTAAAGGTCACGGTCTAATTGTGCAAGAAGGTCAAGCGGGGTCATGACGTCTTAACGTGATGACGTCAGAGACGCCAGACGCTTAAAAAATGGAAAAAATCGTCAAAAATACAATTATTGCATGACCATTTTGAAACTTTACCACAATCATGTTTCCATCATCTTCTATCGATCGTATACAAAATGTGTTGATGACGTCATCAAATATGTCGGCCATACTAGTTTAATTTTAAACAGGCTAAAATTGAAACGTCTAAGTATATTTCGAAAACAGAACCAGCTATATATGTGCCACTATGTGACCTTGACCAAGTCTGGGAAAATCACCAATAGCCACCTATATCTCAGTAACGGCTGAAATTGTTATCAAGAACATATGTACCATTTGTTCTGATATACAGAAATTATACTTTTCTAATAGAAAATTATTTTAAAGGTGATACTGTATGACAGTGAAACATTATTTGTGAAATATGTTAACAAATGGAAGATTCCTTAAACAATCATACTGATATTTTTTACAGAATATGCGATAACCTGTTTAAAATTACCTTACAACTTTTTAAGCCAAAAATACAGTTTCACTTCTTGGAGAAGGGGTTGGTTGTTTGGATGAGGTATGAAAGTTAATACTCGGATCACGTAATGATATTTCAGCCAAATTTCAGCGCTTACCTAACTAACTTTTTCATGCATAATTAAAAAAAAACTGCAAATGTTTATATTTAATGTTCCATTTTGAAAAACATATACTTTTGTTTGAGTTCTAAAGTTGTTTTATTTCAATCATTAATTGATGTAATGTATACTGTTCAGGTCTCAAGTTGGATACAACAGATGGACGTATTCCCCAACAGACATTCCGAATTGCAAAAACAATGGTTTTGCAATACTAGTTTACCTTGACCGTGATGGGGTATTGTTCAGGTCCAGTACAACACAAAAATGGGCCTTAGATGATGGCATGACCTGCTTATTTTTTCTAAAATCGTAAAATATGAAAATCGATCCGATATTTTAACGTAAATGTCTAGGAATTTCTGCGATGTACAACAAACAAACAATTATTTTAGTACACAGTACCTTCTCTTCATTAATGTAATCTGCAACAAATTCCTTATTTTCTTGTATTATAATAATCCTGAATTAATAATATATTTATTGTTGTAAAAACCAATGACTTTCAGCCCCTTTTGTATCATTTTATTAGCAAAACAATAACCAATTTAAGCTTTTACCACTGATCGTTCCACGGCGGTACTCCTATTGTCAACTTTTTATATGTGTGTGTGTGTGTGTGTGTGTGTGTGTGTGTGTATGTGTGTGTGTGTGTGTGTGTGTGTGTGGTGTCCCATATGTTGCTTATGTTTTTCTTTGTAATTTTTGTTTCATTTGATTGCCTGTTTTTGGTTAATTCTTTTGTGAATGCAACATTTTCTATTCAGAAAACAAACGTGATGCGGAGACATCGCTGGTAATTCATGAATAAGATTGCGTAAAACAAACGTAACGCGGAGCCATCGTTGATGATGCATGAATTAATAACATTGCGTAAACCAACCGTGATGGTACTCGCGGCTGTCAATAATTATTAGGGCTTCATTGTCAATACTATTACTGCCAGCGTTGTAAATTTGACTCCTATTAAAATATGGCTTTACAAAAAACGAAAACAATAACTAATCAAACATTTTCATCATATAAGATCATAAAACAGCATGCACACACCCTAACCAACAAATTAAAACAACACCAAACACTGTTTAGTATGCAACCACTTGGAATCCACGCCCACAACACCACACTAGACTAACCATTTCTCGTGCACACGCCATTCGAGACTGTGTAGTCTTAGTTACATATGCATGTTCCACTGTGGCAATTAGTATTAGAATCAAGACAAACTTGATGAGTCGAGCAATGTCCTCCAAGTCTTCCTGAATACAGTCAAAATACTTGTTGAAATAAATGTTCAAAATATAGTGTTACATTTTAATATATCACAATGGACATTTGAATTTCAAAATAAAACCTAGACCTAAAAATGTAAACCTTTGATTTTGATTCTTTGAGCGTATTTTACATGTTTTCCTATGGGAAGTACAATATCACCATTTTAGACAGTGTGAATGTTTAGAGATTAATTAAAGGATGAGATTAATTAAAGGTTGGGTTCAAACACTAGGAATTTGTTCAAGAGATGGGAAGCAAACCGTAATTCGAGTGAATGCATTATGGAGACCTCCATTGAGAGAAACAAATATTCCGAACAATCGAACCAAATGTTGAATTGTCTATGTCATACATTTCACCATACCAATGGCAGTGCGTATGAATTTCATTATTTTTTGTCGTATTTTTCATTTCGAATATTTCACCCATACTGTAAAAATATAATACAAGTTTATATATGATTATGACGTTTGGTACATTTGGTGCCCAAAACCCTCATTTGACTCTTTTTTTTTTCTTTCATATTTTGTGTGAAATGTCTTCTATAAATAAAAGAGCATTTGTTATAACTTTACAGTTGTTCATTGTTTCTGTGTGTGTTTGTGGTTGACTGTCGTCTTTAAATGCTACTTTTCCTGTTCGATTTTTATATCTACTTTTAGTATTGTATTGTCATAACCATTCGATAATTAACGTTATTTCAATGTTTCCGCTTTAATGTTATTAAATTTACAATTGCAAGTGTACCCGCAACAAACTCAAAACTTCAAACAAAACAATTAATATATGGAAATGCATCGGACAATATGAAAATCGATTAGATACTGTATCAAACTATTGTCTTATACTTTCTGAGATGTATACCGTGGTCAAACAGATATGTGTAACACATTGCCCTTTCTTCATTGATGCAAACTGCAACACATTCCTTAATCTTTCTTTGATCAAACATTTTTGAAATAATCACATATTAATTGCTGCGAAAACCAATGAATTCTATCCTTTCTTATCACCGTAGTAGCAAAAAAACACTTTAACTTTTTTGCCACAAAACTTTTCAAGGCGGTAACCCTATTATCAGCCCGTTTATGTTTGTTTTGTCCCATACTTCCTTCTGTTTTGCCTTGTAATTGTTGTTTGTTTTGATTGAAAGTGTTTGATTGATTGTGTACTGTGAATGCTACATTTCTTATTCATAGAAACAAATGTGACGACGAGCCATTGTAGATGATGTATGAATAAGATTGCGTAAAACAAACGAAACGCTGCGTTATCGTGGATGATGCATGAATTAATCAAATTGCACAAAACAACAGTGACGGTACTCGTGTCTGTCAATAATCATGATGGCTTTAAAGTAACCATTATTACTGACAGCGTTGTAACATTGACTATTACAATATGGCTTTACAAAATTCGAAAAACAAATCAAACACTTAATCATATAAAATCCCAACACAGCCTGCACACACCATAACCAACAACTTAAAATAACACATAACACCGTAAATAATGTAACCTCTTCGAATCCACGCCCATAACCAATAATAAACACTAACCATTTATCGTGCACACGCCATTCGAGACAGTGTAGTCTAGGTTACATATGCATGTTCCATTGTCAGAAGTAGCCTTAGAATCAAGACAAACTTGATCAGTCGAACAATGTCCTCCAAGTGTTCCTATATACAGTCAAAATACTCTTTGAAATAATGCAGAACATATGGTGTTTACATTGTTATGTACCAAAACGGGCATTTGAATTTCAAAATATTAGATAAAGTTTCAAAATTTCTTTAATTGAGTTTCTATTACAGAAAACGTAAACGTGATCAAGATTAAAGATGTGGCCACAGAACTGTAAGTCGACACCACAAAAAGACGATGCCGTTCAAGTGCGTTTAAAGTTGTTATGTCAGCTGAAATATGTTCTCACCTTCGTTATAATGGGAAGCATCCAGTCGTGAGAATGCATTCTGAAGGCCTCCATTGCGTGGAAGTATTCCGATTAATCAAACCCAATATTGCATGTTCTATTACATGTCAACATACCTTGTATACATTTTGTGAGTCGACGTGCGATTGAAACAAAATTACCAATGTCAATGCGTATAAATTTCACAAGTTCTCTGAATATATTGTTGTTGTTTTTTGTAGTTATTTTTTTCATTTCATGAAAAATTCGAAGATTTCACCCACGGAAATGTAACCCAAGTTTATCTTTGATGTTATGATGTTTGGTCCATTTGGTTCACAAAACCCTAAATTGATTTTTATTCATGTTTGTGTGAAATGACTTCTTCAAAGAAAAGCACCTTTGCTATACCTTAGCATTGTATTGTCACAACCATTCGATATTTAAAGTTATACCATCAAATTCAATGTTTCCTCATTTTAATATAAGTTACATTTCCATTTGCAAGGGCCACAAACTCAAATCTTCAAACAAATTCATCACTATACGGAAATGCATTGTAAAAATGTGAAAGAAAGACGTATACCAAACAAGCATGTATAACTCTTTTAATACATTAATTGATGCACACTGCAACACATTCCTTATCTTATCGGATTATATTACCTTGAAGAAATTATATATATGCTGTTGTGAAAAACAATAAATTTCAGCACTGAATGTTATAACTGAAAAAGAAAACTATAAAACAAAACACAACACTTTAATTAAAAACATATATATCAGAGTTTTTTTTATAATTCCGTTGTAAGAGCATTACGTGGTCCCGCCTTAATTCCATTAAGCGATGGGAAGCTTGTATTAGCAGGATTTTATAACGGGTATTTCGACAATAAAACATGTTTAGAAACATTTGTTACTGAAAAAATGCAATAAGCTGTTTATAATTATCTATTAAATGTTTTAATTTTATAATATTCAAACTTTTAAAGCCAAAATTAAGGATTTATTTCATATCCCAGCCAACCCCGTTTTTGCTTCTTGGTGAAGGGGTTGGATGGGGTATAAAAGTTAATACTCGGACCACGTAATGGTTATTTTATATATGATCAATAAAATACTTACCAGGAGCATCTGTATGAGGCAGAGCACATGACCCTATTGAAGTATCGGCATTAGTTAGAGCTTTATGGCCGCACGCTATTTGCAATTCTGCTAATTTGTCTTCAGCTGAAACAATAAGACCGAATGTAGAGCCATGTATTCTTGCATAACGGATAAGGTTATCCACATTTTACATCGGTGATGGAAAACCTGATCATACACATGGGGGAAGATAAAAATCGCGCGCTGATATCAGCATGACAGTTGCATGACGTCATTGTGTTTAATAAACATGCACAGCGTTAGTAGTCGTAGTAAGATAGGGAAATTCCAATCCTCGGTATAACTGTTTTAATCGGAACCTCGGCAGAGCCTCGGTTCCGATAAAAACAATTATACCTCGTGTTGGAATTCCTGATCTTCACCGGATACCCATGAAATATTCTTATAATACATTATCATATTGGAATTTGTTGTTTTGTGTTAGACGTACGTTCGCGACATACCAACAATTATTTTCAAAAATGCACATTCATCTTGTTTTATTCACAGTTAAAGTAAGTTCATGTATTATACCGCACTTGAATCGCAATCAGTCACCGTATGTTAAACAGTCACCGTATGTTAAAAGAAACATCAAAGACGACATGTAAACCACTTTGTATTTTATTTAACCGATCTATACAAGAACATGTGTACCCAAGTTGTTGGAAATTAGCAAACGTTATGCCCTTATTTAAAAATGGTAAAAAGGATATTTCCTCAAATTATAGACCAATCTCTTTGATTAGTTGTGTCGGAAAGGTGATGGAACGTGTAGTGTTCAAATATTTGTATAATTTCTTGCATTCTAATAATTTAATTTAGAAAAAACAGTCAGGTTTCTTACCCGGTCACTCCACGGTATTCCAATTGATTGATATATACAACCAAATTTGTAAAGCCTTTGACGAAAAGAAATTAACTTGCATGATATTTTGTGATATTTCTAAAGAATTTGATAGGGTTTGGCATCGAGGACTTATTTTTAAACTCCAGAAGTATGGTATATCAGGGAACTTACTCAATTGGTTATCTAGCTATTTAGAAGATCGTAGTCAGAAAGTTTTTGTCGGATCCTCCTTTTCGGATGTTAAAACCATCAATGCCGGTGTTCCTCAAGGCTCTGTGCTTGGACCCCTTTTATTTTTAGCACTACTCGATTATTCGCTGACGATAGTGCTTTAGCTATATCCTCAGCGGACCCTAGTTATTTGGAAAGCACTTTAAATAATGACCTGCAGAAAATCCTGGATTGGTCAAAACAATGGCTTGTTAAATTTAATCCGTCAAAAACTAAAGCCATGTTATTCTCTCTTTCAAATACCATTCAACCCAACTTATATTTTGATGCTTCTCTGTTAAATTTTGTTGAACACCATAAACATCTTGGAGTCACACTCAGTCGTGATGGATCTTGGCATGAGCATATATCAAATATTGCATGTTCTTCAAACAAAGTCTTAGGATCAATGAGAATGATTAAATTCAAGCTAAAACGAACAACTCTCAACCAAATATACATTTCATATTTACGGCCTATTTTAGAATATGCATCAATAGTATGGGACAATTGTACTAACTATGAAAAAGATACTTTAGAAAGAATACAATATGATGCAGCAAGAGTAGTTACTGGTCTCACACGTTCTGTTTCTATTGCCAATTTACTGAACGAAATCGGGTGGGTATCACTTGCAAATCGCAGAACTATCCAAAAATTAATTTTGGTTTATAAAGAAAAACATGGCGACTTACCACTATATTTAAACGAATTATTTCCTTCCTTAGTTAATGAAATAAAACCCTATAACCTACGAAATAATAATGACTTTGTCACCCTGTCACGCCGTACAGAGATTTATTCTAGATCGACAATACCATCATCTTTAAAACTTTGGAACGAGTTAGACACGACAATTCGCGACTCCACAACACTTTCAATATTTAAAACCAAACTTAAGACGCTTTTCAAACCCCCCGTTGTACCTAAGTTCTTCTTGTATGGTGACAGGTATCTAACAGTTATTCATGCACGTATTAGAAACAAGTGTAGTAATTTAAATGCAGATCTGTATAACAATCATTTAAGGGATACACCTCGTTGTGTCTGTGGAAATGATTATGAAGATGCCGAACATTTCTTTTTCAGGTGTGAACTCTTTACAAATCAGCGAATTCAATTATTTGTGAATACGCGCATTAATCATCCGATAAGTACCCATAAACTATTATATGGCACTGAAAACTTAAACGATGAACAAAATCAAACCATTTTCTTTGAGGTTCAAGAATTCATAAAACAGACGAAACGTTTTCAAAGCTAATAGAATTGATTTCTTTCCTCTACTGTCGTATTTGTGATATGTTCTTTGTGAGCTTTTACGGAATGATGGGTGGGCTCGGCGGTATGGCGGTAGGGTATGGGACACGGGAGGCTTAACATGTGTGGAGTGTTTTTTGATGAACGATATTTTATTTGGTATGTTGTAGTTTTTTTGTTTTTTTTCTTTTCTTTTCGATTACTATTGTTAAAACATTATTTCTTTGCTTTGTTTAACTAGATATTGATATAACCATTTTGTTGAACTCTGCTTATTTGGAAAGGACCGTAACTGATGTTGTGATAACTCGTGGTCCAATCCATTTGTAAATGTTATTTATTATTGTAATTTTTATATCACATGTATTTATGTAAATAACATCAAGCATTAAAATATTATTAAATTAAAAACTTGAATCGCAAGAACACTGGCTTTTAAACATGACGGTTATAATACTAAGTGTTGTTGAATTTGCTTTTTAAAAAACAAATTACTGTAAGTAAACAAAGTATCTCAATAAAGATGGATACATATTAAGTGGCACGCTTAATTTCTTCTTAATCTGAACCGAAAGGTCTCCGTTAAGTAAATAATGCAAATGCTTATATAGGGGTAAAACGTGCAGGGGTGTTTGTTATACTTAGAAAGTTTCAAAACATAAATATACACACACAAATATATCCCGGAATCAAATAAGCAACTATTCTCAAAATAATCTTCAATCCCTTTTGAATAATGTTCATTTGTACGAAGTAAAATGGCAGTTTTACCATGTAACATGTAAATGCCGTACATGTATTGTGTGTGTATTCGTTAAAAACTATTTCTAAAATATAACTGTTTTAGAACAATCTGCCTTCATTTTTCGTTTTTGATTTAAATATATACATGCTTAGCATATTGTTCTACTTATAAAGCTTTCTCCCGGCCAATATACTCACCATCAAATTTCAGCACAAATTTTCCTTTCAGGACAGGGTCCCTGTTTGTGAGAGTCACCGTTATAAACCCACTTGTTGCTATATAGACTAGAGACTGAGAATTTAAAGTGTTGTTTTGGCAAGTCACAGATACATTCCTGCCCTCCTCGACTATCTTAATTTCTTGTGAACATTCTCCGTTAGCCTGAAAGAAAGAAATAGAAATATGTATAAAAAACTATAATCTAGACGAAGCTTCATTTTATACCGAGTTTCTATATATATCGCCAGGATCCTATTTAAACATATTAAAGCTACATACCCTGTATTTAAATAGCCTATTTCTTTATAAGGCATAACTTCGTTTTCAGCAGCTCATGGCGATATCGGGTATTTAAGCGATCAAATTTAACGCAGGACATTATTTACTATACAGACACCGAGCAGCTCACATCGCACCTGTAGACAGGTAGCGATATGATTTATGAGAAAAAAAGGTTTGCCTCTTTCGTGACTCGAACACACTTCATTCTAACAACCGAGCTATGGCGACTTCTTGAAAACATTAGTAACATACACTGAGCGAAAAAAGTTTAGCAAGTTTTTGTTGCACCCTGGCAATAATACATGTTTTGGTTGTAAAATCAAGAAACTACTGCCATAGACACAATATTTTATTAAACACACATCAGTAACAGTCGAACATTTTAATGAAGTAACGAATACATGAACGTAGGGAGGAAGCCCGTAAAGTCCCAAAATGTCAGTATATTTTGTATACAGTATTATTTCATCTAAAAAAACTTGCTAAACTTTTTTCCCTCAGTATATATTATAATGCAAAATTTATTTAACATGTTTGAAGTTGTATCAGTATGTACTCCATCATCTCGCACATGTAAATAGCCATTGCGTGGTGTAATACTGTTTGTTATCAATTTAACTAAGATTTCGTATCAAAACTTTAATCTCGAGTTTTCTAGCGAATGATAAGTTTGTGCGCGTGTGTGTGCTGTGATTATTACATAATGACTATTTAGTGTTAGAAATGCTACAAAATACCAACAAGAGTCCGTGGTGTAGTGGTAAAATCGTCATGATACAAATAAATATAGATGCAAAAATCAAGGCCTACTTGCAACATAAACGCACACAGAGAAACAAAGAACAAATTTAAAGATGAATAAAAGGCCAAATAAGACATCACAAACACAAATAGGACTACCGCGTTGGAACGGTCAGTGGCAAGAAAAGGGCCGCTGGGGGTTTAAACCAGGTTCTAGGGTGCCCCAAACCTCACACTTACCCAAATTCATCCTAATTAAACGGGACAGTATACATAAAGAAATCCCGGCCATGATCGTGCTTTCCAGACTGTTTAAAAATAGCATGTAAATCAGCGACTGAAATAATTACACGTGATTTACGTTTGATGCTACCATTAAGCCTACTACCATGCTACCTAGAGTTACGCTTTCGAATAGAAAATATAGAACAAATGTCAATATAAGGATCTTTTGAAGTAGTTCCTTGTTGATAAATATTGTCATTAAGGCCGAGTGGATATGGTGTCTGCACGTTTTTCATCCATTTAAGTTCTGCAATATGTCTAGCTTTTATTTTAAAGCTTTTAGTAGCATCATTTGCATATTCAACCGGTTGAACATTAACGTTACTAAAAGTATGACCTGAGTAACGAAAATGTTGGTACAGTAATTTTTTAACTTTTTAGGATTACCTGCATTATATTTATGTTGACGAAATCTAACTTTTCACGAGATCGACCTGTTTGTCCAACATATTGTATACCGCAACTTGTGCATTTCAAGTCAAAACATAAATGACGTGAGACGTACGTCAATCAACATTTGAAGCTAGACAATCTACCATCAAAAAGCTGATTTAATGGTGGACTTGCAAGATAAATAATTGCAACAACTGCACCTGTTAGCATTGCACTTATCAATAGAGGGAAACACCCTGCGTCTCGAATGAACTAAACGATTTCTGAAAGGAGACTTTATATGGTATTTCCTCAAAAGAGGTGATCCTTGAGGAGTAACTGGAACTTTAGAGCCGTTATTAAAAATCCTGATTATATTATTAGAAGGAGCATGAAACGAGGTTGCTGAATGAAGATTTAAAGGTGTACATATGGTTTAGTTCTAAGAAATGAAGAGTTATTTTGTGGAATTTGTATTGATGACGTAGAGTGTAACCGAAGAGGTGAAATACTTATTTTAAGTGCAAAGTCCCTAGTTGAAATCCCGTTTCCGGCAACTTTTCATTTTGTTTATGAAAGTCGTATATTATCGATGTTACCTGTACGAAAGCTAGATAATATGTGATATTTTACGCATCGATTTCTGGCTTATATACCGTCTTTTTTGACGTCTGTCGAATTGAAACTATTTCACCCGTGACTTATTCATATTTATGAGTTAGTATTAGTTTAAGTATAGCGTCTGTAGTTTTAAGGCCTATTGGTCAGCCATCTTTAAAAAAGTAATACCAAAAATTGCTGACGTATGGTCAAGTGGAAATTTCAATCAAATGCATATTTTAGGCATGAGCAATGTCAACCATAATTATAGTACAACACTTTTGATGTGAATATAACATCAGAAGGCATAACTATGCCTTTTATATCCGAAAATGTTTATACTATTTTACTCAAAGCTGTTTTGTATTTTCGTGAAATAAATGTGTCTCTAGCATAGTCCAATGTAGAGCACACAAGCCATCATTTATGTATTCAGATTGCTGAAGATAGTTTGTCAAACAAAGATGTGATTAATGAAATGAGGCGATAGGTATTTTGTACACAAACACGTTTTAAGTACCATCGAGACAAATGTTTTATTGTGTAGTTTGGTTCAGTTTATTTGTCATGACTAAACGATCTGGTTGCAATATATCACTAATGTATGATGCTTATGAATATTTAACTTGAATTATCAATTATAAAGCCATTATGATTCCGTACAACAGTGCGGTAGAACAAAAGTGTATTGATTTATGATTGTAGTGATATAGAAATACATTTAGCATATTAATAAATTTCACAACATTTCGTTGGCGAAAACTATGCTCAGATACACAGGGGAACTTGCATATTCCCATATATTCACTGGCAACGCACATCCTGCTATTATAATTTTGTCCATTTTGTCCATAAGTGTTCCTAAAAATGTAACCCTCTCCCCAAGCAGACGATCATCCTCACTGCATTAATTCAAGCGCTTGATTCATAAAATAAGTAATTTAAGCTTATATTATAGTATGGTGTATTATCCTGTATTGTGTATAAGCAGGTGATGCATACGAGTTAATAAAATGTTATATACAACTTAACTTATATTATTTCGTGTTTCGTGGTGGATTAGCTTGTATGTTACTAACCATCATGATGCATAAATATGAGTAATTGTAGTCAAACAACTATCAGGTGTGTTGAGAATCTTTCGACCACTCTGGACACAATGGCCGAAACGGTCACAATGGCCGATGAGGACACCATGGCCTCCTTCGGTAAGTACTTGTGTTGAATAATAATACAGACTTCATTCTACACTGAGCAAAATAAATATAAAAATGCATAAATAAAATGCATGTCAATTCCATAGACGAGATACAAAGTGGTGTCAATGAAAAAGTGATATAGATGTGACAATACGAATGCTATGTAAAAGTCATTTGTGAACGAAGCCGGAGATCAAAAGTAAAGCAAATATGTTGGGAACATACTTGTATAGGTTATCGAAAACCGTTCTCATTTCAATGAAAAGCGAGGTGATTTTAAAATTGCGAAATTTGAAATGTTTTTGTTCGAGAACAGCACTTTTTGGTGAACGCATTTTAACGTGTTTTAAAAAATGAAATATTGGATAATTCTTGTAATGTCAAACATTAATTGTGTTCTAATCAATACGTTTGTATAATGAAATGTTGTTTTTAATATATGGGAAATAATTCTGATACTTCGCTTAGAAAATAATAAACTTTCTGGAAAATCACATCCTTACCTTGCATTTCTAATAGCTTCAAACAATTATATAAAGGTTCATATGTTTAATCTATGTCCCTTAAAAGTAATTCTAAACGTTTTTTGTTCAGTAAATGTTAACAAACTCAATGTATGACATAAAGACACCATGCACTCTACATTATCTCTCATGAACAGACTCCATAAAACCGAGTCTGCTACTTTTATCTCTTGTTTGTGTTTGTTGCTTCCAGTGGATCTACTTTTCAGTATTTATTGGCATTTATACTAGCGTTTGTTTAGTGTTGTGTGGCAAAGCTAATATTTCTGTTACTAGCGTTTATTTTCTCGATTAACATCTCTATTTAAAATGGTGAAATAATTAGCAAAATCTATGACAAGAGAGATGATTTTAATTTTGATATTGTTAATTATCCCCATTTAGATGGAGATGTTCCCCGAGCAACTTTTTATGGGGTATATGTGTCTCAACCTATTCGTTTTTCTGGAGCTTGTACTCAAGTTGAGGACTATAATATTCCTAATCTTTGTATAACTAAAAAGCTACTCCATCAGGGCTACCGTTTCCTTAACCTTCGTAAAACCTTTGCACAATTTTATTATCGCAACCCTGATAGTTTCAAATATAAAAGTAATTAAGAACTCGTCTGCTACAAGGACTATCACAACATGACTTCTAAGTGTGTGAAGCACTCATCTTCCTATTAGATAATATTTTTCGTCAGTTATGGTACCACCGTTTATAGACAAATTGTTGGTATCCCTTTGGGTACGAACTGTGCACCACTTGTCGCAGATTTGTTTTTATTTTTCTATGAAAGATATTTCATGTTGAGTCTTTCACCAGATACCCAGGAAGATGTTAGTGAAGTTTAAATGACACCTCTCGGTATCTGGATGACATACTGAACATGGACAACCCTTTCTTTCCAACTATGGTTGATAATATATATTCTATAGAACTTCAGCTTAATAAAGCTAATATATCTGATAATAATGCTTCTTTTCTTGATTTAGATCTGGTGAAATAATTAGCAAAATCTATGACAAGAGAGATGATTTTAATTTTGACATTGTTAATTACCCCCACTTGGATGGGTGATGGTCCCTGAGCAACTTCTTATGGGGTGTATGTGTCTCAACTTATTCGTTTTTCAAGAGCTTTACTCGGGTTGAGGACTTTAATATTCGTAATCTTTGTTTAACTAAAAAGCTACTCAATCAGGGTTACCGTTACCATAAAGGATCACCTTTTTCAGTATTTATTCGTAAAACCTTTGCAAAATTGTATTATCGTAACCCTGATCTTCTTTCCAAATATAAAAGTAATTTAAGGACTCTTCTGCGACAAGGACTATCACGACCTGACTTCTATGGTGATGTGATTTATAAACTTCGTAAGATTCTTGGCCATGATCACTTTCATACTATCTTTGTTAAACTTGTTAAAAAGTTTCTCAAAAGAGGTTATGACCCTATCATTTTGCAACGTACTGCATGCTTGGTGGTGGACCCCTTTACAGTTCGCCACTATGCTTTCCTCTTTAACTGTACGATGACCGGACAGGCTGTGGACCCTATTATGACGCCTTCCTAAAGCCCATTGGGACGGTGGCTTTTGATGTCTGTCTATGATATTTCTTATCATGCCTTTAATGGTTTATTCTCTTGTTGCTCTGGCTTCTGCCAAGTCATTGAGTACCTTCATTGTGACTTTCTAGGCTATTGTTTTTTGTATTATATTTACACGAGCATATTTCTGTTTTACTTATATTGCCTATTGATGCTGCCTTGTTGGTTAGAGATTAGATCATGGCGGGGATTTCTTTATTTACACTATCCTGTTTTAAGTGTGAGGTTTGGTGCACCCTAAAACCGGTTTAAACCCCTCCAGTGGCCTACTTTGCCACTGACCATTCCAAGGCGGTAGCCCTATTGTCAACCCTTTTATGTTTGTGATGTCGTTTGCTTTTATTGTTACGTTTGCCATCTTGTTTGTCTGTTTGCATGTTTGTTTCTGTGTTTTGTGGCTGACTGTCCTCCTTGAATGCTACTTTCCCTGTCCGATCTTTTTATATTTCTTTCTATGGTGCCGTGATTTACAAACTTCGTAAGATCCTTGGTCATGATCACTTTCATACTTTTTTTTTTAAAACTTGTTAAACGGTTTATCAAAAGAGGTTATGACCCTATCATTTTGCAACGCACTGCATGCTTGGTGGTGGACCCATTTACATTCCGATGACCGACCTGGCTGTGGACCCTATGATGACGTATACCTAAAGACCAAAAGGACGGTGACGTTTGATTTTTGTCTGCCATCTTGTCTTGTCGTGCCCTCAATGGTTTATTCTATTGTTGCTTTGGCTTCTGTCGAGTCATTGAGTACATTCTTTGAGACTTTCTAGGCTGTTTTTTTGTATTTATATATTCAGGAGCATCTTTGTGTGTTACTACTTATATTGCCTATTAATGCTGCCTTGTTGGTTAGAGAATAGTTCATGGCGGGTGGGGTCTTTATTTACACTGTCGCGTTTTATTGGAATGACAGTAGTGTAAGTGTGAGGTTTGGTGCACCCTAGAACCTGGTTTAAAGCCCCAGCGGCTTTTTTTGCCACTGACTGTTTCAAAGGGTAACCCTTTTGTCAACCCTTGTTTTGTGTTTGTGACGTCGTATGCCTTTATTCTGTATTACTATTGCCATTCATGTTTGTCTTTTTGCGTGTTTTTGGGTTTACTGTGATCTGCGAAAGCTGCATTTCCTGTTCGATATTTTTATACTTATCTTTATGCTGATGAAAAGGGCAGACAATTTACGACATAGTCATGCCACAACTGTATTAGAAGACGAAGACATATTTATATTCATATTTCTTAACACCGTTTAACCGAAATAGTTGCGTCTTGGACGCGATAAATGTGCAGTGATATGTAAACCGTGTGATATCAGTCATTATTATATAACCTATAAATAGACGCGTTTTCATTGGCTAAAAAGTAATTTTTTAGAAAAAATATCTAGCGATATTGACCTGTTTTTTTGATATTGACCTGTTTTTTTGATATTGACCTGTTTTATATAATTGTTTTTTTGATATTGACCTGTTTTATATAATTGTAAATTGAGGGTTATATAATAAAACAGTTATGGACTTTTCAGCTGTTATACATGATGTTGATATGTACCAAAAAATCATTATTGACCTCGGCTATCGCCTCGGTCAATAATGATTTTTTTGGTGCATATCACATCATGTATAACAGCTGAAAAGTCCATAATTGTATAATATGACACGCGAAAATTATAAAAGCAATACACGACTGTTTATGATAGCTACCGAATAACCGAATACGTTATACTGATAAACTGTTTCAATGTAAATTATTTATAAACTGGAGTCAAAAGTCATATTTTTTATAAAGAATAAGACGAGCGACATAAATTTAAATGTCTTATCTTAAGATTGATGATCAATATAAGGTTCGTTACATACATTGTAAAAATGGCATAAGTATTTAATTCTATAAGAAACTGTCATAAATTACGCCGCGTTGGTGAAGTTTAAGGATATGAAAGTATGCCCATAGAACATATAAGTCCTTTTAAATAATTTAAAGCATAGCAGGTGTTAGTAAAAGTAGATATAACAATCAAACTGGAACAGTAGCATTCAAGGACGACAGTCAACGACAAACACACAAAGAAACAAAGAATAACTATATATAATGATAAATAAAAGGCAAGATAAGACATCAAAAACACACAAGGGTTGACAATAGGGCTAACACCTTGGAACGGTCAGTTGCAAAAAATGCGTTGGGGATTTAAAAAATGATGTGAGATTAAAGATACTTGAATACCAGGCCTTTATAAAATAGCTTATAGTGTACATTACAGCAGCAATGGACGTCCTCGCAATTGATCAAAAATAACAACAAGGAACAGTCAGACTCGACTTAATTTTGAACAAGGTGTTCATTATTGCATTATCATTATAACACTATAATTTAAAGTGTAAAACACAAGATGAATGGAACACACTGCAATCTTGATTTGTAAAAAAACTCACGGCGTCCCGTTATTTTTTCTGCATAAGTTGCTTTGGTCCAATCAATACTTATAGTAATTATAAAAGTAGTTTAAAGCAAAGTGTTTTTGCATATTGTTAACTGTTGATTATATTACTCAAATAATATATAAACCTGTGGTAAAATAAGGCGAAAACAGGGAAACTCAATGTTACATGTAATTATATCCAAGCAGGTTTAAGGTCAAATGAATTTGGATAAATAAAAAAGATAGGGGTGCTAATTTCGGTGTTTGGTTAACATTTCAAGATGATTGCAGAGTGTCCACTTGAGCGCCGTTATTGGACAAGTGGTGTGTGTTTGTTTGAATGGTGTTTTACGTCATGTTCAGCACATGTTATGCCATATATGGCTGTCGAATTGTGGAGGAGGCATATCACCTTGTTATCTTTGGGTATAATCAGTACTGTATACATCCCACCATCCGAAATAACCGACACTTTCTCGATTGACAAGTTGAGCTCCAAGTGGTGTTCGAACTCGCAGCATAATACTGAATTTACCTCCATTGTCTCATTCAAGTGCAAGTTGTCATGTATCGGGATATTCTAAAATTACACTTACCTCTTTTAGTCAGAGTTATTAATCAATTGGTCTTTTTGTTTTGAACCTGTCAGCTCAACATCTCACTTGAAGAGTGTCTTTGTTCAATAGGAGTTATAAAATAAGTATATAATGTTATCTTACATGAGCGCTTAATCAACGAGTTGTCAAATAAGATATGATGCGACGGGTTGCTGAGTTTAATTCATTCAATAATAAATAAGCACGAATGTGAGATTGTTTTTATATCATAACAAATCACGTCAACAACTTCAGAAAGGGCGCCTTAACGTGACGTCGTTGACTGGTGTATTTTCATATTCATGTCATGGCTTTATTACACTATCAGAAACCAATTTATGTAATAAACATGCTAAAACTACATTATCGTCCAATCAATGCTTATGGTAAGGATTACTATAGTATACTCATCAAAATAAGTTAAGGGCCATGTCATTTTTTAAAGTGTTATATTTGAAGGATTTACTCTTTTGTTAAGGGCCATGTCATTTTTTAAAGTGTTAAATTTGAAGGATTTACTCTTTTGTTTGCATTTTTTGGGTTTAGTTGTATTATTTACAATTGTTACGTGACAAAAAAGTATTAGCTTTTTATATGAAATCCAAAATATTTAAAGAACAAGTATGTTTTACAGTTCTCTTGAATGTGGTCCTTAAATTATTTTGAGGAGTATAAATGCTATGCTGATCAAAACTGGTTTACCTCAAGAAGTTGGACCATTATTAGATACACAAGAATATGGGTGTCACAAGACGCTTGTATTGAGCACTTAAGATCTGAGCCATCGGAAGTGTTGTCATCTGGATAGCCTGGACCTGTGACATACGCCGGACGTCCAGTGACGTCATTGTCCTCGTCAATGGCAATTACAGTATTGTCTAAAAATGTGACGCATGTTATATTTTGGTTAGTTGTTATTTATATATAGGGTGTAAATTTATATGTAAATTTGGCCTGAGTTTCTATAATAATTGTTAAAAAAACACGCCATCTTAATCAATTGTAAATAAAATAAAAAACATGACATCATGAGATCTCCCTGCTGATATAGATCATTTCTTCAAGACATGCCTTTGGAAAATGATACCTGATATGGAATTAAACAAGCAATCCAATTATGCACATATTGGACATGTTACTAACAAGCAATCCAAGCATGCACATATTGGACATGTTACTAACAAGCAATACAAACATGCACATATTTGACATGATACTAACAAGCAATCTAAGCATGCACATATTTGACATGTTACTAAATGAAAAATAATATTGAGTTTATAATTTGCAATTTATAAAGGACAAATCCTCACTTGAATTTAATTAACCTGTGACTAGCAAACAGTCAAATTTCACAACAAATCCGATTTAACCCATGAGCGTGTGTTTATAATATAATGTATAACGGCCTATTAAATACATACATTTACGCAAACACTTAAACGAATACATGGATCAAACGATTTAACTTATAATTAGTATAAAGTCAGTAATGGCAGATTGCGTTGAGGTTTTATTGAATAAGTATACTACTATATATGTCAAAATATTTACCGGTTTTCATTACATGCATTTATATGTGTACCTGATACGACTATGATTAACTCAAACGATTCTTACAGAAACCAATAACCACTGAGCAGACGCTGGAGTACATTAAAAAATGTAAATCAGCTTACCTTTAACACATATGTATTCCTTCATAAGATAATTGTACGCTTCTAAAAACAAGTCTGAAGGTTTGCAATCACTTGTGACGTCATCATACACTCGGCAATCCTCTTCACTGTATGTGCAGCACTCCCAAAATACGGAGTCGTTATAGACGTCCATCTGCGGAGGACAGGACGTGTTTAGAGTTTTTACCATTGTATATTCCTGTAGAACGATTGCTTTACTGTCTTTCGCACAGTCCGGTTCCAGCGTATTGTATGGGGACGTTCCATTACATGAAGTCACTGATGGCGTGTTACCTTAAGCAAAGAAAAAGGATTAATTTTACAAATTAAATCAATGTACCGGAATTGTGTGGGATGATATATTTGATATTTAGACCTAAAACGCTGAAATAGCGTCAATAAACGTGTACAGTATATTTTTTAAAATATTACGATATATTTAAGTAGGTTTTGGAGTTCTCCGAATATTAATTTTCATACCCATCCATCCCCTTCTCCAAGAAGCAAAAAGAGAACGGGTTGTCTGGGGTAAGAAATAAAGTCCTTATTTCGACTTAAAAGGTTTGCATATTGTGTTAATTAAAACATTTAAACTGGTTATCACATTTTTTCGGTATAAATGTTTTTAAATGCATTTTATTGTCGAAATATCCGTTATAAAATCCTGCTAATATAAGCTTTCTCACCGCTTAATAGAATTAAGGCCAGGACCACGTAATGTCACTTGTACAATCTGATGTTTGTCTATTACTGCATTTATTTTGTTTTATGTAACTTATAGGTCAAATAGGATCGGATATATTTCTATTTATTTCTTAGAAGATGATGTATGTAAGCATTGTAGTTCAGTCTTATCTTTTAATAAGGTTTATAAAACTGGTTTGAACCTGGTTTAAACCCCCAGCGGCCTTTTTTGCCACTGACTGTTCCAAGGCGCTAGCCCTATTGTCAACCCGTGTTGGTGTTTGTGACGTCATATGCCTTTATTCTTTGTTAACATTGCCATTCATGTTTGTCATTGTGCGTGTTTTCGGGTTTACTGTGTTCTGTGTGAGCTGCATTTCCTGTTCGACTTGTATAGTTATTTTTATACAATGTTTATATGATATGTTGTACATGTAAACTTCTTAAACATAAAATTTGTTTAAGCCAATCGAATTTACGATTTAATGTGCTTACATTCTTACCGATATTACAGAGGTAGGTCATAGACACTGCGTATTATCTTCCGAAAATATTTCGATGACTGTAATCTTAATGTATGCAACCTTTCTATATGTTACCAAAACAAGACTTTAAAACCCCAGCGGCCTTTCTGCCACTGACCGTTCCAATTTGGTAGCCCTGTTGTCAACCCTTTTATGTGTTTTATGTCATATCTTGCTTTTTTAATCTTTGTAATTGTTGTTTGTTTCTGTGAGTGATTGTGGTTGACTGTGGTCCTTGTCTGTGAGTGTTTGTGGTTGACTGTGGTCCTTGTCTGTGAGTGTTTGTGGTTGACTGTGGTCCTTGTCTTTGAGTGTTTGTGGTTGACTGTGGTCCTTGTCTGTGAGTGTTTGTGGTTGACTGTTGTCCTTGTCTGTGAGTGTTTGTGGTTGACTGTGGTCCTTGTCTGTGAGTGTTTGTGGTTGACTGTGGTCCTTGTCTGTGAGTGTTTGTGGTTGACTGTGGTCCTTGTCTGTGAGTGTTTGTGGCTGACTGTGGTCCTTGTCTGTGAGTGTTTGTGGCTGACTGTGGTCCTTGTCTGTGAGTGTTTGTGGTTGACTGTGGTCCTTGAATGCTGCATTTCGGCCTGTCCGCCTGTTATATCTACATTTTAATCATATTTTCCTATAATCTTGCTGTTTGTAACCCCACTTTTCATATCTACATTTTTATCATATTTTCCGTTAATCTTGCTGTTTGTAACCCCACTTTTCATAAGCTCACTGTATGCTAGCAAAATGTATTGTAGAATACCTTTGGAACATATTCCGTTCACCTCTCCGTAGCCTGCAGAACAGACGCACACCCCATGCAAACATTCAGCATTTTTATCCTGGCACCTATGTTGCTCATTGCACTGACCGTTGATGGCGCTGTCTACAATAGAAATCGGCATTATGCTTAAGAACATACAATTTACATAAACGTCACTGCCCGTTCCAAAGCGATACCGCTGTTTTAAATTGTGTATATATGTGTTTTTTTTACAGTTTACTTAATGTCATTTCATTAATATAACGGGTTTTGTAATTGGTAGTTTTGGCTGGTTGCACTGTATGAATGCTACAGCTCCGGCTCAACTTTTTCGTCCACATTTTGATAATGTATTAACATATTTTGGTGTTTGTCAATAGCACAGATCAATATTGACGTCACACAATATGATGATCGTAAATTTTACGAATATATCATGCCATTGAAGCACAATCAAATTTAATAGAGTCCCGATCTGTTTTAGGACAAAATCATGCATAAGTTGTACAAATAGCAATTTTAAGCACTCTTAACCCGTGCTGTTTGGGAAATGTTGAGAATCACTCTATATATGTTATGTTCTTTCTGTTTTCTGCTTTTAAACAACAGTTCAAAACAGCGCGTCTTCATAGTTAGAAGCAAAATGCGGATACAACCAACTCGAATGACTTTCGACATCATACCATTTCTTTGACATGTTCCGTTTATGTTGACGTATTCCCTGACGTCATTACATCTACAGAAATTAGCTATACAAATAGCGTGTGGATCTATGCATGTTTTTTCTGGTAATATACAGTTGCCATCTGCACGACCGTCTGTAACGAAAATTTAAATAAATAATTAAACTGTATTGCTTTTTATCTTATTTATAATTTTCAAACCAAACAAATTTCTTTCAGAGTGTCCTAAATATTGCCCCTTATTATTTTGTATAGATTGTATAAAACAATAAGAAGCAGTGTTGGTTTGTATGAATTTCTGATTTTTGCTCATTTATATATATATATATATATATCAACACGTCCTCGCATTCATTAAATTATTTTCTTCACATTTGTCTTGGGGAAAAAATCCGGTTATCATTCCAAATAAACACAAGAAACAACATACAAACAAATGTGTTGTTTAGCTTTTTATGTACAAAACTATGTGAGTAACATACTTCGCTCTAACACGTTTATAACATTATTTTCGTCTATGAAGCGTCTGTACATGTCATTAAAGCTAGGAATATAAGTAGTGTTATAACTTTCTGGTCATTTGGGATCATCGAGTAAGTAGTGTCACAACTTTCTGGTCCTTTGGGATCATCGATCCCAATAAATGTGACTTTAAAGAAAAATATCCACTTTTGCCGGTGCTAGGAGGCGTGAGAGGTGTTGCACCTTATATTATCTTTCATGAACAGACACAATCAAACCAAGAAATATAAAAAGATCGGACAGGGAAAGTAGCATTCAAGGAGGACAATCAACCACAAAACACAGAAACAAACACGCACACAGACAAACAAGAAGGCAAAAGTAATAATAAATGTAAACGACATCACAAACCCGAAGGGGTTGACAATATGACAATAGGGCTACCGCCTTGGAACGGTCAGTGGCAAAGTAGGCCACTGGGGGTTTAAACTAGGGTGCACCAAACCTCACACTTACCCTACTGTCATCCCATTAAAACAGGACAGTGTAAATAAAGAAATTCCCGCCATGATCTAATCTCTAACCAACACGGCAGCATCAATAGGCAATATAAGTAAAACACAAATATGCTCGTGTAAATATAATACAAAAAAAAATACCATAGAAACCCACAATGAAGGTACTCAGTGACTTGGCAGAAGCCAGAGCAACAAGAGAATAAACCATCAAGGGCACGACAAGAAAGATCAAAGACAAACATCAAACGCAACCGTCCCAATGGGCTTTAGGTAGGCGTCATCATAGGGTTCAAAGCATGTCCGGTCATCGTACAATTAAAGAGGAAAGCATAGTGGCGAACCGTACCAAGCATGCAGTACATTGCAAAATGATAGGGTCATACCCTCTTTTGATAAACTTTTTAACATCTTTAACAAAGATAGTATGAAAGTGATCATGACCAAGAATCTTACGAAGTTTATAAATCACATCACCATAGAAGTCAAGTTGTGCTGCTTTCTCTGTCCGATATTTTTATCCTTCTTGTGATAGTCCTTGTCGCAGAAGAGTCTGCTTCTTTTCCCTCTAGTTTGTGTTTGTTTACAAAGGGTTCCTATTTTTAGTTTTTATAACCTTACCATATAAACAAACAGAATTTATTACATAACCAAGTCACTGTTTTTGCCAATATTCGAAATTGACCAGTAATGCCGAATATTTAAACATACCTTCTATGCATTTACCATTGACATCAAGATAGCCATTAGAGCATATACATATCAAGCTTGTGTCACAGTTGGCATTAGGATCACGACAGTCTTCATCTCGGGAACAAATTCCACCAACGTCACCATCTGCAAAACATGTTAACAGTCAATGGATGTTTTTTTTCCGATTTTTAAACATATTATTTAATTTCTCGTCAAGTGAACATAGTTTAATAAGAAATGTCTTCAACCTGCACTTACCAAGGTTAAGCTAAATTGGTTACGTTTGTTACAGGTTATTGTTTCATTGTTATTTAATGTATTTATCAAGCAGTATATATACGACGTTTCTTGTTTGTAGTTACGACCATTTTAAGAAATGATTTTTATTTTTGCATTTTACTTAAGTGCTGTTTAAATCGCCTCAATAATACCGCTGAAAGAGTATATAAATATGTGTGAACCGACCTATGTCCATTAATAAAAACATCGAAGGTCAATAATAACTATTAACTTCTACGACAAAAACTATCACAACCTGACTTGAATGGAGACCAGATCTGCAAACTTCGTAAAATCCTCGGTCATGATGACTTACTCCATGTCCACCGCCATATGCATGCCATCTTCGGGATGGTTAAAATTTTGTGCTGTTGATTTAATGAATATTGAGTTCTGCTCAACCCGGGGCTAGAGGGCGTGAGCGGTAGCTAGTATATTTCACTACCACTCATGAACAGTCTCAATCAAACCGAGACTGCAATATTTCGTATGTGTCGTGCTCGGCCGTTTCCAAAGGTCAATTATCATACTCTTTTTTCATACAGTCTTTATAAGATTTGTGAGAAAGACCAAAAGAAGTTAATATCAACGGAGTGCATGGTAAGTGGTTGACCCATGTACAGCTCGCCACCGTCATTCCGCTTTAATTGAACGATAACCCGACAGAATGGGATCCATATGATGATGTTTACCTAAATTCTGAATAAGACTGTAACGTTTAATATATGCTGTCAATCTTGTCTTCTCAAGTGTCATACACTTAACCGTTAATTACGGTGTTGCTCTGGCTTCTTCCAAGTCACTGAGTACTTGCTTTGCTAGGCTTTTATTTGTTACATTCATATATACATGACCATCTTTGTGTTATACTTATATTGCCCATAAATGCTGCTTAGAGTGTTAGAGGGATATACATATATATATATATATATATGGGGAGAAATATTTGTGAACTACCAAGGACAGACAACCTTCGGACGAACTACGGCAGGGCGCCTAGCTATGACGAGATACACAGAAATCAAGCGTATATATTCACACCTTAAAAAAGGTAGCTGCAACACACGTTGATGAACTGTATCTCCACATCATAACACACTCGTCTGAAGGCACAATTAACATATAGACGCATACATACATAAAATTATAGCTCATATGAGTGGGCCACATTTAAGCGTTCAACCACACACAGCTATATTGAGACAGTGACAATGAAAGGTGCCGGATGGGATACTGTGAATTATTCAGGTATATATAATAAAGGGAGAGAATTTGAACTCACTACGGCAACTTTCGAAATTGGGATCTCGTAAGAGATTCATGTTCACAAGGCGGAATTATATATGGGGAGAAATATTTGTATATTTATATCATACTGTAGCCCAAATCACCCACAAAGTCAGATTCATTCAAGCATAGACCCCCAAACTGCTTTATACATGTTTGCAAAGAAGGTAAGGTCATGCGATTCTGTATACAGTGTATCATATTAGTTCTTCCTTGATGTTCAACACTTAATCTTTTATAACAAACACATCCGTCACTCAATTTGGTTATATTAGCTATATGGATCCCTTCGAAGCATCAACCACAAACAAGGGAGAAACGTAGAAGACTCGGTTGACCTAAGTCTGTTCATGAGAGGTAGTATAGGTACAACCTCTCACAATAAGACTCGGTTGTATTGAGTCTAAAAGCACAGTGCCCGATGTCACTATCATTAAAAAAGTGTCATGTACATGTTCGTTTTTGTAGATTTTTGTGAGCGCAAATATCTGGTTTAACGACGAAATCGTTTTAGTCTGGACTGGACATGTCTTATTCAGAATGGAATGGTGGAGTTAATTTATATAGCTAATATAACGAAACTGAGTGAGACTTTAAATCGTGTGCGCTATGTATGTTAAATGCGACAGAAACGGATTAATATGTGCAGAGTTCCGGAAAAAATATTTTTTTCAACACACAGTGAATGCTTTCCATCCCGCAGATAGGACACATATCATCTGTTTACATTGATTCTTATGAGAGAGCAGCTTTATCTATGGAACATCTTGGTGTCAAAGAAATTAAGCATAGCCTTACCTTTCCAGCAAACGTCATCGAACACCGTATAACCGTCATCACACAAACAAACACTGGCCGGACAATGAGAGTTGTCGGCTAAACAGTCAGCTGTGTCATTACATGCTCCATTAATATTACCGTCTGAAAACATACAGTGCAGTGTATCAAGTTGGAAAATGTCATTTTATAAACATTTAATAAGTGATTTCAAAAGCCACAAATGTCGTATTTGCCCACGCTTTTATTAATAAAATGTGAATGTTTTGTAAGTTTTTAATATAAATGTTAAAATACGTGGAAATAAATCCTTTAAATAGAATGGAACAAAGAAAAGCAATATTTAGGTTTTATTCTTAGGAAAATGGTCGAAGTTCGAAATAATATCATGACAAGTCCGATATATAACTTTAAAAATACACACTTTGTACACTTTATGTGTTTCATTGAATTATTCAAAGAAATGAAATATATATATATATACATCTTGCTTGCTTTATATTACTAAAGCTTGACCTAAACTATGTTTGATTTCATAGAAATAGTATAACTAACACAAATACCAAAGGCAATTTGTATTATAAACAAGCATGAAACAGCGTTGTGTAATGTTATGGAACTTAATATATATGTCTTGGATATATGTCAAAAGGCAAATATGCTAACCTGGTATGCAGGAATACTCAAATGTCATGTAATGCGTATGTTTCGGATATTCGCCAATACATGTCTGGTTAGTCATCATGAAAACAATGGGTTTGTTAAAGCAACCACTTTGGCCATTACACTGGAGGAAGATACTCCTGTTTCCCGTGTATGACGATATACAATCACTGCTGTTGTACGTGCAGCATACCTCCCAGTCAGCTGGTGATATGTTGTGGTCATCTGAAGGACATCCTGTATACAAAAGTAGGTATGAACATGGCATCGAAATTTGGATGATGTGATAACATGGCTTATTTTATTTAGAAATGATGTCTCGTGTGCTCTAGATGGATCAATGGGCTATTCTTTGGGACCAGTTATTTTATTTAAAAAAAAAAATAGAATAAAAATGTACTAAACATTTCGGATATAAAGGGTACAATTTCTGCCATATACGTATTCCTTCTGATATTATGTTGTGCTGAATAACTGTCATGTACTATATGGTTGAAATTGCTTATGCCTCAAATATGCGTTTGGTCTCATTTGACCACACCTCATCGATTTTTAGCTTTACTGGCCAGTAGAGCTTATGGGATGACAAGTTGTCCGTCGTCCGTCCGTCCGTTAACTTTTGCCTTGTGAACACTCTAGGGCCTTCAGTATTAATCGGATATTTACGAATCTTTGCCAATGTCTTTATATCAATGAAAGCTCGAAAACGTTTGAAAACCAGCCGGATCGGATTAATTTCACCGGAGTTATGGCCCTTGTTTTGCTGAAAAATACCATATTAGGCATTGTGAAAACTCTAGCTACTTCATTTATTATTTGATCTTTACCAACTTTGCACAGATTGTTAATATCTATAAAAGCCCGGATAAGTTCGAAAACCAGGTAAATTGGGTCAGTAACACCAGAATTATGGACCTTGCTTTTTTCTCTGAAAAATGCCATTTTCTGCCTTGTGAACACCCTAGCCCCTTCATTTATTATTTGATCTTAACCAAACTTGCATAGATTGTTAATACCAATACAAGCTTGGACAAGTTCGGAATCCAACTAAATTGGGTCAGTAACACTAGAGTTATGGACCTTGCTTTTTTCTCTGAAAAATGCCATTTTCTGCCTTGTGAACACCCTAGCCCCTTCATTTATTATTTGATCTTTACCAAACTTGCAAAGATTGTTAATACCAATAAAAGCTTGGACAAGTTCGAAATCCAGCTACATTGAGTGAGTAACATTAGAGTTATGGCCATTGTTTTTTTCCTGAAAAATGCCATTTTCTGCGTTCTGAACACTCTAGCACCTTCCTTTTTTATTTGATCTTTACCAAACTTTACCAGGGTCTTTATATCAATGAAAGTTCGGATAAGTTCAAAAAAACCATCTAGATCGAAATAGTTTCTCCGGAGTTATGGCCCTTGATTTGCTGAAAAATGCCATATTCTGTATTGTGAACATTCTAGCACCTTCATTTATTATTTGATATTTACCAAACTTGCAAAGATTGTTAATATCAATGAATGTTCAAACGAGTTCGTTTAATCTTTACCAAACTTGCAAAGATTGTTAATATCAATGAAAGTGCAGACGAGTACGAAAACCGGCCAGATCAGGTTGATACATTTGCCTTGTGACCACTATAGCACATTCATTTATTATTTGATCTTTATCAAACTTGCAAAGATTGTTAATATCAATGAAAGCTCGGACAAATTCGAAAACCAGCCAGATCGGAACAGTAACACCCGATTTATGGCCCTTGATTTGCTGAAAATGTCATATTCTGCCTTGTGTTAAATTGGGGTTCCAGGTGTCTGACCATAGTAGCGGTTTCAAACTGTCTATTGGTGCATATTGTATTTGGTCGTAAACTGTGTATTGACCAGTCAACCCAATTGCTATATATAATTAACCAGTTCCTATATAGAATATACAGCAGTGTGTTTATATATACGTTAATTTGTATAAACGTATCTTGTGTAATATTTGATAATATTATGAGGTAATGTACACGCCTTCTGTAATGCTGTTTCTTTTAAAAATAAAAAGATCAAGCAAAATACCTAGAGGTAGTTAAGAGACGTGTGTATTATGTGTATTGTATGATTTCACTCGGGAAGACAATAACCCGATTTGCAATAGTGCTTTCGACCTAAAAAGGTCTTCTTCAGTTGCAATGAAATCCTAAATTATTTGTATTATCAATGACAATATGTTTATTGTCTTAATATGGTGTGCAGGAGAATCCCTTGTTTTGAATGTGTCAAAATATATGGGACCGTCTAGTTCACAATTGGCACTCGCTGTGGTACTGGTATATAGGGATATCACTTATTCTCGGCAGTTATTACAGTATATTCCGTAATCTGCCATGTTTATATAGTACCTTTAGCAGTGAAATATACTCTTTAGCACGTATTGCGTAGTATCGTGTATTACTACTTATCTATGTAGCGTGTACGATCGTGTGTTACACTGTTAGGTCGTGTATGCACTGACATTCTGATATCCCGTTCCGAGGGGATACGATGTCTATAGTACGGATCTCCAAATCCTCCGATAGCGATTTACGTTAGTAAAGTAAGACAATCTATATGTGTCATAAATTGTCTATTTCTTTTGGAGCCTCCACTTTTTGTATAGATGAGTATACTTTAAGTATTCAGGGGTGAGTCCAGATCGGGTTGATACATGTACCGTCTACATTGTCTTACAGTTAATGTTTATGAGAGTATGTATTGGAGAATACACTCAAAGTCACCCTACGGAGTGATGCCGTTAAGAGTCTGGTTGAGTCCAGAAATAAAATCAGATAGTGTTGATACCGTCTAGGTTGTCTTATTCAGCCTTCAATTTTGACCAAAGAGAATAAAGAGTATTCAAGGGTAAGACCAGATCGGGTTGATACCGTCTGTATTGTCTTACAGTTATATGTTTATGAGTGTATGTATTGAAGAATACACTCATAGGCACTCTCCGGCTTAATGCCTTTAAGAGTCTGGTTTAATCCAGATATAAGATCAGATCGGGTTGATACCGTTTAGATTGTCGTATAAAGCCTTCAATTTAACCAAAGAAAACAGATAAAGATCGAGTTATACAATATTTTCAGAGCTGAAAATGTACGTGTAACTCGGTCGATGTATAGACAGCGACTGTTCACTCTAGCACCTTCATTTATTATTTGATCTTTACCAAACTTGCAAAGCTTGTTAATATCAACAAAAGCTCGGACAAGTTTGAAAACCCAGAGAGATCGGACTAGTTACACAAGAGTTATGACCCTTGATATGGTTATAAATGCTGTATTTTGCCTCGTTAAGATGGTAGGGCTTTCATTTTTTATCCGATCTTTGCTAAACTTTACCAGGTTGCTAATATCAATGAAAGCTTGGACAAGTTCGACAACCAACCAAATTGGATTAGTAATACCAGAGTTATGATCCTTGATTTAGTTAAAAATGCTGTATTTTGCTTCGTTTAGACGATAGGGCCTTCATTTGGCCGGAATTCAATGAACGTTTGCAGGGATGACCATTATCAAGCCTAGTTATGCATATCGTCATCGTGTTACGGTTGAATGATTTTGGCAGAGTTATGGCCCTTTAAAGGTTTTAGTACACAAACTTTTTTCCGGACTAGTTCTACTGAACCCCTGACCGAATTCTAACGAAAATTTACAGGGATAATCAGAACCAAGCCTAGTTGTGCATATCGTCACCGTGTTCAGGTTGAATGATTTTGGCAGAGCTATGTATGTTTAAAGGTTACTACACACACTTTGTCCGGACTAGTTCTCCTGAACCCCTGGCCGAATTTCAGCGAAACTTTGCAGGGATTATCAGTACCAAGTCTAGTTGTGCATATCATCGTGTTCCGGCTGTAAGAGTTTTGGCGGAGTTATGGTTCTTTATAGGTTTTAATACACAAACTTTGTCTGGACTAGTTCTCCTGAACCCCTGGCTGGGATTCAGCGAAACTTGAGCAAAGTTGATCAATATCAAGCCTAGTTGTGCATAAAGTCGCCGTGTTCTAGATGAATGATGTATGGCAGAGTTATGACCCTTTTAAGGTTGTACAAACTTTGTCGAGATTAGTCTCTTCTGAACTTGTGGCCAGATTTCAGCGAAACTTTTTAGGGTTGATCAGTACCAAGCCTAGTTGTGCATATCATCGCCGTATTACGGTTGAATGATTTTTGGCGGAGTTATGGCTCTTTAAAGGTTTTAGTACATAATCTTTGTTCAGACTAGTTCTCTTGAACCCCTGGCTTGATTTCAGTAAACTTTGCATGAAATGATCAGTAAAAAAGCCTATTTGCGCGTATCGATGTCTTGGGCCTTTTGTTTTAAAGATAGTTGACCAATAGTCTTTACGAGACTTAAAACCGAGGTCCCATTATACAATCAAATTGCATAAACACGCTGTAGCCCGTTCTAACTACCGGCCACATGGCCGGACAATGCAACCCTTCGCACACGCAAAACCCAGATTCAGTTATGACGGCTGGTAAACGCGATTATACCACCGGTTCTATACAAAAATGAGTTGAGCCACATCTGGAGCTTGATTTACAAAATCATCATGAGTTGCCTTGTTGTTTCCACAATATTTTAATTTTGCAACACTTTATCAAAAATCGAAGATTGCAGTTATACGAGTACTTGTCTTTAATAAAACTTACAATTCCTGCTTCGAATCGAAAAAAATATTTTCCCAAACTCTCGACGAAGAAGAAACGTCCAAAACAAAAGCTGGTAAACATGCATGTACATTTACTTCCCTATAGGCATTTTTAGCTCTACTGATCACAGATTAGCGAGCTTATGCCCTAGCAAAAATTCACGTTGATATTTAATCAAAGATGGCCGCCAAAGTTAAAAGTATTTTTCTAAAAAGTAAATTTGTAACGACTACTTTTTGAAAACTATAAGTGATATTGTTACGGGACTTTTTTAAAATGATCAGCAAGGCATGATATTGGTCCTTGTCGAAAATCATTTTGATTCGACGTTAAACATGCTTCCAGTGGCCAACTTTGTTTACATAGAGTTATATATTAAAAATGTTTAAGACTACTCCTCTGAAACTACTGGATAGATTTTCAAGAAACTTTACAGAAATGTTGCCCATAATGTATAAGTTGATCCTAGCAAACAATCACATTGATGTGAAATCCAGGATGGCCTACAAAGCTAAAATAGATCTTTAAACAGAGAGTATTTTGCGACTACTTCTTGAAAACTATAAGCGATAATGATGTGGGACCTTTTGTAAAATGATCAGCATGACATGATGTCGAAAATCATTTTGAATCGACGTTAAACATGGCTGCCAGCAACCATCTTTGTTTACATGGGGTTATATAGTAAAAGAAAACTTGTAGCGACTTCTCTGAAACTGCTTCACGGATTTTCAAGAAATTTCACAGGAATGTTGCTCTTGATGTCTAGTTGATTCTAGCAAAATATCAGTTCGGCCGAAAACTCAAGATGGCCGCCACGGCTAAAAATGAATTTTAAAATTACGGTTTTGTGGCAATTACTTCTCAAAAACCGTAATTGATATTGATTTGAAACCTTTACCATAATGACTGCCACGACAAGCTGTTGGTCCTAACCAAAATTTAATTGATGTCAAACATGACAGCCATAGACCGTCTTAGTTTACAGAGTAATATGAAAGATTTGTGGAGACTCCTCCTCTGAAACTACGTTGATGAATGTTTATGAAACTTTACAGGAATGTTGCTCTTGATGTCTGGTTGTTCCTAGGTAAACTTCAGGTCGGCCTGAACTTCAAATTGGCCACCACAGCTAAAAATAGATTTTACAAGTACAACTTTGTGGTTACCCTGTGTATTTGGTAACTTTACCAAAATGGCTGGCATATCATGAAGTTTGTCCTAAACATGTTGTTTTATCTGACATCAAACATAGCAACCAGCAGCCATCTTTCTTTACACAGAGTTATATAGGAAAATTGTGGCAACTACTTCTCTGAAACTATTTGAAGGATTTCCATGAAACTTTACAGGAATGTTTTTCATTGAGAAATATTAAAATAAAATGTATTTACTCTGAAATCTGTAACAGCTGCTTGGCCTTTAATCATGCCTCCTCCGAACGTTCCAAGATCTAGCTATTCATATATTCAGGAGAGCGTTTCAAGGCCATGGACCTCTTGTTATAGTGTTTGATGAGCAGTGAAACATTATTTGGCGAAATGCATGCATTGCAATACTTTAAATCGAACTTATCTTACGTAAAGCGATTAAATATGGATTGAGAGAAAAAAACGATTCTGCGAGAGAACTGATAAAAACATTCTAAGACAACTCTGTTATTGCCGCCAAATATACTTGGTACTACAGTGCTAGACTTTAGTAAAGCATTGGACAAGGAAAGTCATATTAAGCTTCTTTTTAAACTAAACAAACACGGCGATGAAATGGGTCTCCCTTATCGGTATGAAACTGGCAGTAGACATAGTTGGTGAATCATCAACTAAGGTTCCAGTCACGTCAGATGTATCAGTCTGTCCTATGGCCGATTTTCTTCCTACTGCAAATAACTGACTTTACAGAAAACATCACTTCATAGCACCCTCCAAAGAGACCTAGATACTCGTCAGCAATAGGAGAAAAAATGGAAGAAAGATTTTTATCCAGGTTATTGCATGATGCTTCACTTAATATAAACACAGTCAAGGCATACACTCAGATCCTCCTATACTGTACATGGACAGGCAATTCAATCAACAGACAACGCAAACTTCTTTGGTGTTACTATTAGCAATGACATAAGCTGGAACACACGTTTTATCAAACGAAATGTTCAACCAAAACACCAACACAACAGAGCATAGGCAAAACCAAACCATGGTAAGACCATAGCTGAAGCATGCCTCCACTGCGTGGATTCGTTTCACCCCACACAATATACATAAGCTGTACATGATTCAACGTGAGCTGCAAGATGGATTACAAATAACTACTACACTAACGAAAGAGTTGCAGAAATGCAAAATGATTTAGGTTAACAGTCTTTCAAAAACAGACGTTCAGATGCTTGTCTTATGATCTTTTTTAAAATTGTCCATGGTTTAGTTGCGATTCAATGTCTCAACATATTTAGCATCTCATGAAAATGACCCGCTGCAATGCATCCTCTCTCACACAATCGAATTCATACAACTGCTAACTATAAATTATTAATATTCCTTCTTTGGTATGACAATAATTGTCTTGTGGAACAAATTATGCGGTGGTGTACGCCATGAATTACTCTGCTTCGAGCAAGTGGTATGCCAAATCAACCTCAACTCCCTTTAGACTAATAAGAAACACTGTTTGTATCTGTCTGTAAAATGACTACACTTAACACCTAACACTTTTATATTTTACCTCTCACTTGTCATGCGGTCATACATCTACTATTTTACTCAGTATGCATAAACGCGCACAGCTACACATAATACCCGGAAGAGGTAGTCTCTACTCAAGCTGACTGCGAGCGCTAGGTGTCAGACCAGTCAGGAAGTACTTCCGGGTCGTAGGGTGCTAAAATAGTGTCCTAGAAAAAATCCAAAGTTTCTAGTTTGCCTGTGTTTTCCCCAAGATTAGTTTTTATTTCATTGTTAAATCTAACCTGAGTTTAAAGTAGTATGTCTGTTGTCATGAATAGTAAGTATTTTACTGTGTTTGTCAGGATTATTTCTTTGGAGAGTATGAGCACAGAGGTTAAGTAGAGATGCGGTTTTGGCCGATGTTTATTTCAAAATACTCATAGTGTGAATGAATGACGCGAAATGTTGAAAAACTGAATCGGTGTTTTATTCCAGATATGGGACCGTTTGCAAATGTGTTTAATACACAGCATAAAAGTGTATTCAAGCGAACAAATGTTGTGAAACTTTTGACTGATCTCAAAATATAGCCTATATTGCATTGTGTTCAAGTGGCTGATTTTCACCGGTCTGACACCTAGATGGACAAAATGCTTTTTTCTTATTAATGGCCAAATCCAGTTGATTTTTCCTGTAAAAGCTTGCAGCTGAGTTAGAAAAAAAAGCTGATGTTAATTTTTTAAATTTTACAACAGAACATGTTTTTTTTAGCAATTGAAATAGAATGTGTGTGTTTTAGGGTGGAATTTGGGAGTCCTAGTGATTGGAGTGGCCCTAAAGCACTTTAAGTAGGCTCTCAAGTGTCTTTAAGTGTATTTGTGGCAATAGGTAATAGATCTGTCACAATTCCTACAATAAATGGCAATTTTATTATTTTAAGGTACCGTATGAGGCTAAAATCTGAAAATGTATTGGTACTGACGCGACTCTAGGAGGAGTCCTACTTTATATCGAAAGCCTGAGAACCTGTACATTTTGTACACAGTGATGGGCTTTACAATCTGAAACTAAAATATACAGAAATTTGTGGAATTCAGCATTTATTTTATTTTTTTGCTAAATATGGTGTAAATCTCACCCATTTTTCTTCATTAATTCAGATGAAATCACTATGCAATGGCATACAATTGTAATTTGACACATAGATTTGGTATTTTGTTACAGATACTGGTATAATCCACTGAAATATATACTATCCTGGTGTGTCAAACTGTATATTTTATTGGACATTGTGCATGTAAATGTGCCCCAAAGCAGCCTTATGGTCTATTTTGTGCCTCAAAATTGTTGGAATTTAACAGAATGTCTGTTTCTCCATGAAAAATGAAGAAATTTCATGCATGAGTGATTTTGATAATCTACACCCCACATTATGTGTATGTTTTATTTTGGTATATAAAAGGTAATGTTTGAAAACTTTACTTGATGGAAATATACCAAACGGTTCATTTATTTTGGCATTTTTTTTTAGTTTTGTATAACACGTCTTAAAATCCTTGATTTCTATTAGCCGAATGGTTCTTTGCATGCAGGAATTGAACCGAAAATATAATAGGTCCTTGCAAAAGCATCTGATTTCCCATTCGGTCAACCTTATTGGTCAGTTAGATGTATTCGATAAACATTGCTGACAAATGTCGCAACCCATTCAGGTGTCAGACCAGTCAGGAAGTACTTCCGGATCGTAGGGTGCAAAAATAGTTCCTTGAAAAAATCCAAAGTTTCTAGTTTGCATGTGTTTTTCCCAAGATTAGTTTTTATTTCATTGTTAAATCTATATAATTATCTGTTGTCATGAATAGTAAGTATTTTATTCAGGCAAATGTGTTTAATACAGAATAAAAGTGTATTTAAGCGAAAGAATGTTGTGGAACTTGTGACTGATCTCCAAAGATAGCCTATATTGCATTGTGTTCAATGGGCTGATTTTAACCGGTCTGACACCGCTAGCGAGCTTCTGGACTCGTGATTCATTAAATGTTTGACCGATAGACGGCGCCAAACGTCAAAACTGACTACGTCGTGACGTCATTTTGATCGCAACATCAAAGTTCACGTTGTATTACGCGCAACATTACTTCCAATGGGATGTGTGTACGTCCTTATTAAATATACAATAAACTTCGTTTTTTTAGTTTTTAAAAACATAATATAATCTATATTACAACATGATGTTTAAAATTTAAGTTTTAGTATTATTCGTGACTCGCATTTGTTTGGTGGCACATTTATTACGCAACATTGCGCGTAACATCACGTAATTGTAAACGTGGCCTATGGGGTGATTCCCATAACAAACTGTGACGTAGGGAGTGATTCCAATAACAAACTGAAGTTGACCAATCAGCGGGCGGTGATTTGTTTTTGTACACACCTCGTTTTGATGTCACAAATTTTAAAGTAGCTTTACTCCAGACCATCGTTAGTCTCGGCCAACTGGACCGTATCATGCATATGATAGCGGTCTGGGCAGATTAGGCCAATTAAAGCGCCCACTAGCGATTAGTCCAATTTATTCGTGCGTTTTTTTCACGTGCATACAGTTGACGTTTGCGATACGTCATGCTGTAAATAAACGTACAACGTAAATTGTTGATGGACCTGTTACCATTTTTGACGTCACATGCGGCTTCTCAAAAGTTGAAAGTAAGAAATTCTTATGAAATTAATTTACAAATAAGTGTTTTGAAAATCTCGTTGAATCTCTCAAAATCTCGCCAAAATCACCCAAAACGAGAGGGTGATTTTAAACGTCGTAGTTTCTCCAGGCCCTGGTTCTGGATCTGTGTAGCATAGCGTAACGAAAAAATCAGAAGCGGGCCGGGTGACCGAGGCTAGACCATCATGTGGACTTCTTTGAAAGAAGTCTCGCGAGATTTCTGGATGATCGAGACTACCGGAAGAGGGTATTGCAGGAGGTAAAACTGGTAAAAATACATGTACTTTCTTTTCCTAAGTTCGAATTAAGGTCATTTCGTCATTTGTGTCACTGCCCCTGCGAAACATGACCCTGGTCAACCATGGTCAACCATGGTCAAGCTCTGCCAACCATGGTTGAACCATGGTTGGCAAAGGTCAACCATGCTTTTGATAACATTGAAATGCTAAAAGACCATGGTCAACCATGGTTTAACGACATGACTATGGTCAAAGATTGTTGGACCTTGGTTGACCATGGTCATTCAATGGTTGACCATGGTCAACCATGGTCATTCAGCATGTACCCCAGTGAAAAAGGCAGTGAAATTTCACCAATATTTCACCAAAATTCAGTGAAATTTGAAAATATTGACAAATCTCAGTAAAAACACCAAATTCAGTGAAATGTTGGTGAAATTTCACTGCCTTTTTAGGTAATAGATCTTTCACTAAAATTAATTGACTGAAATTTCAATGACATCTCTCTCTCTCTATCTCTCTCCCTCTCTCTCTCGCTCTCTCTTTCTCTCTCTCTCTACACACATTTATTTATTTAGACAGAAGGCAGACAGATATATGCTCACATAATACATCATATAACTCACCCTACTGAAAATGCAGCTGGGATCCCGGGGGAAATGATATATATAGATAATTAAAGCCTGGAAAAAAAACTCAATTTTAAAGATTTTTTGAATGTATAATTGGCATTTTTTTTTATTTTATATCAAAATACACCACAGGACCGCTACCTTGATATGTGTAGCAAGTTTTATATGAAGATAAATTGATTGGTTTAGGAGTGTGATTGTGACAAACGTGCAAATAAAATGCAAAGTGATTCTGACAAAAGTGCAAGTAAAATGCGCACCCTTTTGAATTTTGACAGGAGATTGAAAACAACTATAGTTTTTCCTTGCACCATTTATTGATTAAAAGTAAGTGTTTTGTGACTATACTTACATTAATTATTGTATCAAAGCATCTTATACATGTAATAGTTGTATTTGAAAGAGGACATTTCTAAATGTAGACAGTGGGAACAGTATTTTAAAACCAAACGCCTATTGTCATATGTTTTCGCGGATTTGATCTTGTTTTTTTGTTGTTGATAGAACAATGGTGTTCAGCACTGCAGATATTATTTGATTTCAGTATCATATGCATCATTTCACCAAGTATGATCAGGTCTTCTAAGTGATGTATACTGAATGTTATATATTTGTGAACTGTTCTTGAACTGTTGTATTCTTGGTGAAATTTCACTGAGATTTCATTGATATTAAAATTGACCAATACTGCTGTAATTTCAACAAGATTTCACTGAAACTCACTTTTATTTTGCCCAATTCTTTCAGTGAAATTTCACTACAATTTCAGTAAAATTCCAGTGACATTATCCCGAGATTTCACTGTTATTTCACTGTTAATTTGCCCAATTTATTCAGTAAATTTCACTGTTATTTCGCTGAAATTTGAGTGTACATTTTCACTGGGGCGTTCACTTAAAAAACGGAATTGACCACTGAAATTGCTTCTGTGCAAAAGTTATAACTGCAAGAAGTAGATGGTGCAATATTAGTGCTAGTTATCGTGTTGTATTAGATGTTTGTCACCTTGGTCGACCATAGTTTGTCACCTTGGTCGACCATGGTTTGTCACCTTGGTCGACCATGGTTACATTAACACCATGGTTGACCATGGTAGTTCCATTTAACAAAAATGGCAAACCATGGTCAACCATGGTTAAACCAAGGTATACAGACCATGGTTAACAATGGTTGACCATGGTTAAAGCATGGTTGACCGAGGTCCATTTCGCAGGGGTGTTCATCAATAACGATGGAAATATAGGTATATATGTCTCTATACTACTTCTTTAAAATAAGTATAAAACAATACAATACCTAAATGCAGAGGCTTCGCGGAAGTTAAGATGTCGTTGAGATATATCACTCCAGTTTCACAGCTCACGTTTAGACGATTTAGGAGGTTTGAATTATCGCCATAACAATACGAGGCGCGTTCGAATTCGCAACTCGCTGAAAACAAAACAAGATCAAATACAGTTTATGAATAAATGTACAATAACACTGAATACTATAGGAGACTGACTGTTACTCTCGATCCAAATAGCTTACCAATGCAAATATTGTATATCCGAAAATATTTTGAACAATTACCCTTAAGGACTATTGGCATCTTTAAAAAAAAGTGAAATGTTCAACCAAATGCATATTTTAGACATGACAGTAATTCAACACTATTGATGTGAACATAATATCAGAGAAAATACTAACTATTATATGGCATACATTTTTCCTTTTATATCCGAAAGGCTTGGTATGCTTTTAATTCTTTTATTTTTTACGTGAAATAAATTGGTCTACATTATCTAGAGTAGACGAGACATCATTGGTCTACATTATCTAGAGTAGACGAGACATCATTGCGAAATAAAACAAGCCATGTTATCACATCATCCATATTTCAAAGTACACTAGATTTTGTTTCAATGACATGTGGTCTCAAAATAATCCCAATTATATAATATGGTGACATTGGTCGACTTTCTATATCAAAATAATATAACTGGCAACTATATTTGTGGATGTGTTAAACAAATTATAGTGATTGTTTTGCATAGAAACATTGTAAAACAAAGCCCATGCTTTTTAGACGGGTTTTTGGAGGGAAAAAATCGGTTTGTATATTGGCGTAAACCTGGCGGGCGGGCCTCAACATTTTACATCTCAGCAGTATCATGTCCGATATTCATCAAACTGTAACAGAACCTTCTCATCAAGCACCTGCCATACCCTGAAAACTAGGTCACTGTGACTTACTTCCTCCAAAATATATGTTACGTTAACCTTAGTGTTTAAGTTTCTGGAGGACGGGTGCGAATTTATTTTTGTTTTATCTCAGCATTACCACGTCCGATCTTCATCAAACTTTAACATAACCTTCTTCTCATCAAGCACTAGCCATTTCCTGAAAATTAGGTCACTGTGACCTACTTTCTCTAAAATTTATCTCATCATTACCATGTATGATCTTCATCAAATTTCAATAGCACCTACCTCTCATCAAGCACTTAACATACCCCGAAAACTAGGTCAGTGTGACCTACTTTCCCCAAAATATACATTACATTAACCTTTTTGGTTCAGTTTGTTATGTTTGTCACTAAATGTTAACTATTTTGGTTTAAACTAACCATATTTCAGCATTGCCATGTCCAATTATTACAAACTTGGGACAGTATCCTGACATATATTAAACATTACACATGAAAACCCATTAGGCGTTACCTTTTGTTATTTGTATCATGTGAGTATTGAAGGCACAGTGACATATAAAGTAAATCTTCTTTCTTGACAATGGTGTACTTCGAAATGTGGCTGATGTGATATAACATGGCTTATTTTATTTAGCGACGTTGCGTTGTAAACCTTCGCCTCTCACCGCTGCGGGTTCGAATCCCACGGGAGCTCGACTTGTAAGTGAGAAAGGGTCGATTCTTTGCCAATGGCTGGAGGTGTACAGCACTGATTTTACCCAGGAAAAGTGGGTGGTCTGCCTCTACCACAAAAAAAATCGACCGTCATATATAACCTTACATGTGTTGAAATTTTGTTTATTTAGAAATGATGTTTCGTCTGCTCTAGACGGATAAATGGACCAACGTGTTTCAAGTAAATAAAAATCCGTAAAATTGCACCTAACTGTTCGGATATAAAGAGCACAATTTCTGCTATTATATAGGTATTCCTTTCCTTCTGGTATTATGTTCACATCAATAGGGTTGAATTACTGACATGTACTGAATGGTTGACAGTCCACATGCCTAAAATATGCATTTGGTTGAACATTTCACTTGACCATACCCCATATATTTTCATTTGTGTTTTAAAGAAGGAGGACCGATAGTCCTTAATTAAGTAAGATTTGTTTGTTCACAGCTAGCAAGCTAAAGAACCATATGAACCTAAAGGACATATATTGAGACCAGGGTCCTGATTCATAAAGCTTCTTAGCAATATATTAACATAAGTCAAAATTGATCAGTTATGTAAACATATTGTTCTATGGTTTTAAGACATCTCCTTTATATGTTTAATAATACAATGGATTAATAAACCCTACAGCTTAAAAACGTCTTAAAATAGATGCTCTGTAGTGTCTGTGTAGCCGAGAGGTTAATAAGGTTATTTGAAAATATGTAAAAAATCTTAAATTTTGACTTAAATACTACTTATTACTTAAGTGAGGATGTAACCGCCACCCCCCCAACCCCCTCCCCGCTGAGTACTGAATACTCCTTAATTTGAGATCTGAGTACTGAATACTCATTATTTTAGAGACCGAGTACTGAATACTATCTGGGCTGATAAGTCATATAAAGCCCTGATACTATTTAGCACAAATGACATCGTAGTTCTTTTAGAAAATGTTAATGAGTGCATTTTATTCTAGTCTTTTTAGACAACATCATCATCATTTTCTGCTATCATAACTATACAAGATTAAATATCTAAAAAAAAGAAAAGGATCCAAAAGGCTTGTATCATTATTACTAATAAAATGACGAATTAAACATATAAATCTATATATTTGTTACTTTTTGTCGTTTTTCTTCTATTATATTATATTTCCTGAAATGTGTAGATATAGCACAGTACGGTGTTATACCCTCGATATGTTACTTACATATTAAAATAAAAAATATTAAAAAAATAAAATAAATAAAGATAAGATAATTATTGACTGCTTAATGACTAATCATGTTTTAAAAACTATAAAACACGTATATGTTAAAGCACATTTTCATGCAATCCCGGAACGTTAATGCTTAATTACAAAGTCATTTAATATTGTTTTCTGCCCCCCACAGGGAGGCATGTAGTAATTTCACTGTTCGTCCGTCCGGAAATAGTCTCTCAGCTATTACTTGGAAAGTACTGAAGGGAGTTGCGTCATACTTCACACAACTGTTCATCACATTGAGAAGGTGTGTCGCGCGCAAGAATCATGTTCGTGTCTTAAAGGTCAAGGTCACACTTGGAGGTGAAATGTAAAGAAATCGTGAAAAAAGTCATGTCTCAGCCATTACTTGGAAACTATTAAAGTGAGTTGCGTCAAACGTCACCCAAATGTTCATTACAATAAGAAGGTGTGTCGCGTGCAAAAATCTTGACAGTGCCTCAATTGTCAAGGTCACAGTTGTAAAAGATTCATGTATCAACCATTACTTTGAAACTACTGGAGTTGTGTCAGACTTCACACACATGTTCGTCACAATGAGAAGGTGTGTCGCGTGCAAGAATCTTGTCAGTTTCTCAACGGTCAAGATCACAGTTGGAGGTCAAAGGTCAAACAAACTTAAAAGAAATCATGTCTCAGCCATTACTTGGAAACTACTGAAGGGAGTTGCGTCAAACTTCACATAAATGTTCATCAAATTGAGAAGGTGTGTCGCGCTCAATAATCACGACAGTACCTCAAAGGTCAAGGTGTCAGTTGGAGGTCAAATGTCATTTCTTTCATGTCAGCCATTGGTCAAAAAGTACTGAAGGAAATTAATGCGTCGAACTTCACACAAATGTTCATCACAATGAGAAAGTGTGTCTGTGCAAGAATCATGTCAGTGCCTTAAAGGTCAAGGTCGCAGTAAGGCAGGTGGTTTAAAGTGTGGGTGGTGGGGATGGGGGACACATGTCTTGTTTATTTCATAAATGCTTCTTTATGTTTGTTAGTATAACTACCCACAAACAATTAATATTGACTGTTTAATATCAGTATGATATGATGGTTTTAACAAAACACCTATGGCAAACATGTGTGACCCAACTTGGATAGAAAATTAAATAAAGAATCGGATCCCAAAAAGTAAATGTTAAATAACAAATAACCCTAACCATAACTTCTAAATAAAAGAATATGAACGCTCATAGTCATTTAGCCAAAATCCTTGACTATTTTTAGGCGGTACCGGAAAGTAAATCATTAATTACAAAGTCATTTTTAACACAATTACATAACAAAATACATATTTACGTCCGCTAGACCATTTACTAATTTTAATTATATGAACATGATCGTTTATGAAAAATAATATTATGAGTAAGACTAGTCCAAGTCATTTAGACAAAACTCTTTAGGCGGTCCTACAAAGTAAATCAATAATTACAAAGTCATTTTTTAACATAATTACACAAAAAAACTTATATATTTATATCCGCTAGGACATTCTACATTAATATTTACTAATTTTAATTATAGGAAAACGATAGTTTAATATGAAAAATAATATTATGAGTAAGACTGGTCCATATATGATAATCACATTTGAAAACAGATCCCGGAAAGTTATTGTATCGACTTGAATTGGGTTTTAAGGCGCACCAACACATGAAAGGTTATATGGCGCCTAACAGGAATGAACATGCCAGGCTCATCCTCTATGTTCATCGAGATAAAATATGGAGAATGGGCCTAGAACCTCCTGACCTCCAGAACTGCAGAGTTGCTGCAAATTATATTGTAGACACTCCATTTACACTCCATTTACGCTGGAGCCACGTTTATTGTTTTTCAGCCACTGCTCTAGTGATTTGAGCGAGATGGCACCTGAAACAATACAGGAGTCATGATAAAGACCTTTAATGAGAATGAACAAAAAATGATAAAATAAACATGAATTTGGAGGGATTCTACCCCTCTGCCTACCCGTAAAGTTATTGCTAAATTACAGTTAATTTTTTTAAAACAAAATTTGATTATCTTTTTGTGTCTACACATAGATGTATTCATTCTGCGTTGAAATAAACTATGTATAAGAAAAAGTATCGTAAGAGTTACTGGACATACCGTACACACACACACCCTATATTTTAACTTTATTTAACATCGTCCCGACTTCTAGTAGCCACCAAAAATTTACTTAACTATGTTTAACTGTGGAAAATGCACTCTATAATGCGGGACCTAAAACACCTAAGAGCCGGAATCTCTAGATGAATGAAGGCCGTTTTATCAAAATTAGAACCTTATTTACATTTTATGATTTATTTTTACATTTAAATGATAAATATTTGGTTTTAAAAATACATTGTGAGTACTAAATACTAAATAGTGTCTTGTGCGAATACTGCGTACCAGGCTCGTGCGTACTGAATACCGCCTAAAACGCCATAAATACTGCGTACCAAAAGAGGGGGGTGTTTCAGCCTCTTTAGTTGCATGAAGAATACCGGCCCTGGGTTATATAAACTTTTCGACATGATTGTAAAAGTGATACCATAGCATGACCATGGGTCTAATACTTTTAACTTTTTGTAGAAAAGAGTATATATATATATATGTAAGAAATGTAAACTGGGTTTTAGAATGAATGAATGAATGAATGAATGGTGTTTTACGGCACGTCGACACATAAATAGGTCATATTGTGCGCAAAAACTGCTGAATGATGAAGAAATGAAGGATTAATTAAAAATTAATATAAATATATAAAGATAAAACTATTTATAAGTAATTAAACTATTTATAAGTAAGGGATGAAATGGTAGTAATATAAATTATATACGTAAATCAACAAATGCCCGAAAACGGGAATATAAAGAAGAAAATTTATACAAGAATATATTATAATGATTTATATAGTCTGACTTCCTTCAGGAAATCTAAAACTAGACTAAAATCTATAGTATTAAATAACTCGGTCCTAGTATTAACATTGTAGTACCTTTGACGCATAGGATCAAAGTCTACACATTCCAGCAATATGTGTTTGACCGTTAACGCTGCAAAGCAGGGTACGAGAGACTATGGTATATACAAGATAAGAAGCTACTGTGTTTAGTTGTATGACCATTTGCCAAATACTTTGCACATTATTTACGCATGTTTGATATCAAGTGAGAAAGTGTCGATTCTTACATAATGCAATAGGAAAAATTGGGTGTTCACAAAAACAATCGACCGTATATGGCCTAACAAGTGCTAAAAATGACGTAAAACACCATTCAGAAAAACGTATAGTTGATAGCAGATTTAAAAGTTTATGTGTCTCCAGTCGACGGACAAAGTGTTCCTCGACATGTTCACGTAGGCGAACGATACAACAAAATGGCAATGATCATATTTGAGCTATGTTTCCTTACATTTAAAACCTAAAAGCTGTCTTCCTTTACATATGTTCACGCATCAAAAAATGTCTACCAAAATGTTTGTTTTATCCTACACCCAATATCACCACCACGCCGTCCTACCCACCCCACTCCAGTCCCACCCCTTCCACCCGTCTTACGCACACACGTTTGATTAAATTTATATGTATTGCTTCTGTTGAAACATATTTAGAGAAGCTGCTGTCAAAACGTTTTACAGACTTGAAATAAAGTCAAATAAACAACTTACCAACATTCAGGGAAAATAACAATAAAAGTATGACTCCGACCGCCATGAACAATATTCAGTCAATACAAAGTCCACTTAGTCGACCGCCATGAACAATATTCAGTCAATACAAAGTCCACTTAGCCGACCGCCATGAACGATATTCAGTCAATACAATGTCCACTTAGAATGTTTTTTTCGAAGTTTAATATTTAATATACTTTGGCGATTTAAAACGTGTCCAACTATACAACAATGTGACAACTGTAGAGACAAATAGTGCATATCTAAATGCAAACTACCCTTGCAAATGAAGCAAAAACATAATCATGTTTTATTGTTAAGATGACGCGTACGAATAAATCGAGATGTGTGTAATATCACCGCTCCGGTAAAAAAAAGTGATTTATATATTTTCATCGATTTTTAGAAATAGAGTCAAGTGGTTTTCAGATCGTATTTCAAAGTTCTCCCAATAAGCCATATTGCTCGGATTATAGTTGTTAAAATAAGTAGTTATACTAGAATAATTGACTGAGGACTAGGTAAACTTAGTAAAACATTCAAGTTAAGACTTTTATAAAACTGTCACATTGATACTTCACAATAAAATTAATGTAGATGTTTTCAAAAATAAATAGCCCCGTGTAGTTCCGGGGGCCCCGTTTGTTACGGGGCAAAGAATAGGGCCACTGCAGATCCCTTTGGAGGGGAAGGCAGATGGTTAGAAACGCCCCCGCCCACCCAAATTCATGTTCATTTTATCATTTTTTGTTCATGCTCATGAAAGGTCTTCATCATGACCCCTGCATTGTTTCAGGTGCCATCTCGCTGATATCACTAGAGCAGTGACAGAAAAACTATAACGTGGTTCCATCTAGCGTAAATGGAGTGTTTACAATAGAATTTGAAGCAACTCTGCAGTTCAGGATGAAACGGTCCTAGGCTCGTACTCCATATTTTATATCGATGTACATGGAGGATGAGCCTGGCATGTTCATTCCTGTTAGGCACCATATAACCTTTCACGTGTTAGTGCGCTTTAAAACCCCAATTCAATTAAAAAATAAATAAATAATAAGTCCACCATGAGCCATGGGTAATCCGATCTTCCACTGCACTGTTAATAATTGTTTTAAAGTTCTCCGGCCATGTCTTGTTTCATGAACATATTTATTTAAATCGAAATCGATATACACAACCATATATATTTACAATTCACGCATTGCAATATCTGTGAAAAGCGAAAATAAGATTTTATTTGATGACGTAGAAAACTTTGAACAGGTAAATTAATCCTCAAGTAAATGTATTTATTAATTATCTGGCATTAGAGTGCAGCTATAAAATTCAGATTTACCTCATTTCCCCATGCAGTCACGCAGTGGTAAAAGTAGTATCTACGTCATGCAAATTATACTTATTTTTACATACAACTTAGTAGCGGTTTTAAATATATGTTTCTCTTCGGGACTATCAAGAAATGTTCATATGATGCTTAAGAGTTAAATTTGTTAATTGATAATACTACAAAAAGGGTGGCCATTCATCTTTAACATATATGATTGGAATAGTGAATATGAATGGTATGTAACGTTGTGTTAAGTTATTACTGGGTATTGAACAAGCTGATCGAATTTAAACGTATATTGATTACCGAAATGTAAAACGTCGAGCGCTTCCTTCTTCTTTGTGTAAATTAATTGTTCGTCGTCATTTTAAACAGTCATTTAAACACGTGTGGCTCTTCAACAAAATAGTTCCTCTGCGTTTATAAGTGCATACAATCTTCGTTGTGTTCGATCATAAATTATAATGTGAAAATGCAGTGGGATTAGAATAAATATATATGTACTTGTGAAGGTTAGATAAGTGAATACGACTTAACTTTAAAATAGTGGCACACGTGTTAAACAATATTTTCGAATATATAGCATACGAACTTGCGATTTCATTGTAAAGCAATAAATAAAAATTAAAAAGATAAAAAAACAAAACAACTAGGATGTAACAAATTGTAATTGGATTTTTTTTAAATTATAATTTTAATTGTTTGATCTACTGATAACATGTTAGGTTCGGGTGCTTTATTTATCCAAAGGCTTAAGTAATGTGTGATGTGTTAAAAAAAAAAGCAAGAAAACTATAGAAATCTATTTTATAGTAAGATTAGGACACTTATATATCTTTCGCCTGTCCCGGACAATTTAAAAATATGGAAACGAAATAATGCATTCTGCCTGATTATGCAATAAATATAGCACCGTATTCCTCATTTTGTTACAAACAAGAAAACATTCGTGATTTAGATGTTTTGGTCAAGTCCTACTGAACACGGATATGGCGCGTTCAGCGGGAAAAAACGTTTGTTTGTTTGTTTGTATGGTGTTTTATGTTTTTATGTCATTTTCAGCACATGCAAGGTTACATATGCCTGTCGATTTTTTGTGGTGGAAGCTGACCACCCACGATTCCTGGGTAGAACCAGTACTGTACACCTCCCGCCATCCTAAGAATCGACACTTCATCATTTACAAGTCGACCTCCCGCCATCTATAAGAATCGACACTTCCTCATTTACAAGTCGAGCTCCCAGAGAGGCAGAGGTTTACAACACAACGGCGAAAAAACGTAACAGGATGTTTGTGACGTATGTGTGTACGGTACGTAAAGGGGATGTTTCCAGCTACGCCACAAAGGAACGTGCTAAGCGCATAAGATTCAAACGTGTAAGGTCAGTTGACGTAGTGGCAAAGTAAACTAGAACTATCACTAAAGATGCTGAATATCCCGCTTTAATTTTCAGTGAAACAAAGGGCCATAAGTCTTTAATAAATTAGGCAATCAACAATTGGTGATGTAGAGGGGAATAAGGTCATCAGTTGTTATGTGTATATGAAGTTTGAGAACAACCTATTACAAACTGTTTGGGGAATGCAAGTAATGAAAATGTGTTCCGGGATGGGACGCGAAGCGACGAGACGTAACAAAAACTAGACGCGAAGGAACGGGACAAAAATGTGTTACAGGACGCGACGGGACGCGACAGGATTCCTGTATAGCCATCCACTTCACTTTGTGAAAGCGAGGGTATAAAGACGCATGTCAAAAAGGCATGGCATGAAAATGGCAATATCAGTAGCAGCAGCAACAGCAGCAATAAAGTAGTATCAGTAGCAGCAGCATTAGCAGTAGCAGCAGCAACAACAGTAACAGCAGTAGCCGCAGTAGCAGTAGCAGCAGTATCAGTAGAGTAGCAGCAGTAGCAATAGGAGTAGCAGCAGTAGCAGTAGCAGCAGCTATAACAGCAGTAGCAGTAGCAACAGTAATAGTAGCAGTAGCAGTAGCTGCTGCTCTAATACCAACTTCACATTCATCAAATATTCATCTTTATACGACAGCCCATTTGACTCAATTAACTTGGCTTCTATTTTCGAATCCTGAATTCTACATTCCGAATTCCGCATTCGGCATTTGCAACTTGATGGTGATGAGCGCGTATTTATTTGGCCTCGACTACAGCGTACTACCCACTATCCCTCCCTCCACATACACCACGAACTGCAAACCTGCCACCCTGCCACCCCGAACTGCAAAGTAAATGTAAATGCTGACTGACGCTCATCTCGACAATGTCAGCTTCGCATTGCACGTGGGAGACACGGTGGTCTTATAAGTCAATGCAAATTTTGACTGGCGCTCATCTCGACAATGTCAGCCTCGTATTACACGTGGGAGGCACTGTTGTCTTATAAGTAAATTCAAATTCCGACTGGCGCTCATCATGACAATGTCAGCCTCGTATTGTACGTGGGAGACACAGTGGTCTTATAAGTAATCTGACTAGCGCTCATCTTGACAATGTCAGCCTCGTTGTCCACGTGGGAGACACGGTGATCTTATAAGTAAATGCAAATTCTGACTGGCGCTCATCTCGAAAATGTCAGCCTCGTATTGAACGTGGGAGACACGGTGGTCTTATAAGTAAATGCAAATTCTGACTGGCGCTCATCCCGACAATGTCAGCCTCGTATTGCACGTGGGAGACACGGTGGTCTTATAAGTAAATGCAAATTCTGACTGGCGCTCATCTCGACAATGTCAGCCTCGTGTTGCAGGTGGGAGACACAGTGGTCTTATAAGTAAATGCAAATTATGACTGGCTCTCATCTCGACAATGTCAGCCTCGTATTGCACGTGAGAGACACAGTGGTCTTATAAGTAAATGCAAATTCTGACTGGCGCTCATCTCGACAATGTCAGCCTCGTATTGCAGGTGGGAGACACAGTGGTCTTATACCATGGAACCCTCTTGAGTTTCAGTAATTTAGATGTAAGGTTAGGAGATAAGGAATAAGATATACCCGTCCCCTTAAACTTAAGATGGGTCGTAACGTGCAATTTGAGTGTTTTTGTTTAACTCTCGAAAACGTTTGATAACCATGACACCCAGGATAAGCCTCCGTGTTACACTCCCACCGCACTAAAACATTACACTGTACTACAACATTACACTGTTTCGAATTATGCATTCCGAATTCCGCATTCCGAAATCTGCATTTTGAAGTAATATTTGCAAGCCCCTGTATAACAATAGTTAGATCATTCAGAAATATAATTAACTCAGTGAATTATTTGGTGATTGAATCAGATTTTGATTTAAACATATTTATTGCCATATGTGTACAAGTACAATGCGTGCGTGCGTGCGTTCATGAGTGATTCTACGTTTTTTAGTCAGTCCGCACATTGCTGCACGAGGAATCCCGATGACAGAAGAGGGCACAAGGAATTGAATGCGAACTATAAGGGATAGTATGATGTGTAAGGGAGTCGTGCGTGTATTTGTATGGGAGTCGGTTTATATTTGTAAAGTAATCCAACACGTATTTGTCAGTGAGTCAGGTGTGTATTTGCAAGGGAGTCGGGCGTGTATTTGTAAGGGAGTCGGGCATGTATTTGTAAGGAAGTCGGACGAGTGTTTGTCAGTAAGTTGGGCGTGTATTTGCAAGGGTGTCGATGTGTATGTGTACGGTATTCGGGCGTGTATTGTTTAAGGGAGTCGGGCGCGTATTTGTGAGTGAGTCGGTGTGTATTTATCAGGTAGTCGGGCGTGTATTTTTGAGTGAGTCGGCGTGTATTTGTAAGGGAGTCGGGCATGTCTTTGTGAGTGAGTCGGGCGTGTATTTGCAAGGAAGTCGGGCGTGTATTTGCAAGGGAGTCGGGCGTGTATTCATGAGGTCTTTAATCACGCAACTAGACATAATATTCATAGTTCTCAAAATAGCAGCTTCCATATCCGTTTCAAAATGATCATATCTTCTTTGTTTATCTTTCAAGTTTAATAATTATTTCACCATTTTCCAAGTTTTTCAGAACTCTAAATATGCCTACGGTCCCTTTAAAACCGAGATCCCTACATACAATCAATAGTCCACAAAATAGTCCACCCAATGACAGGACTTGGGGGTAATCTTTAAGACTGTTGATATCCTGCAGGAACTATCAATCTTCCTGTGTCAAGCGTTCTGTCCTCATTACATAGCTATATAAGAAGTACTTCTTAGTTCTCTGTTTACCTGAGGCATAATAATAAAACAAATAGGAAACCTTCTATCTAAACCTATGAATTAGACAAAATGTCACGTGGCACCTTAAGTTTTCCTTTGAACTTCTCTCTCAAATGTTCGTTTATTTTGATAAGAATACATTCAAACGATTCAGAATGAATAGCAAAATGTGAGTATATTAAGTTAAATTTATTTTCAAAACAAGAAATTGTATAAATAGCTGTTTAAAGTTTGAAATATCATCATATTTTGGGTATCCCTTTAACAATCAAGGATAGTGAAGCTTTCCGTCCAATCTTCTTCTTTGCTTTTTCCTTATTTAAGGGCCTAGCTCTATCAAATTATTTGTTTCTTTGGTAACTTTTTAATTTTTCTATTCCTAACAATGTTATAGTTGAGTTATTCATATACATGCATCTAGCCGGCACAGATCAGTCGCCTAATATCACTAATGATAATGTTAATATAGTGAATATATTATATATATATGTATATCTATTTTTCCTAAAGGTACAACCTTGAAATATTGTATAACACCATGTAATATACGAAATTATATTTATCATTAAAAGTAAAGCAACTGTCTCTAACAGGTGCTGTAATACAATTGATGATTGGATTTGTGACATAATAGCCCTTTATCTTGTAACATGTCATTGTTAAGCCGATGATAATGATCAGGTATTCTCTATAATATTTGCTGCTCAAGCGCCATTGCACAGCCTGCGTGACTTTCCTAAAATTGCCTGGTTAAGGGCAAAATCATCGAGTATTTATTTGTGGTTTACACCGGCTAGTCGTAGTTGTCCGCCCTGAATATTCCAGAAAACAACGTGATTTTCTCGATTTTCTTCAGACTTTCAAGAAGTATTTTATGAAAAATGGATCAGCTCATGTGCTACAACAAGGGTTGTCGGCAAAGGTTTGATCCAACGAAAAATGAGCAGAGTAAGTATCAACATTTCTGTTTTTATTCCACTAATTAATTAAGGCGTAATTATTGTCAAATTGACGCTGAAAGTGTCGATAATTTCGGATACCAGAATGTTCGGATATTTTTCTTTCTTTCTTTATATACTTCATCACCGTCTTAGGAGGATGCTTGGAGGTTTTTTTATGCAATAAGTGTTGTGTAATTGGTTGAAATTTACTATGGTTCATTGGTTATAATTTATTACCAAATATTAGTGACCTGTTCTCTAGGTACCTATAATCTCGATGCAATTTTTATTTTGCTATGTCATAATGACGATCAGCTGGTGTTCACAATCATAATGTTGATTAGCTATTCGACGAGCTAAAAACGAAATAAAATACAGAATAAAGCGGAGTTATTAGTTATGCAAGTCATACATACCTATTTTATTAATTGTTCACTAAGTCAATTTTTCAACCTCTGTTTAAAATGATATAAATCGAGTTATAAACGTCCTACTTGCAGACGCTCTGTGTCAACTGAAAGTGTTTCATGTTGGTAAAAATAGATCAGTCAGTGCTCGCTAAAAAGCTCTTTGAGAAAAACATCTACTGGTCGGGGGCCACTTTCCGTCACTTATGTAAACATAAACTTTTTTTTTAGACACATCTATGTATCTTGACAATTTTTACTCTACTTTCTATTAGGTAACCTCTTTCTGGAAATTTGACACCAAAGCATTTGGTTTTATATAAGTTATCTAAGTGGCACGTGACCTTTGTATAAATAGACTAAAACTGAGAAATCATTTTGTTTACAAGCCCAGTTTCCGTCATGCTTTCTATCGAGTGATAGATTCAACTAGGTCATGATACAGTAAACTTTTATTAATTAAAAACATGTTTGCAAGTCTATCCAACAATTTCATTGAACAAATTGTATGTTTGCATTCACCACGATCATAGTAACAATCGGCCTTGTAATGTCAATGTAATATTGTTCTCGACGTCAATTTACGCTATAACAATGGGTAACTCTGTGTAAATCAAACAGATACAGGTTGTACGAGTTGCCTCTCTTTGGTTAAAATATATTATCACGGTATATTTTAACTGCATTCGCTGAAGTGTGATAAAAATATAACGTTCTAACAATGTCGTTTTTTTAAATAATTTATTATGCGTCAGTATGCGACGTGCGCATTCCCAATGCGATATAAGGAAGTAAACACACTTTACGGAGAAAGCCCTTTCATTTTTGTACCGCTTATTTACATTTTGGTTGTTTCTTCCGTTTACAATCTTCAGTGCTAAACGGCTCTCAATAAATAACATTGAGTAAGTAATTTGCAGTGTAAAAACAGTTTCTAAAAAAGAATGACAGAAACTGGGCTTGGACGGAAACTGGCCCCTAACCAGTATGGAAGTCAATTTGGGTCATATAAGTTACCTAAAATAACAAGTAAAAACTATATATATTCTTTAAAAACATGCCCCCCGTGTGGTTGCCAGGATAGAATGCAACCACTGTAAACACAACGTCACATGCAGAGGGGTAGGACCCCCATTCATATTCATTTTGTCATTTTTTGTTCATGCTCATTAAAGGTCTTCATCATGAACCCTGCATTGTTTCAGGGCCATCTCGCTCACATCACTAAGAGCAGTGGCAGAAAAACATCAAACCTGGCTCCAGCGTAAATGGAGTGTCTACAATTGAATTTGCAGCATTTCTGCAGTTCAGGTGTAGTATAGCGACGTGAAATATTTAACACAACTTTAATATGTATTTTATTAAACTACTATTTATTTATATTCGACGATAACTATAAACAGTTAAAAAAACAGAGTAAATGTTCAACTATCAACAAATTACAACGTGCAAGCAGTCCTAACGTTCAACGATGTGCGAGCTAAGCAGTCAAAAATCTCCCTAAGGAAGACAATCTCTCATGTGCGATAGTCATGAACTTTCAGAGGAAATGAACAAACCCAGGTCTCTACACAGACAATGCAATTAAGCTACTTCTGAGACAAATGACATGCCTATGCCATCACGAGGTGACCCAATTTTAGTGCAGTGTCCGATGTTTCATAAGTGCTTCTTGATGGACAGAGGCCATGCTATACACATGTATGAATATGTTGGTCACCTAGTTTTGTCACAATACATGTATTGACCAGACATGAGTGCAAGATATTAACTTACTTAGGACCCCAGCTCTATATAGCTATAATACATCGCTTCCCTACAAAAATGGAAATTATACACTATAATTTCTTACAGGGCTAACATGGTCAAGGTATACAGATCAGAGAATATTCAAATCAAAACATGTTATCACATACATAAATTTTACACAATGTCAGTTAATCCATATATACTGATTGCAATAATTATTGTTGTAGTCCGCAATTGTTCAGTGTTAATTGTTATTTATTGTTCATCACTGTTTAGTTAATGATATCCCGTTGGTAGACATCTCGTTGGTATGACATCTGGCATCTGATTGGTATGACATTATGTTGGTATGACATCATGTTGGTAAGACATCACGTTGGTATGACATCATGTTAGTATGACATCTAGTTAGTATGACATCACGTTAGTATGACACCATGTTGGTTCGCCGGTGTACCGGTATATATTTAGTACACATACGCCTCATCAAGTAATATTGAACTTTGATTACTTGAAAATAAATATAAAAAGATCGGACAGGGAAAGTAGCATTCAAGGAGGACAGTAAACCACAAAACACAGAAACAAACACGCAAACAGACGAACAAGAAGGCAAAAGCAATAATAAATGCAAACGACATCACAAACACAAAAAGGATTGGCAATAGGGCTACCGCCTTGGAACGGTCAGTGGCAAAGTAGGCCACTGGGGGTTTAAACCGGTTCCTTACTGCCTTTAATTCAATTAAGCACACCTGTGTTGTGTGTGGTTGTTTCTGATTTCTGCACTTGTTATTGTCTATTTACATGGTTACAAAATGTCTCAAGTGTGTTTTAGCTTAAACTTTCTTCTGCATTGAGTCGCGTTGGGCGCTTCCCAAGGTCTTTTCAGCTTTTTAAGTTTACGCGTAATCTCTTCACCAATCAAACATTTGAGAGAGAATGAGAGGACTTGGTTACATAATTAAACACACTTGAACATATATTTATATAACTGCTTCTAAGCCACTCTGTTTTGTTCGAGGAGAACGTCAGTTGTCGGTAGTCCCCTGCTGTATGTCAAATCCACGATACAGCGGCCTGAAAACCATTGGCTTGTCCCTTTTTCCATTTGACAGAGTCAGGTGTTTGTCTGCTCGACCCTGCGACTCTGTTAAAGTGTTCCTATCGGCGTCAGATAATGAAAACGCCGGTTCGCCAGGTATCTCTGGAATATCGCAATGTACGTCTTCTTCGTAGGGGTCTGGACTCTGCAGTGGAATGACATTCATACACCCCCTCTACGACCATTTTCTATATTTAGAGAGTAACCATTTTTTATAATGTTTGGCTAAGCATTTAATAATAATTAGAAATATTAGAAAACCCAATATTACCAAAACAAGTTTATATAATCCCAATTTGAGTATTTCTCATCATTTGGCATATATTCAATCTCTTGAATATCACCTAATTTACTTTTAAGTTCTGATATAGGGAATTCGCCAAGAGCGCTTAAAAAAGACAAAAAATATCGGACAGGGAAAGCAGCATTCAAGGACGGCAGCCAACCACAAAGACACAAAAAACAAACACGCAAACAGACAAACGGGAAGGCAAAAGTAATAAAAAATGCAAACGACATTACAAACACAAAAGGGTTGACAATAGGGCTACCGCCTTGGAACGGTCAGTGGCAACAAAGGTCACTGGGGGTTTCACCGGTTCTAGGGTGCACCAAACCTCACACTTACCCTACGTCTTAAACTCTAAGGTACTATAATCGTCTTTTCCGACGAATCTACCACAACATTAAGCTTGATGTTTATATCCGTAAAATCTAGCTCTTTCAAGAAAGTCATGGTTGGAGTGACAGTAAAGTTTGATTGATTTTCGTACGCGCCTACAAGCATCAAACGCTCAGACGTGGCGGTACATGCCTGATCTACATTAAAGTAACGATTTGGTGGATTAATTTTTAAGGTTGTTGGTGGTTTATTTTTACAGTTTATATGGAAGGTCAGTTCTTCGTTGGTCATTAAAAAGTATGTCGTTTCAGCGACATATATATCTTTGGGCAAATCCATCGATGATGCATACAGTTCGCAGTATTTAGACGACCGCTCTGTATTTTTAATAAATATATTTACTAGACAAGAAGTTGATTGGTATGTATTTTGGATACCTCTTTTTAAACTACATGACCTTATCAATGTATCTTTACAGTAAACTGCCTCTGTTTCTGATAGAAAGAAGTAAAGCGTTCTTTCCTGATTGATAGCTAGAAAATCACTTTCTAGCTTATAGTATGTTATAATACCTTTTGAGTCCGTGTTTTAACATCATTGTGTCGGGAAGAACAAACTGTTTGCGTAATATAACTCAAACAGTCTAGTATGTTCTGTCAACATAATTTCGGTGACTACAATTAACTGTTCACCATCTAAATAAGTTGTGCATTTCAAGTGTTTGTAGTAATCAAACAAGTTTTCGTGTGGGTCAATGGGCAAAGAGAGAGTTGTAGGAAGTTGAGCACTTATACCTAAGAGAGCCTCTTGAAGTTGATTTGCTGGAATGATATTCGCACTTAGACGACCTATTGTGAGTATATTCAATTTGATCTCTAATTGAAGGTAATAATACATGCAGCTTTGAGTCACTGCTTTGATTTCATCTAGGATTAGACTCATTTTCGTGAACAAATATAAAAACTGATCAATGTTTCCTATATGTCTATTAAGGTAACCTCTAGTATTTACAAATTCTACTCTTAACGTCTTCAGAGTTTCTAAAACCTCATTAATTTTTTACCTGTTTTCTGATACCGCGAATGATGCTGTGTTCATTGCTGACATACTATCTAAAAGTGAATGCTCCAATATTTTCTGATTTCCTGAATAGCAGTTCCTAAGTAACATCTAATCAACTCTTAAGAATATATATATTGAAAAATAGTGAAGAGTACTTAAATGCTCTCATATTTATAGTAACTGCCTCTTCCGTTGGATTACTACACCACTTAATTTACTATAAAGAAAATGTCCCATTAATGAACTGTCCGTCACTAGGTCAATATCGAGTAAGTCAACTACATAGTTGTCTGTCCGTTCTACGTCATGTGTCATTACTGTATTACCTGAGTGCCGTCATGGCCTTATAAAATTAATGAATACTGTCGCTATTTAAAACCATAGTCGCACGCGTAACATATGCATTACGTATCATATGCATTACGTTTTATTACTTTAATGGTTTACAGAAGAGCGAAAGGCCCTACTTAATTTGATTTTAACATCAATAATTGGCCCTTTTTTCATCGCGTAACCTGTACTGCCTCTAATCTACCCTCGTGCCACCTTTCATCTACCATAATCTCTGTATACATTACTCCACTAGTTATCTACTAAACTAGTATCTCGATTTCTCTTTTAATTTTACCTTGCCGTAAAACACAGTTCCTAACCTATCTTAAGGTATTTCTACGCTAGTTATCAACTTAACTAGCCTATCGCCTATAGCTCAATTCGAGTGCGTATGGGTTGACTCGAGTGTTCGACCACTTAAAAAAAAACAATACCGGTAAACGCGGTACATAGCATAATGTCTATCTCCATAGCTCAGTAGCCAGTGTGTTAGAACGAGGATCTATACGTCATATGATGACTATTAATTTAAGATCAATATCGCTAATTCACGATATAATTACCTAGACAGGTATTTCTCGCCGAACCGTACCTTAACAGCCCTACACTACGCTGCCATTCCTTGATGACCCTTTTTCTCAGAGCCTTACTAAGCTAACTTCCATATCCTCCCCGTTCTGGCAAATGCCTTCAGAACTCCTTTGTCGTCTTAGATGAGTTATACCCTCTGGCCGTATCAACCTCTCATCATAACCTTCTTCAATACCGTTACTACGGCTGCTACTACTACTACTACTACTACTACTGCTACTACTACTATTTACCCTAACATTATGACTACCCTTATCATTGTCATGACTGCAATACCTACTATCTACCCTATCACTATCACTACCACTACCACCATTACTACTACCACTACTACTACTACTACTACTACTACTATTACTACTACTACTACTACAACTACTCCTCCTTCTACTGGGCTGCTTTTCGCCCTTTAGCCTATTGTTTCTTTCAATAGAGTGCATATCCATTTTTGTTTGATTATCCGATACACTACTTACATAATAATTACATTGAACCATGATGTTTACCCTACACCTCATAAACTAATTACACTACAAATGTTTATTTATATTTTTCTTACCTTTTCAAATGTCCTACGATGACTCAATGTATTGTGAATACATAGACAAATGAACACACTTGAGGGATGGGTGTATTTGAAAATACTTCACTAATCTAGGAACGTTTACACACCCCTGCCTACTCATTACAGACAGTAACCACTTCTTACTTAAAGTCAAATAATCTACCTTAGTTTAATATACGTACAATAAGTGCTTCTACAAGCTTTTTGACCTTTTGACCATAATTACCAGACAAATGCGTCTATCTTGCACATTTAGTCTGTTTACTAAATCTAAACACTAAACTTGAGGTTTATGTTCATACTGAGGTGACATTTATTTTCGCTTTCAAATATATTGAAGCCTACCATCATCTATAAACTGTGTGTCTACTATCTGTTATGACTAAAACTACTTCTACTGCCAATATTACTACACAAAACCAATATTTTATTTATAACTTCATATTCGTGTAGTCGTTTATTTGAGAAACTACTTTTTCACAGAAGTTTATCTTATACCTGTATTCTGTCCCTTGCGGCTATTAAACATAACTATGTCAATTACAAAACCTTGTTTGACAGGTTAACCATTGTGGTCAAGAACTCTTTAAAGGTACTGTTACCCTTTTCTTTCTCATTTGTTTACAGACTAAACGAATTTCAACCAGTCATTATCAAAGCTAACATTGATGCTATTTTTCGATGTTTACAAACAAGTCCTTTTTCCATTTTAAAATAAGTTAACAAGTCAATCGATCAAAACAATGTGTATAACATGTCCCAAAACATTTTGTTTTTGGTGTTTTCAAACAAGTAATTTGTATAAGCAAAACTTTATTAATTTGTTTTATCACATTTCCTTAGCTTTTAGTAGTACCTAGCTTCCTTAATCCTAAACTTGGTACATGTTTTAATGATTGATACATTTTTTCATGCAAGAGCGAGCATTTAGCGCCCGTGTCAATGTGAGCTCTAAATTTAGCTTTTCCTATTTTTATAATGCATGGAATTTAAACTGCCAGATGTCGAAATGCTAAATGTAGGTATTCTTTTTCTTTTCACTCAAGTCATTTAACCTACCATTGTGACTCGAGCGTATTATAAGTTGTTCTGCCTAGGTTTCCAGTTTCTGTGATATCGCCTCGATTTTGATCAGGCGCATGGCATTATTTCGAGAGATGGTTCTTTGGACCACACTTGAAACAAGCGCGGCGTGGTCTAAAATGGTCAACTTGCATGGGTTCGTGACCGTCTCGTCGTCGGGTCTATGTGTAAATGTGGGTTTATTAATGGTTCTTAGTGCGAAACGTTTCCTCAATTTTTGTTCCTCAATTGCTACTCTTATTGCGTGCTCAAAACGTCTAGGTCTATCTCTCATAACCCTAATTTTAATAGAGTCGTGGGCCCTTAAAATGTCTCTATTGTTCGTATTTAGTGCTTCCATAATTTCATTTAACATAGTTATCTGATTTGCCATATGGTTAAAAACCTGTCCTAAATCTGCTTAGCCATTTTTTTTTAAAATAATATTAACAATATTATAGAGAACAACATTTTGAAGTTAGGTCTAAAATGAGATTCTTATCTTATAATTGTGTGGTCGTACAGAAAATTCGTAAAAATATCACTCACCGTTTTGTCCGTTTGCGTTGTGTTCGTTTCGTCAGTACTTCCTGTTGTTTCCGCGATTTTCCCTGGATCGTTATACTGGTTGCAGACACCAGAAGTTTTATATGTAGTATAGCGACGTGAAATATTTAACACAAGAATAGTCTTTAATATGTATTTTATTAAACTACTATTTAATTATTTTCCACGATAACTATAAACAGTTAAAAAAACAGAGTAAATGTTCAACTATCAATAAATGTACAAATAACAGCGTGCAAGTAGTCCTAACGTTCAACGATGTGCGAGCTAAGCAGTCAAAATGAATCTCTCCCTAAGGAAGACAATCTCGCTTCTTATATAGCGAGAAATATGTCCCTCTTTCTGACCGACACGTGTGCTCTTAAAAATGGACTTCGACCCCCGAAGCTGGATCTGAGTCGCCTCACCCAGTTCAATCGTACAAATCTCAGCATTTTGTGATAAACAAGGTAATTAACCCATTTCGCAGCCTATACACTTATATAAGTCTCCCATTGTTTTAAACCAAAGTGATCTTCTCAAGCTACTCTTTAAGTGGATTGACCTACTGTATTATGACGGTACCAGCCACATCTTGCCTCGAGTCCTATTTTGTTACTAAAAATATGGTTAATTAGATGACTATCGAACATGAAAGATAGTCATCTAATTAACCATACTTTCAGAGGAAATGGTCAAACCCAGGTCTCTACACAAAAATGCAATTAAGCTACTTCTGAGGCAATTGACATGCCTATGCCATCACGAGGTGTCCCAATTTTAGTGCAGTGTCCGATTGTTCATAAGTGCTTCTTGATGGACAGAGGCCATGCTATACACATGTATGAATATGTTGGTCACCTAGTTTTGTCACAATACATGTATTAACCAGACATGAGTGCAAGATATTAACTTACTTAGGACCCCAGCTCTATATAGCTATAATACACAGGGTGAGAAGGTCCTAGGCCCATTCGCCATATTTTATCTCGATGTACATGGAGGATGAACCTGGCATGTGCATGCCTGTTAGGCGCCCTATAACCTTTCATGTGTTTGGAATCTAGGGTAGGTCTTCTTTATTTCGCATAACATCATATAATTGATGGTTTATATTTGGAAGACAGGGTTTAAACTAGGCCTGGATTTTAGGGAAAAGTGACCTCCCTCCAAAAAAAATAGAGAGAAGTGACCAAAACATAGGGAGAAGTGAGGTAGACACGATCTTTTTAATTAAGCGCGCATTCGGTTATTGTTAATTATTAATTGATATACATGTAAACACCCTATTGGTTATAACCTTATGATTATTTAAGTTATAACTGAATGCACTTAAAGCATGCTAGCTGTTTCAAATTAAATGTGTTTATTAATTTTATTCACACTCACAGGCACTCTTTACACATATATACTGTATAACTATAGAAGAAAGGAATCTTAGTGGTGCGCGGTATTACCGGTATATAGTGATAACATTTAAACATATTTTATTGCCAATATATAATCGCAAAAGGGTTGGGCTACAAGTTCTTACAACATTAGTTAATGCCCTTTCCGACAAAATAGTATACACACAAAGTTAGACAATTACATAGGTAAATATATATAACTTGCACATAATATCATGATTAGAGAAAAGGTAGTGAGAAAGAAAAACTAGGAACTAGTGAAGAAAAAAGGAAAAAAGAAGAAGTATAGAGATTGTGTCAAGTTCGAAAGAAGAGAGTCAATCAGCATGAGTTGCAAAAGTAAATCTAAATCTAGGCAAACCTCTGTGTTTCTCTTATGTACATTTGCACTGCTTCGAAGAGAATTTGATTATCATTATCCGACAAGTGTTCGCGACCAAAAAGTATTGTATTTAAATTTAATGGGTGAAATGTACGAGTTGACTGAAACAAACGAAGACGTTGTGTACGAAATAAGTTACAGTTGAAAAAAAAGTGTTCAGCGTCTTCTACTGCAGAACCTCAATCGCAATTGTATGATTCTCGTAAATGGTTTAAATAAAGATCATTATTAAGGTTACTGCAATAATTTCGTATTCTGGCATGTAAAACAGCAAATAATCGTTGGCCAGTTAAGTAGTGTGTAGTAACTTTTGAGCTTGGAAAAACAAAACTTAAAAGTTTCCTCTTGAATATCGATATAGATTCTGAATTGCGTATATATATTGGTAAGTTGTTCCAGAGATTAAGAGATGAAGGTACAAACGAGTTATTAAATATTTCAGTTCTACGAACAGTAGTGGAATAATTATCACTATTTCGAAGGTTGTAAGAGCTCACTTGTCCTACCAATTGTGGGAACAGATTTGAGATATAGTTTGGAGTTGTTCCATATTTAACTTTGTATACTGTAATAAGCTTTTGCAGTTTTCTCCTATCGGAAAGAGAAATCCATCCTATTTCAGCTAATAAATGATGTATGGATACAGAACGAAACGAGTTAGTCCAGTTACTATGCGGGCTGCTTCGTATTGTAATTTGTCCAAAGTATCTTTTTCGTATAAGGTACAACCGTCCCATGTAATGTAAGCATACTCAAAGATTGGACGCATATAGGATAAGTAAATCTGATTAAGTGTTCTTCGAGATACTTTATATTTAAGCATTCGCATTAATCCTAATACCTTTGTTGCGGAAGCACCAACATTTTTGATGTGCTCGTGCCATTTTCCATTATGACTAAGCGTTAAACCTAGACGTTTATGGTGATCAACAAATGTCAACTGGATATTATTAAGGTATAGAACTGGGAGACGATCATCTTCAGATAAAGAAAAGAACATTGCTTCTGTTTTATTGGGATTAAACTGGACAAGCCATTGGTTTGACCATTCAGTAATCATGTGTAAGTCGTGGTTTAAAATACCTTCCATGTCATCTATATTAGATGTGGAAATTGCTAACGAACTATCATCAGCAAATAAACGAGTAATACTAAGCATACTTTCAGCAATATCATTTACGTATATTAAAAATAAAAGGGGCCCCAGAACAGACCCTTGGGGAACCCCGGCAGTTACATAATCATAATCATAATCATAATCTTTATTGTTTCACTCAGGTTACAACATATATGAAATACATGAAATAACAACATGAGGCATAGTACACAAAATATGATGTTATATAACGGGGTAGGGGTACGTGGGATGTAGGTAGAAGAAGTAGCAGGTAAGGGAGAAGTGAGGCTATGATTACATAGTTAGATGTAGAATACTAGAGCAGTTGCAATTCAGTATTATTACTTTGTGGCGATTATTATGCACTTGATGAATCAGTTTTAAGTGTGGTGCACATTTTAATACAATTCGATACAGAAACAAATGAGTAAAATAGTCTATTTAAATTGCAATATACCACACTGCAGAGAGAAAAAACAAGAAACGTGACAGAGGGTATAAGTTGTTCCTTTGTCAGTTTCTTTTTTCTTTTTTTTAACAAAAAAAAAAAAAAAATTTTTTTTTTTTTAAATATATATATATATATACATTTTTTTTTTTTACACGAATTCGTACTAAATGTAGCTCTTGCGAACTATTAAAGCTAATTTAAGGGGAGCGGGTGGTGTGAAATGCAAAAGTAAATAAATATTATTATATTACTATGAGGAAGAGAATACAAAGTATTCCCTACTGAAAGCCCTTTCCAATGCGAAAACGAAAACAGGAAAGGATACGTTCGTGGGAATCTTCGGGTTTGTAATAATATGGCCGGGCCTTTCACCGTTGAAAGGCATACTGTTTATTATTTTGGAGACTAGGGTGGCCACAAGAAAAACGTGCATGGTTGGAATGTTTGTAGTGGCGTGCTGTCATTGAGTGTATGTACCGATAGTATTAATGTTGGCTGCATTTGCACGTGCAAACTGTGTCTTGGTGTATATTAGGTTCGACGTGTCGTTCATAAATTTGTTTTGGGTGATATCTAGGACTTGGATTGTGTTAAAGGGGACAACAAGACTATACAGATAGAGTGACGGTGTCAACGCAATGGAAAATAGTGGATAATATTGGATATTTATAAAATATATATAGTACTCAGTGTAGTAAGTGAATCTAGTTATTTTATTTGCTTTAGAAGAAATTTTGCGAAAATGCTCAAGTTTCGAATTGTTTCTATTGATTCTGACTCAAACAGTTGTTTGAATTTCAATGTGTTAGGATGTTTGTAGTAGTATTCGTCTAACAATTGTTTTCTTTTGATGTGGAAAGAGGGACAAACTAGTATGTAATGGTATTCGTCTGCCAGGTCGTTAAGGTGACAATGAGAACATTTTCTGTCTTGGTAAGGAACTCGATTATTTGACCAGCGTCCAGTTTCTATCAGAAAGTTGTGGTTTGCAGTGCGAAGTTTGAGTAGCGGTAAGTACTCATGTTTCGGGAGGGCCTTAAGGTAAAACTCTAACTGGGTATTATCTTTTAGTAAACTATAGTTTTTTCCTTTGGACGATAATTCTAATTCAGATTTCCAGTCTTGATTAAACGTATCAATTAAGGTCTGTTTAACTAGTTTGTTTACATATCTCGTCTCTAAATGTTGTTGATTGATCCAAATATCAGGAAAACCCGTCGAGTTTAATATATTCCTAATGTGCTTAATCCATTTGTACTGGTAAACTTCGGAGTTACACATGATAAGGTATGAAATATGTGATAGTTTCGCGTGATTGCTTAAGATGATGTTATTCCAAAATGTTACCATACGCGATTTTATTGTAATTGCTATCGGTTGGCGTCCTAACTCAGCGTATAACATATAAAGAGGGGTACTTTTTCGACTATTTGTGATTTTACGGAGAAAACTGGAATGAATACGTTCGAGTAAGTCAAGGTTTTCAAATCCCCATATTTCGCAAGCGTACGTTATAATTGGTAGAATTGTTTGATCGAACAGTTTGAGCTGGAGGTCTATTGGTAAGTTTAAATTATAAATTCTAGTATATAGTAGATGCAACGCTTTATTGGCTTGGCTTGCAATATGCTTTCTAGCATTTAGGAAGCTTCCTGAGTTTGAAAAATACACTCCAAGATATTTATATTTATCTACTTTTTCTACTGGGTTACAGTATAATCGGCTTGAAAGATAATCTGATATCCACGATAAAAGCTTACCATCAATACCATGTTGCTTTAATTTAAATAAGATACCTTTATGCCAAACACGATCAAAAGCTTTAGATATATCATTAAAGACAATGCACGTAAATTGTTTAGCATCGAATGCCTGACATATATGATGATACATATCGACTAGTTGGTAGGTTGTAGAATGACCAGGCAAAAAACCTGATTGATTCTTGAATATAAGATCATGCAGTGTAGAAAATTATACACATTTTTAAAAACTATTCTTTCCATGACTTTGCCTACACAACTCAACAACGAAATTGGTCTATAATTTATAGGAATACTAGGATCCGATTTTTTGAACAATGCCATTACCATGGCACATTTCCATAAGTCAGGGAAAACACATTCATTTAATGATCTGTTAAAAAGTATATGTAACGGTTTTGAAATTGTATATACAGTTTCCTTCAGCATTTTATGACTAATTTCATCCTCCCCACATGCTTTGTGTATCTCCAAAATCTTAATAACATCTACTATCTCGCTTTCTTCAATGAAAATATTTTCTAGTTTTTCACCAGTTTTCGGTATAAAATTAGGTAGTTCAACATTTGAATCCTCAACTGAAGCTATTGAAACAAAATAATCATTTAAGCAATTTGCTTTATCTTGGTCAGTTATTGAGAATGACGTATCGCCATTTGGTAATGTATATAGTGATACAAACTCAAAATAATGTATTGTGATACGCTCTCAGCATACCGATACGACTGGTAAATTCCGTAGAGGTCCGGTAAAGGTCGGAAAATCTGTGTTAAGATCGACAAACCTCCTCGGTTCGATGTATAAGGTTTTGTTGATGATCGTTTTTTTTCGTCCACGATCGTTTTCGTCTACTTCCATCTTCGAAAAGTTCACGTTATCAGTAGTATATTAATAGTATATCGATTCAGTTGTCGACTCCAGATTTACACAAGTAGTTTCTGGAAAGTTTTTTGTTAACGCAATTCAGAACGAGGCGTTACTCAGTAATTACTGGTTCTTGGATATGCTATGGAAGGATAGTCTGTGCGTCAATCGTACTTGGACCCAATGCAGTTTATCGAGTACAGGTAGTTTCTGGAATGTTTCGTTCTGTTTTTAGAACCAATTACGCAGTGTTATTACTGGTTCTGGCATACACTATTCAGGGATAATCTCCGTAATATAAACTGGGTAACCAATCGATGATTTGCCGAAAATGGTACGCTAAAAATAGATAGGCAACACTAAAGAAAGTAAACATGGCAGATTCTTTCGAACACGATATTGTTAACAATTCAAAGGGAAAAGCTGTCGTGTGGAAACATTTTGGGCTGCAGAGTATAAACTGACCAACACTTCTATAACAATCATAATGCTGATGTACTGAAGATATACTGTCTGCTTTGCTACTTAATAAGGTTAATGACAGTCACAACATTAGCTAACATGCCTCAGTAAATCATTTTATATTTCACATGTTCTTTGTATTTATATCTAGTCATCAAGTCAGTTGTTTCTGGCAATGTTCATGTTACCTCAAATAAGGTTGAGAAGTAAAAGTTTTCACACACTGTTTTAGGAATTTATTTGCAAATCAAACATTTGCACAATTAACATTATATACATACATGTATAATATATATATCTAAAGAAAATCCATATTTTAAAGGGACAGACGACAATGGTGGTGTTGAGTTGATGGTCGTCATAATCACGTAATACATACCTAAATGGAAACAATCTGTCGTTGTTGCTTTTTTAAAAAGAAAAAAATGTACAAACATGTTCTACTTAAACCTGTTAAATACTATCAAACCTATAACAGTTGAAAATAGATCAAGATTACCGTATGTTATTTTAATAGACATAGCATCAGCAAGTTTAGGTAAATCAAAGGTCTAATCTATATAATAATAGAAAACATATTTTAAATCAGAAGAACGTTAAGAGCAGTTATAAAATAAACAATTGACCAACATAATCAAATGTATAGGAGTTAGCTAAAGCAAAACAAATATGGCGGTCAAACGCAAACGAATGTATGGGATTTAGCTCAAACAAGATAAATCTAGTGGACAAACGCAAACAAATGTTTGGAATTTAGATACAATAAAACTTGTATGGTGGACAAACGCAAACTGATTGATAGAATTTAGCTAAAAAGACGAAATGCTGGACGCATTCAAACATGTTTTTAGATAAAACAAAAGCAAATAAGGTTGACAAACGCAAATACAATTTATAGAATTTAGCTAAATAAACAAATTTCTTATTCACCAAAAGTGTAAATGGAAGCTACAAGATGTGATCGAACACTAGTGTTTATTAAAATTTTCTTCTTAGAAGTAATGTTCAAAATCTCGTAGCTTCTGCGCACATTTAGACGCCCCCACACTTATTCAACAGCATATCCTTATATGGCTTTTGTGAATATGTATGGTTAACAGAATGTAAATCATGTTGTTGACGATAAGCATGCATTACAACTTTTATTCCTAGTGAACTCGTCTAAAAAAACTTGAATGGTGTAAACACATATTTTGCAATGTTCAGTGGTAACGTTTTACTTGCTGCAATGGCGTATTCGTAAATCAGTCTACTGAAGTGTAGCTTGTAGTCATTATTATATATATATTAGCGACATTACGTTTCTGTAGCGCAGTTGATAGAGGCGTCGTGTTAATGCTGGGAAAGTGAGGGTTCAAGCCTGCTGATTTACTTTTCTTTTTTTTTAAATTTTCATTATTATGTTTTTCATTATTGCTTATGGTAAACGTAGCAACAGTTACTTTACATTTGTTCTCTTTGATAACGCAGTCATGGTAGCAGTGAACAGTTTATCTGACATGTAATGCACACTCTAACGCACACGTATCCCTTACATGCGAACAATTGTAAAAATCGGGAAGAATGTGTCTGGTAAGAAAAAACGGTCGTGACGTGTTTATGTCTCCATGATTTGTTTTATTATTTCAATATTGTTTTTACCCGTGACTTGATCTATTATTATGTTAACTTTTTGTCTCTCGACAGCTATTTACACTCGGCAGCTATTTACGCTTGCGTAAAACCTTGCTTGTCAATATTGAAGTGGGATTGTTTCCAAACCTAGATTAAACGCTAAAAACAATAAAGTACACAAATAAGCTAATTGAAAATTAAATTGAGAGAATTTGATCAAAATATAATTAAAGAGGTTGATGCACTATTTTAAAACAGGATTTATTTAAAAAGGGCTCTAAAAAAAAACCTGAAAGAATTATCAAAATGCCATGAAAAATATAGGAGATGTGACAATTTGAAAATTTGCAAAGAACGTTAATGGAGGCGGCCATCTTTAAACGATGACGTCATCGTGTCTTTTTACCATATATGGAATATTGACAAAATACATTTTAAAGGAAAACAAAATCATTGCGAATTGATTAAAAATAAGTATACCGATGTAACATGTATACATTGTATGTTTATTTTTTAATTTTGTTAGTGATTTGCTTTGCTTTAAAGACATTTTGTCAATATACCATATATGGTAAAAAGGTGCGATGACGTCATCGTTCAAAGATGGCTGCCTCTATGTATGTTTCATTGCACGTTTTCAATAGGTCATATCTTCTTTAGTTTTTACGGCAGAAACGGGAACAGAAACAGTATCGATTACACAAAGTCTTGCACAATATATGGGCTACATCTTGGGTGTCTACATACAGCAGTCTTGTCCGTATGTATACTGTGTTATGGTCATTGTTTCTAATCGATATTGTTATTACAACACAATTTTTAATATCCATGCTTACAACAGATTGATGAATGATCATCAAAACATTTATGTAATGTTAGCTCATCATCAGTTATTTGACGGCTGATCGCAAGACTACTCGGGAATAATAACTAAAAGATGCCGTTATAGAAACCGTGCGAACACCTGATATTTTCTCCAGCGCTGTCGAACGTACACGTTAATTCAACCTTTTGCAGAGAACCAGTTATTTATGCATTGGTCCCCGCGCTGTTGAACATAGTCGTTAAGCGTCAATTCTTTGTGCAGAGAACCTGTTGCTTCCGGTAAAAATACCACTGAAGTCAACAACATATGCTAGAATTCGTAATTGCAAGCCAAACACGCGTAATTGCGGAGACATTGTTTACCAAGTGCATACCCCGAACGTTTTTTCTCACCAGACTACCACAGCAAACCTTAGGACAACGCCTCTCTAAAGTATTTTCCTCAAAACCGGCCTACCGTGGAAAGTCCATTACATCGATTTTTCTTCAAAGCAAAGTTTATATTCAAAGCATATGAATTTGATCCGCTCTGTGTAAATGTCTTATTATGCAGGTAGAGTTCACCTTAAAATCGCTTGAGTACGTTACAAACGTGAACAACTCAAATAAATGTTCACTGTTACCATGTACAATTATAATAGTGCTTAACTGAGTACAAACATTCAAAGAAACTGTTCACTGCTACTTTATGAAACTCATATAAGGGCAACCTTATGAAAAACAGATGCGGAGATGAATGTTTTTTTATAAATATATAAATCATAAACGGAGATATTTGTTAATACGGACTTGTTCGTCAAAATTCGTATACTTTCCGGTCGTGTAAAACGATTGCATTTATTTTGATAAATGTGTTGGTGGCTATTACGTCTTTGTTGTGTAATACAATTTATCATATAATTCATGGTGTGTGAGTGGAATAACACCATTCTATATTTTTGATATACCACTAGTTATATAAATATGCAAATGAGCCTAATACGCGCTGTCCAAAAAAATCGATAATAACTAATTGATCCAATTCCCACGGTTATGTCAGTTTCGCGTGTTAAAGCGATAGCCAAAATGCAATAAAAGTCGATATGTGAGTTATGTGATAAATAGAATCTAACATTCGTTCTCATTCATTATAGAATGTATTAATCTCGTAAGCAAAAATGATATAATGCTCGGCAAGAGCCTCGCATTATATAATTTGCCAACTCGTTTAATAAATTCAATAATGAATGAGTACTCATGTAAGTTCCTCTATTTAAATACTGAATACTATATATTAATTCAATCAGGTACCGATGTATCGCTTGCAAAACGTGGACATGTTTTTAAAACTGTATTCAGTATTTATCGAACTCCTTCGTTTCCACTGAGTTCGGGTCGTCCATAGAGGAGATATCTAACGTCGCCTTCCTACTTAATAGCTTTGGTCTGACTGCAATAGAGGAGGCGACTCCGAACGTTCTCCATGCAGACCGGGAGTCAAAGGACTGGTTAGGTGGTGGATGAGCGAATCCGGGGTCTTCAGCCTGGAATATTCTGGGAGTGTAGCTTTGTGCGAACGGGTTGGATGCTGGTTGTATATGATACGGTGGAGGTGCATTTTGAGATGTGTTCATGAAAGGAATATTTGGCGTTCTCTGATCATGCCCAAAACTGTGCTTCCTTAACGGTGGTAGATTTGCTCCTGTCGGAGGCATATGCTGAACCTGTGACTCATAAGCGGACTCGCTGAAGTTTTGCGACTGTTGGACATTTTCATTGGTCCTCCCAGAATTCGGGCTGACTCTTTGTGGGAATGCATTTTTGGGATGAATGACCGAGTCTTTTCTTGCAAACGGCATCGGTGGGATCGGTGAAAGACCAAACGTCTGTGGTGAGGGGCCATGCATGTGTGGTATATTGGTATTAATATGAGTTTGGACGGGGGCGTGTTGTTGTTCCGGGTTAGAGTAGCTGATACCGTACGGATCGAATTCGTCTAATCGCCTATAGGTACCTTCCTGACCTTTGACAGAGGCATGCGGAAGTTCAAAAGCTTGCTTAGCCATTATACCTATCTTAGCTTTATTCAATTTATGTTTTAGTTTTTTGTGTTTCTTCCTCTCCTTCTTTTTCTTCTTCTGTTCGTGTTCTCCTTTGTTTGGACCATTTTCAAAGGGTATCGCTGCAGTTCCATTTTGATGTAGCGCGAATTCTGGGTCAACCTGGTTTGACGTTCTTCGAAATCTCGTTTTTACAACGGAGTCTTCGTCTCGCAGAAGATTGTTATGATGGAAGTTCTTGCTCTTTTGGAAATTCTTCTGCAAATAATAGTATCTAAAGTTATTTACGATATTTTATAATAAGACTTGATATGTTTATATACAAAAAACGATGTTCTCTAACAGATGCTGTCGACGTAATACGTGTGCTGTAACATTGAATCGAGGTTATTTAAAATGATATCTAACATAGTTCATTGAAATACTCAATGCTGATTGGTTATTGAGGTAATTTTAAAATTCATATTAATAACTCTGACGTCAGTCCTTCAATCAATACGTCATTTTAAAGTTTTAAACGATTTTAAACCTCAGAAAACATCAAAAACAACGATAAGGTTATCTTAAAGCAACATTACGTTCAAACAACAAATACAAGTTTGGTATTGAGAGATGGACATACACTGTAGTTTGGTATTGATAGATGGACATACACTGTAGTTTGGTTTTGAGAGAGGGACATATACCGTAGTTTGGTATTGAGAGATGGACATACACTGTAGTTTGGTGTTGAGAGATGGACATATACTGTAGTTTGATATTGAGCGATGGACATACACTGTAAGTTGTGAGAGCTTGTTTGTACTATGTTCAATCTCTCGAAAATATGTGTCAATATCGATCGTCATTTATGTATAAAATACATTAAAATCCATGCCAGATAAGATATAAAACATGTCAAGTGGGTTTACATTGTGCGATATCAAAACCTGGTGTTTGGGACTTCAAACACATCAAGTTGTATGCTGTATCTGCATTATAAGTAGCTATCCCGCCGCCAACAACAGAAACATTTTACAACATACGTACACAGTTTCTAAACCTACTGACGACGAGGTGTATGATATAATTTACATATTTTGAGAATCCACATTTTGTAGACACAATTTACACGTCTTAACTAGCCAGACCAATGTCCTAAACTGGAACGTTGAATTAATAGTTACCAACTCATATTTCATTTTACACGGGTATTTTAAGAACCCATGAAAATTCGTATACTTTTAATCGATACATATACATTATGTCATATGAGGACTTAGTAATATGTGCAATGTGGCTATACAGGTCTCACTGCACAGTTAGCTCCCTTGAAACACAAGGAGTAATAAGTGTAATGTTTAATGGCTATACAGGTCTCACTGCACAGTTAGCTCCCTTGAAACACAAGAAGTAATATGTGTAATGTTTAATGGCTTTACAGGTCTCACTGCACAGTTAGCGCCCTTGAAACATGACGTAATATGTCTAATGTGTAATGGTTAGACATGTCTCAATACACAGTAAGCTCTCTTGAACCATAAAAAGCAGTAATTTGTTCTTAGGTTTTGAACAGTTTTAATAATTCCTCATATATATGTTTATTGTTGTTGCATCAGGGATAAACACAGTCTTAAATAGATGTGCAGCAAGTAAACGAAAAAATATGACAGTTTTCGTGGCTGTTGAAAAAGAGAGGAATTCCGGTCCAAACTAGAGTAGGCCCAAAGTAGTTCAATGGTTGACAGTATTTAAAATTAAAAAAAGTGTTTTTTTGTGTGGGCAAATAAGTGTTTCATAAAAGGGTGACTATTACCTTGAACATTTTCTGTTTAGTATGGCCCAGTACAAGTTAACCTATATAGCCAATATAGTAACATTTTACTGTGCTGAAAAATCTACATGTAGATGCATACAACTAGTTTTACAACAATGCATATACAGTAAAATTTATAAAAACAGAGCATTTACATGTTTGTCGTCCACTTCTTGCTCTTGTAGTATATACTGCGTTAAGGTCATCTGCCGCTTGATCCTGGGCAGGCTTGTAAAAGACGGTTGTTTTCCAGGAAATCGAATGTTCATCGGAGTTGGGTCTGCTGTATAAGGCGTCAGAACTGGCTCCAGAGATACTTTTTTCTAAAAGTGCAATTTAAAATCTATTATTGTTTGATGTTCCTGAGAACGAATATGAATTAATATGGATCTTTCACCCATTAATCGTATGTTTAAGCATATATATATATGATGTTGTAGTTTGATACAAAATACATAAAAGTCATATCTAACATCAATGCGAGAACTGTCTATATATTTATGTAAAAAAACACTTTTGTATTGCGTTGTTGATAAACGTACTATATTTTATCTCAAATAGATTTTTTTTTATAATAACTGGAATTCACGAGAAATCCAACAAATATGACGCCATCTGAGAAGTAGTAGAGACAAGCATGTTAACCCACCCTGTTAATGTGAGAAACACATGTGACGCCTTACAACTGGTTCAAGTAATACGGAACTCGCCCCGCATATTACTAGCATATGATTGGAAATGTGTTTGTGCCATTTGCCATATATACATACTGGATTTTGAAATAAAGTATTTAAACTCACCTCTTTAGGACAACACTTTCCAGCAATTCTGTCCCGACAAAGACAGATGACGAGCAACAGTATACCAATCAGGATCAGTAATAGAACAGGAATGAGAATGGCTAACATCGTGCCTGTAACAAAGTCAAGCAATGAGGCATGTGTTATATACTACTCAAGGATTGCTAAGCACCAAACAGTTTTCGCCTTATACCACAAATACCGGGCGAAACTGTTTTTTGTAGGGTGACCTGCAAAAAATACACAAGACAATTGTTTTCTAATCAATATTTGACAATAAAATAACGATGTTTATATAAATTAAACGTAAAACGATTTTTATGCCGTTGGTAAAACCACCCACCGTAAAATTGAAATAAATCTTGGTGCTTAGCAAACTTTATGTAGTATATATATAGCTAAGAAACAATTCAATATAGAAATGCTGTTCAAAGAAAGACAAGAGGCTCAAGACTGCATTGTATGCTCTACTTATTAAGATTGTATGGTACCTTTATGATTGTTTGAAGATTTGTTTGAATATTGTTTTACGTCATTTTAGCACATGCTAAGCCATATATGACGATCGATATGTTTGTGGCAAAGGCAGATCATCTGTTGTTTCCTTCCACCTTTTGTTTTAAAGGGATACAGGCAATTTTGAGTTTTATTAAAACATTAAAATTTGCTCCTCGTTTTAGCTATCCTGCGACAGTTTGACTTTAAAACTGCTTGCTTAATTTAATAAATAGAAAACTGAGATTTCAATTTTCTTCACTATTTTACCAATTTTTTAAATATATTACTGGTACAATATTATAAAAAGTTAGCAATATGCAAACATAATTTGCTTTGAACTATTATAACAATTAATATTAATGATTGAACAAATGCAAGATAAGAGGAAAATTAACGGGACGCCGTGAGTTTTTAAAAAAGTCAAGATTGCCGTGTGTCCCTTTAAGAATTGTTCCTACAGTTGTTAATGCCCATCTTGTTGCACATAACTGTCTAAAGAGTATAAAAATATTTTTTGTTTCGATTTGTCTGTATGTAATGGTCACTAGTTTTGATAATTATGAACCCAGTGAAAACATTTTTGGTACACTGAAATCAAGAATAGTGCATTATTTGTTGATTTGTTTGTTTGCTTGTAGTGTGTTTTACGTCATTTTCAACACATGTCAGGTTATATATGACGGTCTATTTCTTTGTGGTGGAGGCAGCCGACCCACCTTACCTTGGTAGAACCAGTCCTGTATATCTCCCGCCATCCGTAAGATTCGACTCGTCCACACTTCTCCCAGTGGGATTCGAGCCCGCAGCGGTGAGAGGCGAGACGGTTTACAACGCATCGCCGTTAATCCCCTCGGCCACCATAAAGCGACACATTGTGTTTAGTAGCTATATCTTTCATACTTAGTGCATTACTGTCTGTCTAATACGTAAGAATTTAACTTTAAACATGAAATATTACTGACTTGATGATTGTGTACTATTTTTAAACGTTTCAGAATCCATTTAAATAAGAAAGGGATATGTAGATGTTAGTAGTTTAAGACAAAGCCTGTTCACGTTTTGCTCCAAAACCAAAATCAATTTTCAGAAAAGGCAGAGCTATAATTACCGTTTTCTCAAATACAAGTACCACGACATATTTGTTGTATTTCATTATATTCCAAAAACACAATATTTGCTAACAATACGGAAACATTGACAAAAATCTATTTATTTATTTTTTCTTTCTCGAAATATTTCACCATAATGTGTCATTATTTTCCGAGACTCTGGACTGCATTAAAACTAATGTTCCGCTCTGTATCTTTCAACCTTTCTTAAATACATAGAAAAGAAGCATAATTACATTTAAATTGAATAAAACAAATATAATTTGACTTTTGTGATTAAACTTTTTGTTTTTCTACATTAATTAGGTGTTGCTGAAATTATAGGCGATTTGCCAAAAATGGAAAATGGGTAATATACTTACATTAAGATATCTAAAAAAAAAACAAGCCCGGAAAATATGATTTTTAAGGTGAACTATGTTTAGTTCTTGCTATTTATAGGAAAGAACTATAGGAATAAATAGCCTTAATTTTTTATCTCATTGATAAAATTAGTCTAACAAATGTTGTTGTAATCGAGTGAACAAGAGCACCGCCTAGCGGGGCATATACGTCCGTCGTTTCATTGTTGAGAACCTTATACTTTGAAAGCTATTATCCACAATCTCCTGTAAAAGGTAAGATTAAGTTCTAGGATAAACCTTTATCAAAAGGAAATCATTTGAAAAATATGATTCAGAGTGGTATGGGCCTTTCATTGGATCATGCTGAATAACGTTATTGGCAATGTTAATTACCGAGTTAAATCTTTTACAAAGGGAAATCATTTTAAAAAATGAATCAGGGAGTTAGGGGCCTTGATAAGATGTATTTATTGGATCATGGTGAGAACTTACGGCGGACAACGTAAACACTCTAGTGGACATCGCTGATAGAAAAAAGAAATTCTCATCTACTACCGATATATTTTGGACTTTGATGACGGATACCAAGGAACTAACGACCCCGGTCCTTACGGTCTTTTTGATTATGAAATTTTGACTTTGATTTCGTGAATTTTGAATGATGTCTGCTTTACGTGCGATAACCCAGTGGGTGGGGTAGACGCATTGGTATAAATAATCTCACCGCTGCTATATCTATATATCTATCTATTGATACTGCAACACCCCCTTTCGAAGATTATGTGCAGGTTTCATAAGTAGAACCAGTACTAAGCAATGTGGATTAATGTGGATTAATTATCTTGCTCAAGGATAAATAACATGGCCATGGCGAGGATCGAACTCACGACCTTTCGATCTGAAGTTCGGCGCTCTACCACTGAACCACGCACTCCACTATATGGAACATCTTTCCTCACCCATGAGTAAATAGCCGATATAAGAGATGTTCGAACTCCGTTTCAACAGCTGAGTGAGTAACGGTTTTGTACAACAATCAGTATTGTTAAAAATATAAAACACATGACATTTAATTATTTTGTGAGACATGGGGACATCCTATAGTTGACGGTTTTACCTGTTTTGTTTTAAATAGAAAATATAAACACAAGAATTCTCGTAGGGACAGTGGGGGACTTGTTGCTTATGTTGCTAATAAATATGTGAGTGACGATATCTTTATTAAATCAGTAAATGATTGTTTACTATGGATTAAATTAAAAGGAAAAGTTTTTTGGTTTAATTGATGATGTATTTGTATGTTTAGGCTATAATATACCAGTTGGTAGCATCCGGGAAGCGTATGTTGAGCAAAATATTTTTGAGCTTATAGCGGACGATATTCTTTTTATAGAAAATAAATACATTAATGCTTGTAACATTATTATTGCAGGAGATTTAAATGCCAGGGTTAGTAATGTGTGTGATTATGTTGCAAATGAGTATTTAAATCACAATTTGTTACCATTTTCAGAATCCGAGAAGGGATTACAGGACGGTTTAGAAATACTTAAAGATTATTGTGACAAATGGTGTTTAACAGTTAATGTAAATAAATCTAAAATTGCTATTTTTAAGAAAGGTGGAAGGCACAGATTAGGTGTTAGCTTTAAGTATGATAACTTAGGATTAGAAATAGTAAATAAGTCTAGCTATTTCGGAATAGGTTTTACCACTGGTGGGTCCTTTTCTGATTCATGCGATACATTATCAGGACAGGCGCTAAAATCAATTTTTAAACTTAACAGTTATCTATATAGATTTACAGATATATCAGTAAGTCACACACTAGACTTATTTGATAAACTTGTATCGCCTATATTATGTTATGGATCAGAAGTCTGGGGATCTATACAGCTGATCAAATTGAACGGGTACATTTAAAATTTTGCAAAATGTTGTTAGGTGTTAAAATCCAAACCCAGAATAATTTTATAGTATCATTAGTCAGGCTGCAGAGAACTCGGACAGCGCTATTGCCGATCATGGTCGCTTTACTGCCGTGCGCCGGAAAAGGGTTTCGACATTTTTTCTTGGTAATTTTGAAACAGACGTAACTGCAGGTGATTTCTACGATTATCTTGAAACCAAGGGTATGAAAATAACGTATCTGAAACTGTTTTATAATACCTTTAGCACATCTGCCAGAATTAATATCCCAAGTGAGTACGATGAAATTGTATTGGGTGAACGTTTTTGGCCGAATGATATTATAGTGAGACGTTGGGTAAACACATCCGAGTGGACGAAGGACAAGGACGGCAAAAGACGGAATACAGACGGTAATGACAGGGAGAGCTATGAAAGACCCGACGACGCCGTAAAAACTTGAACGATTAGAATTATACACAGAGGGCTCATGAAATACTTAATGATTTATACAGACGAAACTACCAAGACGATAGTTATTATAAGCATAGGTCACGCGATTCTTATTAACATAACCCTCGTGACAATCGGTATTATGAGGTTGACAGTATAGACGTACGTAACGACAGCAACAGTGAGACAAATGAACACAATGCATATGGTTACTGGTCGGACAAGTTAAAATGTGACAAACTTGATCACTGCACGTGGCCTGGTGGTCACGATTATTGAATTGTATCATATTATTAGTGCACACTAAAGACGTGTATACCAAATGCTTCACAGTATACGCTCTTTGTATATATATTACTTAGTTATGTTACTGTCATTATTATGTTGTAATGTACGTGGTATTATGTATTTTGCGAATCCACTTTCTTGCATGTTGCAAGACTACAGCATTGATATTGCTCTTATATGTGAACACAAATTGTTCTAACACTCTAAAGACTTCTTAAACAGTATTCATCAAGATTATTCTGCGCTATCCATTGAGACAAACCCTTCAGAATATATATAGTCGTGCAACATGTGGGCAAGGAGTTGCAGCTTTCCTGTATAAATCTAACATTCAACCATATATATCAAGAATCGATGATATATAGAAAACGAACACATTATTGGCATTCGGGTGAATCTGCACCACAGCAATCCGTTGTATATATTGTGTGTATATTTGCCCGCTGATAGTGCCATTATACCTTATCAAGAAGCTCTTAGTGAGTTACATGCCCTTACCTTGTTCTATTCCTAACAATGTAACGTTATAGTTGCTGGCGATTATAACGCACAAATCATTAATGACACGTTCTCTGTACCATTAGGATCGCTGGCGAAATCAAGGTGTTTCTCAAACTTTGTAACGAAAATAGCCTCTCTCCGATAAATTTATCCCTTAAAAGAGATGGCCCTGATTACAGCTTTATTCCTACGAAAGCATTGATCGACCATGTTCTGGCTGACCAAAATACGTTACCATGGTTTAAAAAGTTTACCATACTGGAAGAAACTACAGTAGTTTCCTCCGACCATCTTCCGTTTATTACTACTCTGGATGTTCCTATATCTACCGCAAATACGTTTTCAATCCCGCTTGTGGGTATAATATGGAACAAAATAACGGAAAAGCATATAGCTGACTATCAACGCGAAATAGCACTACAACTACAGTGCATAGAAACGCAGTATGCTTCCCTAACAGTTGACAATTTTCGACCGCTATTGTAGGAGCGCTCCATTTTGCAGCCGTTAAAACACTCCCAAAGAGCAAGTTTAACAAACATGCTAAGCCGTATTGGACTCTAGATGTAAAAGAGGCTCACACTGTAGGTAGACACTTACGACGCAACTGGTTATCTCAGGGTAAACCTCCTGGTAATTTGAACGAATCATATCGTGATTAAAAACGTGCGAAATCCCGATTTCGTAGAATCCAGCGAATAAAAATCGGAGAAATTCCAAGATCAAATGTACGCCGAATTAGATGAAGCGGCAGAACTTGATTGCAGGTTATTCTGGAAATTGCTTCGCAAACGCAACAGAACCAGTCCAGTCACATGCCATGAGCTAATAGTTGATGGAGTAACATATTGCTCGGAAAGCGCTGTTGTTGATGGATTTTCAGCCCACTTTAACAGTATTCGAGGAAAATAAGACTGAAAGCGCTCTTGAAAACTTTGTGCAATCAATAAAAACGCGCACAAAGAACAATATCAACCATGAAGACATCGCGAAAAATGTGAAGAACTTAAAGAGACGCAAAGCTTGTGGTATCGATAACATTCAGAATGAGCATGTAATCTACGGTGATACCGTAATCATTCGTTATATAGTCATGCTGTTCAATAAAATATTGGACACCGAATCCACTCCCGTTTCATGGCAAACGAGTATAGTCATTCCAATCTCCAAAGGCGGTGGCGAGTCTAAGTCTTGCTATGTCTGGCAATTATCGGCCAATAGCTTTGTTACCGTGTTTCGCTAAAATGTTCGAAGCCTTGATATGCATGCGAGCTAACTCTTACCTGAAAATGAAACCAGCCAAATTCCCAAACTCTCAACAACAAGGGTTCCAGGAGAATCTAAGCTGCATTACAACCGGCTTCAATATGACCGAGACAATTGTTTACCTACTTGAATATAATAGCAAAGTATGCGCTGCTTTCCTCGACATAAAAGGTGCGTTTGATACAGTTTGCCATGATGGACTGTTTCTGATAATTGGAGAACTCGGTATTACAGGGAAGTTATGGCGTATCATCAGAAACTTTTATAAATCCCTAAATTGCATCGTGCGCATAAATGGATGTACATCACAGTCCATACCAATCAAACGTGGAGTCCGTCAGGGGGTGTAATGTCAACTTGTCTGTAGTTAGTATTAATTAATGATCTCCTCCTGCAGCTAGAAGAATCAATATATAGTGCAAATATTTTTAGAGTTAAAGCTGGTAATCCAACCCTCGCCGACGACATTTATCTAATTGCAACTAGTCCTCATAACCTCCAAAAGCTTTTGGACATTGTATACGTGTACATCAAAACATGGAAATTTGATATAAATGCTTCTAAATTGTGTGTAATGACATTTGGTTCCAAGAAAAATGCGATATTGCCAAGACTGTTATATGGCGATTGCTATCTCGAAAATGTCGTCTGTTGTCCACTTAGGTATTCGCCAGGACATGTTTCTCAAACGTAATGACCGTACGGCCGAACGATGTCAAAAGGCCAAGAATGCGTTTCACGCCATGACAGGTCTCGGGGTTCGTCCGTCCGGCTTAAATCCGCTGACCTCAGTTAGCCTTTACAAAAATATAGTTATCCCCACTGCGCTTTATGGATGCGAGCTCCGGAATAGTCTCAACAATACTGAGTTAGACATGTTAAACAGATTACAACACTAATTATTCAAACGGATACATGGGTTCTCGGTAAAGACAAGGTCCGATATGTGCGAATCAATGCTTGGTCTGAAACGCTTAACTTCGGAGATAGACCACGCAAATTAATTTTCCTCCGTAAAACGTTATCGTTGTCTCCGGATACATTGTGCCATACCATTTTTATTCGCCGTTATGTACAATTCATTACTTCAGCGAGCACGGTACAGAAAGGTTTCATTCCTGATATATGCAAACTCCTCTACAAATATAACTTTTTATGAAAGATCCCCAATCATTGCCAAGTAAAATGATATGGCGAAATCAAGTGAAACAATCTATCCAAACGATGGAATCGCTCTCGTGGCTATATAGGGATAACAGCGATCCGGATTTTACGATGGTCAGGAGGATTCATCAGGAAATAAAACCTGCCTTACTCTGGACAATACCGTCCAACAGAACTGATCTTGAAATAGCAAATAAAATAGCCCGCCTATGGGTTGAGACGCCTTTAAGACAGGAATCATATTGTCCAGTTTGTCAAACATCCTTCCTAATAAGAGCGGTGCATATTATTTCAGAATGTACATATACACTTAATATAAGAATTAAATTCTTACATGATGTTAATAAGGATGTAAGCCCTAATCTAAGATATGAGTTAGATACTTCCGAGCCATTATCGTTCACATGTAAAGTCTTCGGCGAGCCACCTCGGACGAACCAATCGGACAGATATTGACAATGAATCGTACACTCAGTTCCATCATCTCGCATCAAGACTTGCGAGTGTCTGTATTGACAAATTTATATTCTTCATTCAGAATATATAATATGTTGTCATTTAAAAACAAATATTAAACGAAACTCGAAATATGCCAAGACTTATTGCTAGTGTTAAATTAATTTGCATATGAGGTCAGTGCAGAGCGCACGATTGGTATTAATATTTCTACTACATATTACAATAATGTAAACATCTGTTTAAATGTATATATTAATCTCTCTCACACCTGTGTAAATGTATATATTAAGCTCTCTCTATCTCTCTCTCTCTCTCTCTCTCTTTCTCGCATATGATATTTTGTCATGATTAAGTTGTTCTAAATGTATTCGTATTATTATATTTCATAATCTCCTGCATGGAGAAAATAAAGATATTGAATAGAATTGGGTGCATTCAATGGATCATGTTGAGGATGTGTACGAAGTACCATTGTTGTACACCTAATACTTTGAAAGTTATTAGCCATAATCGTTTGTAAATATCAAGATTAATTTCCAGGTTAAAACTTTTTTCAACTGGGAATATTTTTAAAAAAATATGAACCGGAGAGATATTAATTAATAGGGTTCTTCACAGGGGACATGGGCTCATATTCCCTGCCTGGAATTTATATTTCCCACGGGCTCATATTCCATGCCTGGAACTTATATTTCCCCGAGCCGTCAGTCGAGGGGAAATATAAATTCCAGGCAGTGCCGGTATTGCGTTTCACTTCAAATGTTTCCACAGTCGTTTTCTCCATGTTTTCATTTGCCCTCCTACAGATATGACAGAAGAACAATCGTATATTCCTCTGCAATCTATTGGCTAAACCAACTGGCGTTTTTGGTGCTAATAATACGCTATCGTAAATCTATGTTAAATCGGGAGGATCAATGACGGGGTATTGGTCAACTGAACCTCTGAGGCTTGTTTAATTTCATACATGGAGGTCTTGAAGTACCCGTTTGCATCAGCAAATTCCGGGTTTTTGATAACGTTAAACTTCACAAGAAACGGCGGTGCTTTTAAATACCTGTTTAAAGAATGCCGTATGTTTTCAAATGTTGTTGACTTGTACAGTTCCCCATCTTTCGTTCTGGCGTCCATGTAAAAATGCGAGAGACATTCAGCGAGGCGAACACTGTCGAAGTTTTCAAAGTTCTCGTCCTGGCTTTTCTCCCTGAGGTAGGCCTTGAGTGCAGACGAGGAAGATATGTTTGCTCTTGCCGTGTTTTTAGGGATACAATTTGACCTTTTCGCTAGGATTACCTGCTCAGAATGGCTCCGAAATCACTTCATGTTGTTTTGACAGAAGAAACGCTCACGCGGAGTCGATTTCGTAGTTTCTCGTGAGCCTACTTAAAATATAGATCTATTGTTTAGGTTTAATGAAAAAAAATATAAATATTAATCGAAAAGAATAATCATTTTTTACTTTTAATCAAATAGTAATTTAGTAATATAACAAAAGGTCCATGATGGCCCTATATCGCTCACCTGAGTAAATCTGAACCAATACAAAAGGGCCAAGATGGCCGGCCCTAAAGCGATCACCCGAGTACTGGCACATTATCGAACTTCTGGTTAAGATTGTTCAAGAAATGTGGGCTCTGTTGTGTATAACATCATTGATATAGACGGTTTAAGACCCTGACAAAGTTTGGTAAAGATCAAATACAAAATGAAGGTGCTAGAGAGTAACACCTTGGGCAGAGCCAAATGTGACCCCAGGGCTACATGTAATATATGAGAGCTGTGTGCTTTGTGGTTTTAGAGAAGAAGATTTTTTTAATTTTTCCCTATACAAGTCTATGTAAAACGTGACCCCTGGGCCGGGGCCAGATGTGAACCCAGGGTCACCATTTGAACAAACTTGGTAAAGGACCATAACAGTATAGTAAATGCAAAATATTAAACCTCTGGCTCTTGTAGTTCCAGAGAAGAAGACTTTAATGTAAAACTGTGACCCACGGAGTGGGGTCAAATTTTACCCAGGGTCACCATTTGAACAAACTTGGTAGAGGACCATAAGCTTATAGCAAATGCAAAATATTAAACCTCTGGCCCTTGCAGTTTCAGAGAAGAAGATCTTTTTCAGTTTTTCCCTATACAAGCCTATGTAAGACTGTGACCCCGGGGCGGGGCCAAATGTGACCCCTGGGTCACCACATTTGAACCAAATTGGTAGAGGACCATGAGCTTATAGCAAATGCAAAATATTAAACCTCTGGCTCTTGCAGTTTCAGAGAAGAAGATTTTTTAAGTTTTTCCCTATACATGTCTATGTAAAACATGTGACTCTTGGGGCGGGGCCAAATGTAATGTGACCCAAGGGTCACCATTTGAACAAACTTGGTAAAGGACCATAAGCTTATAGTAAATGCAAAATATCAAACCTCTGGCTCTTGTAGTTTCCGAGAAGTTTTTAAAAAAAATAATCTATATAAGTCTATGTAAAACTGTGACCTCCGGGGCGAGGACAAATTTGACCCAGGGTCACCATTTGAACAAACTAAGTAGAGGACCATAAGCTGATGCTACATGTAATACATGAGAGCTCCGTGCCATGTGGTTCCAGAGAAGAAGATTTTTTTCAGTTTTTCCCTATACAAGCCTATGTAAAACTGTGACCCCCGGGGCAGGGTCAAGTATGAGCCCTGGGTCACCATTTGAACAAACTTGGTAGAGGACCATAAGCATATAGCAAATGCAAAATATTAAACCTCTGGCTCTTGCAGTTTCAGAGAAGAAGATTTTTTAAGTTTTTCCCTATACATGTCTATGTAAAACATGTGACCCTTGGGGCTGGGCCAAATGTGACCCGAGGGTCACCATTTGAACAAAACTGGTAAAGGACCATAAGCTTATAGTAAATGCAAAATATCAAACCTCTGGCTCTTGTAGTTTCCGAGAAGAAGATTTCCCCCCCCCCCCCTATATATTAAGTCTATGTAAAACTGTGACCCCCGGGGCGGGGACAAATTTGACCCCAGGGTCACCATTTGAACAAACTTAGTAAAGGACCATAAGCTGATGCTACATGTAATACATGAGACCTCTGTGCCTTGTGGTTTCAGAGAAGAAGATTTTTTAAAGTTTTTTTCCTATATGTCTATATGAAAAACAGGCAAAATCTCAATATACAAACTTTGGACCCCCGGGGCATAGCCATTTTTGACCCCAGGGATATCATTTGAACAAACTCAATAGTCTAGGCGTTGGTGATCATTTTAAAAGAAAAACTGTTGAAATCTGTCCAGCGGTTCTTGAGAAGAAGATTTTTTAAGGTTTCGATTATATATGGTAATGGCGGCCATCTTGGATGTCGCGCTGACCTAATTTTAACAAATCTAAAAAGCATTCATCGAAGGATCATCCACGTGAAGTTTAGTTAAAATTGGCCACGCGGTTTCTGAGGAGAAGTCGTTTGAAGCAAAAGTTAACGACGACGACGACGGACGGACGACGGACGACAGACGAAGAGTGATCCCAATAGCTCACCTTTGAGCCTTCGGCTCAGGTGAGCTAAAAATCGAATCGATAGGATTTTGAAAGTCGCCATTTTGAATCTGGTAAGAGGCGCCCATGGGGGTATTTTATCCATGTCTACGTTATATTGGCAGTATGACAATATTGGTTATTAGGATTTTTGACAGGGGACATGGGCTCACATTCCCTGCATGGAAATTATATTCACCCGAGCCGTTAATTCAAACGAATTTGTCATACTTCAAAGTTGTTACCATTTATTTAAGGAAAAAAACCCAGCCAGAAACACGTTTTCATTTGTATTACGCCAATTTCTCCGTAACGTGCATATAACTAGACGTTGTTTATTTTCGTGATCTAATCGGTCTAATGTCGTTATATTTGGGGGATTTTTTCATAAAATAAACGTATTTTATCACTATGTTAATGTTTTATTATCTGTAAAATTGCAAAAAAAGTATATACTTACGATTATTTCAGACCTTTACACACAATGGAAAGCGCAGAAAAGCAATAGAAAGGAAACAATCGGGGGTTTCCAAAACGAATCGGCACCGTTATCGTCGCCATTTTGTTTTTGTGTATTGCAGGTATGGGGTACCTACTGGGAAATTGTCCTATGTTCACGTCGCGAGACGTAGACATGGGCTCATGTCTACGGCCCATTGACCAATGAAATCCCGAGAATTTTCTTTGCAGTATGACAAGAGCCTTTATCAGACAATTATATTCATTGGATCGTGTTGCAGATGTGTACACCGTTTCATTGTTGTAGACCTTATACTTTGAATGTTATTTACAAGGCTACGATCCAGGTTAAACCTATTTTTTTCAAAGGTAAATAATCATGAAATAACTGAAAACATATAAATCAGAGAGTTATGGACATTTGTAAAATGTATTCATTCAATCATGCTAAAGATGTGTGTAAAGTAAACCTTTTTATCAAAGGGGTACAGTTTAAAAAAAATGAACCAGAGAGTTATAGACCTTTATAAAATGTATTAAATGGATCTAAAATGACTGACGGCATTTACAAAGTTCCATTGATGTTTACCCTATAATAGTGAAAGCTATTAGCCACAATCCGTTGTCAAGTAAAAGTTAACGGACAAACAGACAGACAGATGGACGGACGGACAGACACCGCCACGACCTAATACGTCCCTACGGGCGTATGAAAACAAAGCGTACATAGTGTAAAACAAAACGGATGCGTTGTTGTTACGGTGTCAATTTGATTTTGTAGTTTTATTCCAGTCCCTTTTTTGTGGGTTTCGTGTCATGCGTCAAGCAAGAATTGTTAAATTTAATTAACAAAGGGCAATGACTATGTAAGTTAAGATAGAGTTATGGTTGTTGTGCTTTGCACTTTCTAACATTGCCTTTTATCATTGTGTTAAGTTTCATTCAAGTCCAATTCGTTGTTTTCAAATTATGCTCCGGATAAAAGTTATAAGCGGACAAAGGGTAAATACTCTAAATTAAATCAAGATAGAGTTCTGATTTTTATGCTCACTTTCTCTTGTTACTCTCTATCAATGTGTCTAGGTTCATTCCAGCAGTGTTCAAGTTAAAGGGACACTGTCCGTAATTAAGCAGATATTGAGCATAACCAAATAACTGACTTTTATTCAGTGAAATGTATGCATGACAATTTGAGTCCCACTTTATTTACCTTTACGGCTGATCATGTGACTTCCATTAGCGCTTGGAGGGCTGGCGTGGCGCAGTCGGTAGCGCGGCGGATTTGTAACCGGAGGCCCCGGGTTCAATCCTCCGTGGTGCCACTGAGTTCCGTCGGTGTGTTCTTGGGCAAGACACTTTTCCTTAGCCTCGTCCGTCGGATGGGGACGTAAACCGGGCGGTCCCGTGTATCGGTCTATCGTCCGAGCACGTTAAAGAACCATAGGAATCTATTTGATAATAAGAGTAGGGCAGGTTCCCGGATTCCTATGTATCCTTCACCTCTCTCTGGGGCGGCTCTAAATAACCTGTACTGTGTTGATGAGCCGTTAAACAACATTCAATTCCATTAGCGCTTTAGGTTTTCTACATGTATGTATTGCGTAATATATATAGCCCTCTTAGCTCAGCCAAGAGCGACGTCGACTATCTCGCACACACTATTATTACCCGAGAGTGTAAAGCGAGTTCAAACGCACAAATCGACACTTCTTTTTTTGTACCGCGATTGAATTCCATTAAACAATCTTGTATTTAGTTAGTAAATATTCAATAATTTTTAGTGTGTAATGTTTGTGAACGTAATTAGTGTGTGTTTTATAATGTAAAAGTTACGGATATTGTCCCTTTAAGCTCCAGACAATAACTATATATATATTAAAATTACATGTTCAGTTTTATTCCAGTACCTTTAGATGCTCCGGACAAAAAGTGTAAGTATACAATTACAAAGAGCAATAACTCTAATCTGGTTATTCTGGTTAGTACTTACTCATTGTACAAAGGGCAATAACTATAACCTAGTACTTTCTGGTTAGTACTTACTCATTGTGTTCCCGTCTTCTTCTTGTGATATATTTTCTGCAAAAAATAAGTTTAGCATGCATAGTTATCCATATTGGTTTTTTATATATATTAGCCACCATTTAAAACCACGTGTGTTCAGGTCACACACCTCAATTGATTTTCCCACAGGGTTACTGTGCAGCCTTTTCCAACATCTGAGCTTCAAAGACGGCCAGCAGACATTGTTGTTGGTTTAATATCTTCAGTATAGCCAAGAACAGTAATTTCAAAACAATAAAATACATAAGTTACCCAGGTTTTTGTGACGATTATGTGACCCCTATGGAAAATACAAAATTCAAAATCATACACTAGCTAGCTGAATATGCGGTGATTAGGTCAAGCACTTCTGAAATTTGAATGAAACCTCTTATCAAATGGGATTTCTGTATCATCTGTCTTTTACACTGCAGATTTATGCTAAAGCAAAGGAAAACCTTTTTTTTTCAAAAAAAAAAAAATGCCTAAAATTGAAAAAAATCTGTTTTCCTTTTGTCTCTAGGTCCGTGAGCTTTCAGGGGAGATAATAGAGGTGTGAGACCTGAATATATATTGACAGCCAAAAGAAACGCACCACGTTTGTAAAAAAGAAATATTGTTATTTGTTTAATTTTGGGGACATTTCAAACATTGTTAATGGGTGTTTTTTTCTCCATTGGAAATGTTAACAGGGAACAGCTTCGAACATCGAAATATATTAGTTTATGCTTATGGAAACTGTATACATAATTTGTACATTCAAAATGGTGGTGCTTTTCTTTTAGCTGTCATTATATACACAACTGTTCCTCTGTGCATATACCTAATAATAATTGTTATTCTGTGCCATGGTATATTTAATTTTTATGCGATGGGTGCACAGAATGTATGGCAGTCTCAATTGTTTATTAATAAACCGTGCCTGTCTAAAACAAATTGAACAAGGCTTGATATTTTCATTTCACCTTCGAAAGAGAATAAGTTAATTACATGTATACGTACATATTTACACGAAGCATTATTGCATACCACCTTAACTATAGACATGTTCAGAAGGAAAAACGAAAACAGAAACGTTACATGAAATGTAACATTAATAACAAAATGTGTTCGTTTCAATGGAACACGGGAGCACTAATTCGTATTCTCCAGTTGGATCTTCTGAGGATGATGTTGTTTCCACGAATATACTTCGGTACTCCACTTTCAATGCTGGGGTAGATGAAAAGTAAAACAAACTTCCAACTATGTACTTGATTCCTAACTTACACAGTTTTTATAAAGACCGCCTTTTTTCTTATTCTGCCTGCAAACATCTCCAGACGTTTAACTCTTGCCTTATTGTCGTTAAAGATCACGTTAAACAATATTGTGCTAAAGTTTATGACAACTCAGGGATTTATTTACTGTGGTCATTAAAAGTTCAGGAAACGTTCGTGATAGTATTTGCTATAAATGTCAAGTTTCACCTATAAGTACTTACGATTTACCACCGATATACAACATTACTACACAACTTATCAAAGACAAGCTTATTGCTATCATTCAAAAAACGTTTGCTAGAGATAATATTGCAGATTCGGCCTTTAACAATATTAAAGCATTTTTCAGTAACGGCTGTTTTGTCAATTACACTGTGTAGACTTTCCAAGAAGTTTCTTATTAGATAATATTGTTTTTATCAAGTATTAACTACCATCTATAGACAAACCGTTGGTATCCCTATGGATACGAACTGTGCATCTTTTGTCATAGAATTGTTTTTGTATTGCTATATAAGGGATTTCATGTTGAGTCTTTTACCAGCTGCTCAGGCAGACGTAATTGAAGCCTTTAATGAAACCTCTCGGTATCTGGATGACATACTGAACATTGACAACCCTTTCCTTTTTACTATGGTAAACACTATATACATGTATAAATATCCTAAAGAACTCAACAAACCTAATATTTCTGATACTGTTGGTTCTTTCCTCGATTTACAGCTCTCTATTTTAAATAGAGAAATAACTAGGAAAATCTATGACAAGAGAGATGATTTGAATTTTTGATATTTTTAAATGTCCCCGCTTAGATGGGGATGTTCCCCGAGCAAATTCTTTTGGGATTTATGTTTGTCAACGTAGTCGATTTCCTAGAGCTTGTAGTCGAGTTGAGGACTTTAATATTCGAAGTATTTCTATAACTAAAAAATTACTCCATCAGGGCTACCGTTACCTTACGTAATTATAGGAACTCTTCTGCGACAACTACTATCACAATATTACTCCTTTGTTGAAGTTATTTACAAACGTCGTCAGATCCTTGGTTATAATCACTTTCATACACTCTTTATTGAACTTGTTAACACGTATATCGAAGAGATTAAGACCTTATCATACTGCAACGCACAGAATGCTTAGTGGTTGACCCATTTCGCCAGTATGCTTTCCTTTCTGATTGTGCGATAACCGGACAGACTGTGGACCCTACGAAGACGTCTACCTAAATCCTCAAATTACGACAGCGTTTGATGTTTGTATTAACTATTATATTGTCGTACCCATGGTGGTGTGTTCTCTTGTTTCTGCTTAGTCACTGAGTACTTGCATTGTGACTTTTTTGGCTTTTGGTGTTTTATTTCATATATACATGATCATCTATGTGTTGTACTAATAATGACTATGAATGCTGTATGTTAGACAATACAACCTGGCGGAGATTTCTTTTTTTTACACGGTCCCGTTTTATTAGGATGACTGAAGGGTAAGGGTGCACCTAGAAACTGCTTTAAACCCCCAGCGGCATTTGTGTCAGAGACCGTTCCAAGGCAGTAACCCTATTGTCAAACAGTTTTTGTTTGTGATGTCACATGCCTTGCTTTGTATTACCATAGTTGTTGTTGTTTGTGTTAATGCATGTTTTTGGGTGACTGTGTTCTGTGAAAGCTAGATTTCCTGTTCGACTTGTATACATACTTTGTAGGAAATACTAGAATTGTCAGTATTGCAAAATTGGCTCTTAAAAGTCCCCTATTATCGTATGCTATACTGAATTCGAAGCATTACGTGGTCTAAGTATTAACTTTCATACCCCATCCAACCCCTTCTCCAAGAAGAGAAAACGGGGTTGGCTGGGGTATGAAATAAAACTTTAATTACGGTTTAAAAAGTTTGCATATTGTAAATTAAAACATTTAATAAGTAATTTCAAACGCATTAATTTCAATAAATAATGTTTTTAAACTAATTTTATTGTCGAAATATCCGTTATAAAATCCTGCTAATTTAAGCTTTCCAATAGCTAATTGGAATTAAGGCGGGACCACGTAATGGAAAAAAGGTTCACTACTTCATAATATAAAATCCCAGAACAGCATACAGTCACATAACCAGCAACTTAAAACACCTAAAGAAAGATAAAAATTTCGGACAGGGAAAGCAGCATTCAAGGACGGCAGTCAACCACAAAACACAAAGACAAACACGCAAACAGACAAACGAGAAGGCAAAAAATGCAAACGACATCACAAACACAAAAAGGTTGACAATAGGGCTACCGCCTTGCAAAGAATGTAAGCACTTCTAATCCACGCCAATAACACCAAACTAGACTAACCGTTTCTCGCGCACACGCCATTTGAGACTGCGTAGTCTTGGTTACAAATGCATGTTCCATTGTTGCAGTTAGCATTAGAATCACGACAAACTTGACGAACAACGTCCTGCAAGCGTTCCTGAATACAATCAAAGTACTCTTTGAAATTCATGTTGAAAATATAGGTTTACATGTTTATATGGGCATTTGAATTTGAAAATATTAGATGAAGTTTCAACATTCATTTAATTGAGTACAGAGAGCGTAAACGCTAGACTGAATAGGATGTGGCCACAGAATTGTTAGACGACACCACGAAAAGAAACATAAATTCTTGAGAAGTTGTGATTCGAGTCCGTTTAAAGTTTGCACGCCAGAACTATCTATGTTTACACATTTACACTTAATTCCTTATAATTTTTAATGTAGTACTTCAAAAAAATAAATGACAAAAATGATGTTACACTCACCATCACCTAAACCAATTATGCTGGTTGAATTTTGATTTTGATTCTTTGACCGTATTTCACTCGGAATTATAATATCACGTTTTCAGAAAGATTGAATTTTAAATTTTAAAGGATGATTTCAATAATTTGGAAGTTCTAGAGGCGTGCATCGAGTGAAGGTATTATTCCGAATAACGTAGCTCAATATTGAATAGTCTATGTAGTACATTTCAAAATAATTTTATATGTACTTTGTATAGTTGTTATGTTTCTACTGGAAATTGCAACAAAATCACAAAACAGCATTCACACACCATAACCATCAACTTAGAATAACACCTAACACCGTAAAGAGTGTAACCACTTGAAATCAATGTAAAATAAATAAGTTTAAACAGGGCTTTTTTTTTGGCTGTTTTTATAGCCGTTATTGGGTCATATTCCCAATAACAAAACATCTCTTTTTTTCCCAATTTTGAAAAGAAAACTCCCAATTGAAAGAAGAAAAAGAAAGAACACTGAAAAGTATAGCATGATGTGACAAGTATTGGATATGAAATGCATTTAAATGCCTCTGTTGATATTGTTGTACTGTAAACAGTATGAAAGATACAATTATGAAATAAATGTTTGACTGTTTTGTTTCCCAATTTTATGAAAAATCGCGCTAGAATTCCCAATTTTGAGGGTATGGGTTATGTTCCCAAAATGTAGACAAAAAGCACTAAAACTAAATCCCATTTTGATATACAAAGATGTAAACATAATATGTTCAACACTATAAACTCACAAAACAGTATTTACACACCATAACTAAAACAACAAACAACACCGAACACTGTAAAGGATGTAACCCTTTCAAATCCATGCCAATAACACCACGCTAGACTAACCATTTCTCGCAGCACACACGCCACTTAAGACTGTGTAGTCATGTTAACAGGTACATGCTCCATTGTCAAAATTAGTATTCAAATCAAGACAAACTTGATCAGTCGAACAATTTCCTCCAAGTTCTCATAAATACAGTCAAAATATGTTATGAAATAAATGTTGAAAATATAGATTTTATATGTTTAAAAATTAAAATGGGCATTTGAATTTCAACATATTAGATGCAGTTTCGACATTCCCTTAATTGAGATTCTATTACAGAAAATTTAAACGTGACCAGGATTTACAAATGTGTTCTCAGACGTGTAAGTCGGCATCATGAAAGAGAAAAAAAATCCTTTAGAAGTTGATATGATTCGAGTCCGTTTGCAGTTAACACGCCCGAACTAAATATGTTCTTCATTGCGATTCTAAATATAGTCTTTCTTATAAACAAATAAATGAAAAATCAAACGATGTTACCCTCACTATCCCCCAGACCAATTATGCTTGTAAAATGTTTGATTTAGATTCTTTGAGCGTATCTTACATTCTAGAAGTGTTTGTCAATGGGATGATGAACACCTTTTTAGACAGTGTGAATGTTTCTAGATTGACACCGTTTTAGACAGTGCGAATGTTTCGAGATTAACACCTTTTTAGACAGTGTGAATGTTTCGAGATTAAATAAAGGATTAAATCATTAGGAATTTGTTCACGAGATGGAAAGCATCCCGTAAATCGAGTGAATGCATTTTGGATTCCTACACTGAGTTAAAGAATCATTCCGAATAATCGAACCTAAAAGTGAATAGTCTATATAATAAATTTCAGCATAACTCTACTTGTGATTGCAACACTTTACCAGTGACAATGCTTATGAATGTCATAAATTACATAAATAGTTTTTAATAGTTGTTTTATTTGATAACAAATACAAATATTTCACCATTAGAAATGTAATACAAGGTTATCTTTGATTGTTATGACGTTTGGTGTAATTGATGTCCCAAACCCTCGACTGACTTTTTTCTTTCCTTTTAGTGTGAAATGACCTCTAGAGAGAATAGCACCTTTGCTATAACTTGTGGACCCTTCTACCAAAACCCTCAAGGGACGGTATCGTTTGATTTTTTGCCTGAAATCGTGTCTTGTCGTACCCATAATATTTTGCTGACCGTTCCAAGGCTGTAGCCCTATTGGCAACATTTTTTTGTGCTTGTGACGTCATATGTCTTTATTCGTTATTAACATTGCGATTCATGCTTGTCTTTTTGTGTGTTTACGGGTTTACTGTGTTTTGTGATAGCTGCATTTCCTGTTCGACTTTTATACTTATTTTTGTAGTATTGTTCTGGCTTCTTTCAAGTCACTGAAATCATACATTGTGGCTTCATGGGCTTTTGTTTTGATATGTATATATACATGACCATCAACTTGTTACACTTATACTGATACATCTCATTTGGATTTTGAAGTTGGTTTGCTGGGGTTTTGGTTAATAATATTATAAAGGTCCCTTGATCCATATTTGTTCTTAATGAATGGAATGATATGAAAAGGAAGAATTGGGTTTTGTATTTTTTCCATTTGTTCTATGGAGATTCTTTTTTCTAATATAAGCTTTAATTGCCACAATAACTCCATTATATAGCAGAAAATGTGCATTTACATTATACAAGTTATTAAATTCCTCAACAGAATAAAAGTTTCCATTGTCATCTATTAAATCATTAAGTTGATAAATACCTTTTGAATACCAAGATTTGTAAAATATTACATTACCTCCGATTAAAATATTAGGATTATGAAATATTGGAGTTGTTGAACAATTGTTAGCACATAAAATGACCTTATTTAGTTATGTAAGCTTTTAACACATCTTTCCAAAATATGTTAGTCAACTTTTTTTATTAATTATTCTGCAAAACTTATCCCCAGGTTTATTAGGTCTTTATTATATTATTGTCCACCTTTAAAGATGAGTCTTCTTATCCAAGTTGCCTTAAGACCATATATGAATGCTTGGAGATTAATCATTTTTAGACCACCCTCATTATACTGTTTAATTAAAGTGCTTTTATTTATCTTTGCTGGTCCCTCCCATAAGAATTCATAAAACATGTCTTTTTTTTTTTTAATCATTGAATCATTTGGGTTAGGCAATGAAATAAATAAATGATTAAGAATGGGTAATAATATGGTTTTAATTACTGTTATTTTACCAATCGGTGTAAGATACCTACGTTTCCAAAGTTTGATAAGGTTTTGTATTTTTTTATCTTATCATTATAGTTCATATCAATTATCTTATCAAAATCAACATTAAAATGTATACCTAACAATTTAAAATGGTTGCTTCCCCATGCTAATTTCCATTTGGTTTTAATTGAGTCTGTACTGTACTTTCTTGTCCCAATCCAAACTACCAAAGCCTTGTCAAAGTTCACCCTGAGTCCAGAAATGTTGCCAAAATAGGAAAGTTCATCGAGTGTTTCATTGAGTGAAGTATCTGACCCATCCAGAAAAATGGAAGTATCATCGGAAAATTGTAAAAAGTAAATATTCCATATCATTTATAGATACTCCTTTATTTTTTTGTTATTTTGTATTTTTATTGCTCAAGTTTTAGCACATAATATAAATATATAAGGCGATAATGGGTCTCCCTGACGGCATCTCCTGACTATGCTGAAAATCTCAGATAAATTACCTCCTTAAAAAGTGCCAGTTTCGCATTTCTATAGAAAAATTTTACGTATGAAATTATCGAGTTTCCAAAATTGAAATACTTAAGAACGCTGTGAATAAATTTCAATGAAAGAGAATCAAATGCCTTCTCAAAATCGAGTAAAATGAGTCCTGGTAAATTACTTTCTTCTGCAAACTGCATGATATCAAATGACATTCTTGTGTTTTCCCCCATACATCTCCCTGCAATAAATTCTGATTGATTTTCATTAATTAGTGTGTTTAAGATAGATTTTATTCTATAGCAATGGCCCCTGAAGCAATTTTATAAACGCAGTTTAAGAGAGGAATTGGCCTATAATGTTTAAAAAATATTATTGGTTTGTTATCTTTAGGGATAAGAGTAATGATACCCTTTTTCTGTGTTACAGACAGTTCCCCATTAATATACCCACACTTTATAGCTCTCATAACAAAATGCCCCAGTTTCTTCCAAAATTCTTTAAAGAAGTCAGCCCCAAAACCATCAGTACCCGGCGAACGATTATTTTTCCTACAAAATATCCATAATGATGCTTGCTGATAGGTAATAGGCCCTCTAATGAATTAGATTCCTCCTCATTCAATTTGGGTACACTTAGTCCTGACAATTCTTTATCTAAATCTATTGTTTCTAATATTTCATCACTGCTGGAGTATAGATATTTGTAGAAGTACTGATAAAGGTGATCCTTTGAGAGCAACTAACACAATTAAGAGAATAAAGCAGCAGTCTCGGTTTTATTGAGTCTGTTCATGAGAAGTAATGAAAGAAGCATTTCATTACTTTCATTTTTCACGTTTTTCACGTTTTTCATTTACTTTTTGTTGTAGCTTAAATATGATATTGATTTTCCTCTTAATTCCATCAACAATGTATCCAAAGATAATTGATCAGTAATTGTAAATTAAAGTTCATGATTTGGTATGTTGTTAATGTAATCGATATTATAGATTGGAAGCGCAACTTGAATTCTATTTTCATCTATTTTGTTAATCATTATATTTAAATATTCAACATCACTTAGAAACGAATTGTTATGTTTCCAAAGGGTTTTGCCCTTTATAAATTCAGTGAAGTGGCAGTTAACATGGTAACTGAATGATCTGAGCGGTAGCTAGCTTCAATAGTACATTTATTTACTGATCATAAAAGATTTTCAGAAACTAAAAAAAAATCTAGTCTTGCTTGTTTTAATGGTGTCTTCTTTCTCCATGTGTACCTTCTTAAATTGGGATAAACTTCTCTATATGGGTCAATAAGATTATAGCAAGTTTTGATTTCTAACAGTTTTGCACGTGCATTTTTATTGTTAATATTTTTATAGTTAGAATAATCTACCTCAGGATCTTGGACCAAATTAAAATCTCCACATAAAATCAGGTCATTATTATTATTCATAGTCTCTACAGTTGTCATTATCCTATCAAAAAATGAAGGGGAATCTGTGTTTGGGCCATAAAGTGAAATAAGGGTTAATCTCTTGTTATTAACAGTTAAATCTACAGTTATAAAATTTAACTCGGGGTCAGATAAATAATTATGTACTTTATAGTCTAGGTCTTTGTTAAAAAGTATAGCTACTCCTCAGGCATTTGATTTACCTGAACTGAAAATACACTCATTACCCCATTCTGAACGAATAAACTTCCCCGTTACAATTGTTGGTATATCTTGTAGGTAAACGATATGACACTTTTTACCTGACAATTAACGGACATTTTTTTTACTTCAGTCATTTATGTATAAAAGAAAAATGTGTAAATGTGACCAAGTGGGAGAGAACACATACAACAATGTACAAATTAAAAACAGTATACAGAACCCTGCTGACAGTCCACCCCCGCACCCACCCCCATTCCGCAACCTACCGTTAGAGTAAAGATTGAATGGAATAGGATTTTCATGATCAGGTAAAGTGGCCTTGACCTTTAACCTCCTGACCTCGAAATAAATAAGGGTCATCCTCTCATCACAGGCAGTCTACCCATAAAGTTTCATGAGAATTGCTTTATAGGGGGAGTTGAGTTAAAGAACGGACAAGGATTTTCATGGTCGGGTCCCGGTGACCTTGACCTCTGACCTACTGACCTCAAAATCAATTGGGGTCATAATCTCACCACAGGCAGTCCATCTATGAAGATTCATGAGATTTGCTTCAAGCAGAGAGGAGTTATGGAGCGGACAAGGTCTTTCATTATCGGGTCCCAGTGACTTTGACCTCTGACATACTGACTTCGAAATCACTAGGAGGTATCCTCACACCACAGACAGTCCAACCATGAGGTAGATTTGCTTTAGGGGAGAGGAGTTATGGAGCGGAAAGGGTTTTTCATTATCGAGTCCCGGTGACCTTGAACTTTGACCTACTGACCTCAATATCAATAGGTGTCATCCTCTCACCACAGACAGTTTATGTATGAAGTTTCATGAAATCTGCTTCAGGGAGAGAGGAGTTATGGAGCAGAAAATGTTTTTCATTACTGGGTCCCGATACAATCTCATTTTTGGTCTTCCTCTTACAACAGGCAGTTCATCTGTGAAGTTTCATGAGATTTGCTTTAGGGGGAGAGAAGTTATGGTGAGGACAAGGTTTTTCATTATCGGGACCCAGTGACCGTGACCTTCAACATACTGACCTCAAAATCAATAGGGGCCATCCTCGCATCACAGGAAGTCCACCCATGACGTTTTATTAGACTTGCTTTAGGGGAAGAGGAGTTATGGAGCAGACAAGATTGCGTATACAGACAGGCAGACGGACGGACGGACGGACGGACGGACGGACGGACGGACGGAGGACGGACAGACAAGGCGAAACCAGTATACCCTCCTAAACTCCGTCTAGCGGGGGTATAATGACGAAAGAGTTCCTGCACTCTGCACTTCCTCACATTGCCCTCTATCATTGTGTGAAGTTTCATTGCAGTCCCATCAGTAGTTTTGAAGTTATGCTCCGGACAAAAAAAATAAGTATAAAACTACAAAGGGCAATAACTCTTAATTAGAGAAATAGCCTGGACAATAATTTACTATTTGACTACTACGTAAATATGCATTAAAAATACAAACGGCCATAACTCAGTGGGACATTTTCGAACCCAAACGTCACAACAATATGCGCATCTCCAATTAATGTTGATACTTCTAGCAAGTTTCGCGAAATTCTAACAAGGGGTTATAGAGAAATAGCCCGGACAAGAATTTTCTATTTGACTACTATGTATATATACATTAAAAATACAAAAGGTCATAACTCAGTGGAAAATTATCGAACCGGAACGTCAAAACAATATGCGCATCTCCACTTGATATTGATACTTCCTACCAAGTTTCGTAAATTCTAACAGGGGGTTATAGAGAAATAGCCCGGACAAGAATTTTCTATTTGACTACTATGTATATATGCATTAAAAATATAAAGACTCATAACTCAGTGAAAAATTATCGAACCGAAACGTCACGATAATATGCGCATCTCCACTTGATATTGATATTCCTAGCAAGTTTCATGAAATTCAAACAAGGGGTTATAGAGAAATAGCCCAGATAAGAATTTTCTATTTGAATACTATGTATATATACATTAAAAATACAAAGGGCCATAACTCAGTGGTAAATTATATCGAACCGGATCGTCACGACAATATGTGCATCTCCACTCAATATTGATACTTCTGAGCAAGTTTCACGAAATTCTAGCAAGGGGTTATAGAGAAATAGCCCGGGCAAGAATTTGAACGGACCCTTGGATTTTGTTTGCTATTTGAAGCTAACAAACATTATCTCCTCATTGGCCCAAACACAATCACCAAATTTTACAACAAGAAAGCCAACAAGGCCCTGAATCGCTAACCTGATGATCTTTGCAAAGAGTAAAAACATTTGTTTTTATTTTTAGTAACAAGAGATTTTGACCCCAGTCACCTCAAATAAAATCCCAAGATTCCTTTCAATATCAGATAATAGCAAGTTTTGTTTGAATATCTCATTCCTCACGTTTAGAAAATTGACCTTGACCCCAGTGACCACTAATGCAATCCAAAGCTTCCGTTCTATATACGCTACCGACACAGCATGTTTCGTTGCAATACTTCATTTCATTTCATTCCAATATATCATTTCCAAATAAAGTTATTACGATTCATCCCGTATAAGTACCTACACAGCAAGTTTCATTCCAATATCTCATTCCCAACTGAAGTTATTGAACAGAAACCATTTTTCTTTCTATTTTCAGTAACAATGACATTGACCTTGACCCAGTGACCCGAAATGAAATCCCAAACTTCCTTTTGATATAAGCTACCTACACAGTAAATTTCATTCTAATATCTCATTCCTTACTTAAGTTATTGAGTGAAAACCATTTTTTATATTTTTAGTAACAGTGACCTTGACCTTTATTCCAGTGACCCAAAAAGCCATCCCAAGGTCTTTTTTCTATATAAGCTACCTATCCTGCAAGTTTCATAGCAATATCTCATTCCAAACAAAAGTTATTGAGTGGAAACCGTTTTTGACCCCAAATGCAATCCCAAGCTTTCTTTCCATATAAGCTACCTACATAGCAAGTTTCGTTTCAATATCTCATTTCCAGCTGAAGTTATTGAGTGGAAACCGTTTTTCTAGTTTTAGTAACAGTGACCTTGACCTTGACTCCAAATGCAATCAAAAGCTTCCTTTCCATATAAGCTACCTGTACAGCAAGTTTGTTCCAATATCTCATTTCCAGCTGAATTTATTGATAGGAAACGTTTCTATTTTAAGTAACAATGTCCTTGGCCTTGATTCCAGTGACCCCAAATGCAATCCCAAACTTCCTTTTGATATAATCTACCTACACAGTACGTTTCATCGCAATATCTCATTCACAACAGAAGTTATTAAACGGAAACAGTTTTTCTATTTTTAGTGACAGTGACTTTGATTCCAGTGACACCAAATGCAATCGCAAGATTCCTTTCCATATAAGCTACTTGCAAGTTTCATCGCAATACCTCATTCCTAACAGAAGTTATTGAACGGAAACTAAGAATTTGACCACGCGCGCGCCCGCATGCCCACCCTCCAACACAACATACCCAATGGAAAACCCGGTCTATAAGTTATTGAGCGCAAACCATTTTTCTATTTTTAGTAACAGTAACCTTGATCTTGACCTGGAACCCAGTGATCCCAAATACAATCTCAAGCTTCCTTTCCATATAAGTTACCTACACAGCAAGTTTTGTTCCAATATCTCATTCCCAGCTAATGTTATTGAGCGGAAACCGTTTTTTTCTATTTTTAGTAACATCAAACATTTAACATGAAACAATTATAAGAATTATAGAACATTTGTGTTTAAGGTTGTCCCTTTTAATAAAATGTAACAAGAAATATTATGTTAATATACTTCATTGTCAATCTTGGAAGATCTTGCCGATATATTTTAATACTAAATGACCCGGATGTAGATTTTACAAAACGAAAGTACAATTATGGACATACTGCAATCGGATCAAGAAACTGCGTGAAAAGTGAGTTTAATAATGTAATTTCAGTTTTCTCTTCAATCTGAATGAATTAATTAGTTTCAAATTGAAACAAAAATCATAACAAATGTATTTAGAAGACTTATATTTTATTAAACATCGGTAAATATCGGCAATATCAAGATAGTGTAAAACTGGTTGGTGGGATAATGAATAAGAAGAAAACATGTCTTCAGAAATCCAATATATTTTAATTCGAACTTCAGATAAGTTGAACTTTCAAGTTTCATGAAAATCCATTAAGTAGTTTCAGAGGAGTAGTCGCAACAAGTTTTTCCCATATAACTTTATGTAAACAATGGCGACCATGTTTGATGTAGAATACAAATGAATTTTGTTTAGGACCAACTACATGTCATGCCAGTCCATTTGGTAAAGGTTCCAAATTAATACCCATTATGGTTTTTGAGAAGTAGTCACCACAAAACTGTATTTTTTATTATATTTTTAGCTGTAGCGGCCATCCTGAAATTTCAGCCTACTTGATTTTTACTTAGGACCTAGTAGACATCAGGAGCAACCTCTCTATAAAGTTACATAAAAATCCATCAAGTAGTTTTAGCGGAGTAGTTGCCACAAGGTTTTCCTATATAACTCTACGTAAAAAACGATGGTTACTGGTGGCCATGTTTGATATCGCGTAAAATAGTTTTCGTCAACATGATCAAGGATCAACATTTTGTCATGTTCATCATTTTAGTAATGGTCCCATATCAGTATCACTTATAGTTTTGGAGTAGTTGTTACAAACTTCTTCCTTTGAAGTTCCAAGAAATTCCATCCAGTACTATCAGAGAAGTCGCCACAAAAATGGTTTATGGATGGACGACGGATGATGCACCACGGCATAAGCTCTGCTGATCTTTGTTGATATAAGGAACATTGTGATGAAGTTTGGTGAAAATACTGCAAGAAAGAAGCAATATACACGGCGAAGTGGAGACTGGACGTGATCTATATTTCGTTCAAAGTAGGTCACAGTGACCCTAAATTCTGAACATAATGTTAGATGCACAGAACGAACATTGTGATGATGTTTGGTGAAAATCTGGTACATACTAGGTCACAGTGACAGCAATTTTGCACATGATGTGAGATGCATCTGTCCCTCCTCTCTCCCCCTTCATGGCCCCTTGCCTGTCAGACACTGACATGTGTAGGTGTTGATACCATCTGTATAGGAATCTCCATTCCCACCTCCACCCCCTCCCCACAACCACCATATTTAACTTACTGATTTGGCACTGGTTTCCAGACGTGCCAGTCAGACACTGACAGGCGTAGTTGTGGATACCATCTGAACAGGTACCCCCATTCTGACAGGGATTGGGACTGCAGTTATTGGCATCTGAAATAAAGCAAGGTTTATTATTAGGAATGTCTTAGGCATATACACATTAATTTACACCCCCTTTGCAGTATTCTCTCTTGTATAAATATGTCAGTTTAACTTACTGTCTTGACACTGGTCTCCTGATGTGCCATTCAGACACAGACATGTGTAGGTGTTGATACCATCAACGCAGGTACCCCAATTCTGACAGGGATTGGAAATGCAGTCATTTGCATCTGAAATAAAGAAATAAATTAGGAATGCACTAATTGCTGAACTACCATAGACCAGTACGCTTTCATCTGTCTTGTCTTTATCTTTGACACTTAAAAACAGAGATGAACCTAACTATACTATTATTTAAAGTCAATGGACTGCTAAAAGGATATATTACTTTTCGAGATGCAGAAGCAAACCCTATTCCTTTAATATTATTTACATCTCTATTGCAGAATACACCATTGCTTTCATTTCCTGTCATGGTAACACAATATATTACAAATCTTGTACATTTATAAATATGTCAGTCTAACTTACTGTCATGACACTGGTCTCCATATGTGCCAGTCAGACACTGACATGTGTAGGTGTTGATACCATCTGTACAGGAACCCCCATAGACAAATATACTTCCTTTTACAGAATTCTGTTTTGTCTTCATCTTCTATGCCATGGTAACATAGCACCACTATTTCTTAAAAATCCTGTATTTTATAAACATGTTCGTGTAACTTACTGATTTCACACTGATTTCCTGATGTGCCAGTCATATATATGTATTATAGGCGTTCTGTTGTAATTTTCGTCTCACTCCGTTTCGCCTCAAATTACAACAGAAACGCCCAAAATACATATATATAATAAATCACCATAAATTACTTGATTTATTAAAACTTTTTTAAAATAGGGGTAGTGAAGATTGCAAGTTTAATTATTTTTATAAGTTATCAAAATATAATTTAAACTTCAATACGTCTAAATCTGAGACACTCAGCGTTATACGACTTTAACCTCCAATAATCGTTCATTTTTCTAATTGAAGCTGCACCGCAACCAACACACACTTGATATTTTGCAGAAGTGCCTTTTTACATATTAGACACGGTAATGCATGACTTGTTTTTAATCTATATTTATGCAAACTGCAATAATTAGAATCTTTTGTTGGCTTATTTTTAAGAAATTTACAAACATTGATTTCCATTGTCTATTTTGTATATAATTATTTTTATATTTAATAAAAAAAAATTGAATATATAACAAATAAAGGAAATGGAAAAAAACGAAGAGACTATAAGAAATTTAATACGCCTGTTTGATACAGGTGTAATAGATAAGCAAACACTATCTACCGGTATAAATGCATTAAAACCTCTTAAAGAAGTTCCAAAGGAAACTCTAAAAGAGGTTAAATCTCAAACATTAGAAAATTTACTCAAAAGACGACGTGCTAAAAAACAACGTAAACGAGAAAAGCAAAAATATGATAAATTACAAGAAAATGTTACAAATGAACAAAAGCAGAAATATGCCAAATTACAAGAAAATGTTATAAATGAACTAAAACAAGTTTTTCAAGATAGAAAATTAAAACTGGTTGACAAACCAATGTGTGGCTATTTTAAAGCATACGAGATATCTGCCGAGAAATACAAAAACCCTCAAAAACTATTCCGTGATAAGAAATCCATTATCACAAAACAAATAAGCAAAGAGCTGACAAAGATGAATGGATTAAAGTTTCAATTAGGTCTCACTGTAAATTTATTCAAAGATGATGGTGATACCAAAAAATACACCACAGCAGTATTACACAGTGAACAAAATGCAATTTTAACCTCTGAAAAAATAAATGAGTTTTACGATAAATCATCTGCAAATATACAAGAGAGTCTTGAAAGATTTACAAACACAGCATCTGGATTGGAGATTGATCACTGTGTTACGTTTTACTTAAATTTTGCAAAGTATGAACCATTAAAAGGTTCTTCATATATTCCTTTGTCTAAAGCAGTATCTGATAAAAAAGCAATAATTAATGTTAATAATGAGGATAATAAGTGCTTGGAAGTGGCATTGGTTTCTGCTTTGTGGCCTAATAAAAATAATCCAACTAGGATATCTAGTTATAACAAACACATGGGTAAGTTGAATATGGATGGTATTGACTTTCCCACTCCAATTTCACAAATTTCCAAAGTAGAAAAACAAAACAACATTGCTATTAATGTTTACGGATGCACAGGAAAAAGGGTATCTGTATTTCCATATAGAATATCAGAGCAACCGCAAGAAATAAAAAGAATTAACTTGCTTTTAATTTCTGAAGACGTTGAGGTTGATTTAGAAAATGAAGATGAAGATGATCCAAATAATAAAGAAGGAATTATAGATGACAGTTATAACCCTGATGATTATCCCAACGAACCAAAAACAATAACAACAAAATATCACTATTGCTGGATTAAAAATCTAAATAGATTACTTTATGATCAAAACAAATATCACGGTAAAACTTATTTCTGCGATCGTTGTCTTTACGGCTTTTCAAGAGAAGGTCTACTTACCAAACACAGAGAAGACTGTGAGGGTATCAATAAAAATTCTTGCAGAATAGAAATGCCAAAAGAAGGTAAAAATCACACACAATTGAAAAATTATCAAAATCAGATACCTGTGCCTTTTGCAATATATGCTGATTTTGAGTGTATAATCAAACCGCAATCAATCAAATTTGGAAAGAAATCTGAAATTCAAAATGTACACGAAGTTTGTGGTTTTGGATACTAGGTTGTCAGATATGATGGTAAAGCTGAAGAACCTGTTATTTATAGAGGTGAAGATGCTGTTGAAAAGTTTTTAAATCACTTAGAATGTGAGAAGAGCAACATTAATAAAATATTTGCTCACCCAAAACCATTAATCATGACGCAGCAAAATGAGGAAGATCATGAAAAAGCAACACATTGCTGGATATGTGAGGATGAAATAAAAAATGATAAAAACGGTAAAGTAAGAGACCACTGTCATTTTGCAGGAGAATATAGAGGTGCAGCACATCAAAACTGCAACCTAAAACTAAAAATAAAACCAAATAAAACAATCATCCCTGTTGTATTTCACAACCTCAAAGGATATGATAGTCATCTTATAATGCAAAAAATACATAAAATGACAGGTAATATTACATGCATTCCAAACAACGCTGAAAAGTATATTTCATTTAGTGTCGGACAACTTAGATTCTTGGATAGCTTTCAGTTTATGGCTTCGTCTTTGGAAAAATTGGTAAAGCAACAGACAAATCTGATTTCAAAATTACCAAAAATCAGTTTGGGGAACAAACAGATTTACTTTTTTACGAAAAGGTGTTGATCCATACGAATATATGGACAGTATGGAAATATTTAAGGAAACGCAATTACCGCCTATAGAAAAGTTTTACAGTAGTCTTTCAGATGTAAGTATAAGTCCCGAAGATTACGAATACGCTCAAAAAATTTGGAAAGAGTTTGACTGTAAAACTCTTGGAGACTATCATGATTTATATCTAAAAACTGATGTAACTTTGTTAGCAGATGTATTTCAAACTTTCAGAAAAACATGCATGAGTGCATACAAACTTGATGCTTTACATTACTATACAGCACCTGGATTATCTTGGGATGCTTTACTCAAACATTCAAAAATAGAATTAGAACTTTTGACAGACACTGACAAGCACTTATTTATAGAAAAAGGAATGCGAGGTGGCATAAGTATGGTATCAAAACGATATGCCAAAGCAAACAATCCACATGTAGTTGATTATAACCCTAACGAGGAAAACAACGTTTTAATGTATTTTGATGCAAATAATCTTTATGGATGGGCAATGAGTCAGCCACTTCCATGTTCTGGCTTTGTTTGGAAAACCAAAAACAAGAGTGGAACATTTTCTAAACCAAAACCTGGCAAAGGACAACTACTTGAAGTTGATTTGGAATATCCTAAAGAACTTCATGAAGCTCACAATGAATATCCACTTGCACCGGAAAGATTAGCAGTGAAAAAAGAATGGTTGTCTAAATACCAAACAGATCTGTTAGAAAATAATAGCATGATAAATACAGAACAACTAGTCCCCAATCTTAGGGACAAAGAAAAATATGTGATACATTACAAAAACCTGCAACTGTATTTATCTTTAGGCATGAAACTAAAGAAAGTACACAGAGTATTAGAATTTAATGAAAAACCATGGATGGCATCATACATAAACCTAAATACAGAACTTAGGAAAAAAGCTAAATCAAACTTTGAAAAAGATTTTTACAAACTTATGAACAACTCTGTGTTTGGCTAGACAATGGAAAATCTACGCAAGCGGACAGATATAAAACTAGTCAGAACTGACGGCTTTGAAAATGAAAAGATAAGAAAAATAATAGCCAAACCCAACTTTAACAGGCGTATAAAATTTTCAGATGAATTGTCAGCAATACATGTGAACAAACCAAAATTAACATTAAACAAACCAATCTATGTTGGGATGTCAGTATTGGATTTATCAAAGTACATGATGTATGACTGGTACTATAATATCCTAAAGAAAAGGTATGGAGATGACTGTACTTTATTATACACAGACACTGACAGCTTGCTGGTAGAAATCAAAACAGAAGATGTGTATAAAGACATGGCTGAAATGAAAGATGAGTATGACTTAAGTGATTATCCGAAATACCATCCACTGCACGATGATACAAATAAAAAAGTATTAGGTAAAATGAAAGATGAATGTGCTGGTGTTTCTATAGTTGAGTATGTTGGATTAAGGCCCAAACTATATTCTAGTTTGAGAGCGGATGAGCAGATGATTGAAAAAGTAATAGATAAAATGAAAGATGAATGTCCTGGTGTTCCAATCGTTGAGTATATTGAATCAAGACCCGAACTATATTCTATTTTGGGAGCGGATGTGCAGATGATTGAGAACGTAACAGACAAAATAAAAGATGAATGTGTTCCTATAGTTGAATCCAAACTATGTTCTATTTTGGGAGCGGATGAGCAGACGATTGAGAAAGTAGTAGATACAATAATAAATAAAACAAAAGATGATGGTGAGTCTATAGCTGAGTATATATCTAAGAATATTGGATTAAGACCCAAACTATATTCGATGTTGAGAGCGGATGTGCAGATTGTTAAGAAAGCAATGGAAGATGAAAATATTGGATTAAGATCCAAACAAGATTCTATTTTGAAAGTGAATGAGCAGATTATTAAGAAAGCAAAGGGTGTAAAAAAATATGTAACCGAAAGACAAACAAACTTTGAGAACTACAAGGATGCATTGTTTGGCAAGAAAAAATACACCCATAAAATGAATATGATACGATCAGTAAAGCATCAGATATTTGGCGTAACAGTAAACAAATCTACACTGTCACCATTTTACTCAAAAAGATATATACGAGAAGATGGAATTACAACTGATGCACATGGTTTCTATAAAAACTTATGAATTTGGGTATCAGCAGGAACAATAAGTAATTCTTCTTTGACAAATCCTCTTTGAGGCGCTGGTAATTTCAAATAATAAACTCTTATACCTTGCGTCACCATATAACATTTAATCTTGTGAATATCTACACTCCACATTGGATCAGTTGTTCTGCGTCTTCCACCTTCTTGTTCCCCGGGTTGATATAAATATCTTACACTTGCATTCATACAGATAGGATCATCTTTTAATATTTTTGTTTCAACAGGAGGGGGCTTTTTTGTCTCCACATTTATGGCTTTAACAACTTCTGGTAATCTCTTTACCCATTCTCTATTGCGTTTTTGTGAATCTATTTCCTTGGCATACTGATAGCCAAACAATCTTTCAGCTAATGTTCTGTTAAATCTTTCCACTAAAGCTTGGCCTCTGTGTATTTCTGTTCTGCCTCGTCTGATATTTACTTTGTGTTTTGCCATCAACTGTGATACTGCACCCATAAATTCTCTGCCTGGATCCACTTGTAATAACTTCAAATGTCGACTGTATATTTTTTCAAATTCTTTAGCAACTTCTTTACTATCCTTGGAAGTTAGTGGCTCCGCTTCTTTGTATCTACTTGCAATACCAACCACAGTCAATGCATATTTATATGTCTTGCGTCCACGACCAAAGCCAAAAGTATCATGCGGCAGAAATAACAAATCAGCTTGATGCACTCCATTCTTAGTAGAAACATCAAACCTGGGTCTAACTATTGTCTTTGGTGCAGGTAAATAAATCTGCCACACAGCTTGTTTCTTTAAAAATTCTAATGCCTTTTTTTCACTAACACCAGCCTCTTTTGCCAATTTTTTAACTGCTGAGTAACCTTTCCAAAATCCTTTTGGGCTGTAATAAATCTTTTCCATTTTTTTCTACTAAAGATTAAACTTTATATAACTATAAAGAAAAATGGAAATCACAACTGCACAATTTGATGAACTGCTCGATGAGCAAAAGCAAAATCAATATAGCACAAAGAAATGGACAGACTTGGAAATAAATCAAATATTTACTATTACAGATACGAAAATAGTGGATACTGAATATGGTCCATCCATGGTATTGACATTATTAGACAATGGTGAAGTATGGGCGCCTGGTCATCTCAAAGATAAATTAGAGAAGAGTGCTAAACCACCATATTATATGCGACCACTTGGATTGAAACCATGTAAGAACTACAAAAAAAATAGGTATCATGCATATGACTTAGTTTTTCCAAAGGTTATTTCAAAGTAAACATACTTAGTCATTCCAAATCCAAAGTTATTATAGTTTTAAACTATTTATTTTTTATGAACTCAATTTGTACGCCACAAATCCAGTTGCAGCCATGCCCACCACAATAAACGTAATTTCTCTATTCTGTTGATCCGGAGATGGTGTATAAAAATCACTTAACTTGGGCTCCGGTTCCAAAAGCAAATGTTTGCCAGTTATGTAATAATACTGTTTCATAGCTTGGTCTACATCATCAAAAGTCTGCTCTGCATGATGCTCTTTTTGCAGTTGCTTATTAATAAAATCTAATCTCTCTGTTCTTTTTTTATTCCACTCCGCTTGTGCTGCGTTTAATTGCTTTGTCATGCCTTTGTCTTTCCTCATCTGAATGACTTCCCATTTTTGAAAAGAAATAATTTGAACCGCTAAACGCCAATGCATTTGTTAATGCGCCACCTATCATCATTGCTACTGCATTTGCCATTTATTTATATATATATATTTTTTAAATTATTTCATAATATCTGCAGGAATAATACCTTGCTTAATAAACATATCCTTTGTAGCCATTGCTAACATTATATCAACAGACAGCATCCCAAAATCTACCATATTAAAATCCACTTTAGGGGCTGGTCTTTTTAGTATTTTTCTGCCAATCTCAGAATATCCAATAGTTAGAAGTGTTTCTACTCCAGCATGATACATCATATTTACAATTTGTTTTCCGTCAATACTTGCTGCCATTTTTTTTATATGATTATTTGTTTAAAATAAATTGTAAAAAATCAAACGGGTCTTTTGGTGCAACATGAACAGGTTGTACAGCTACAGGTTGCGTAGCAGATTTCTTGTTATAAATATTCAAACCCAACCCAGCAATGCCTACTAATAAAACCAGACACGGTGGAATATAATTTTTGTATACGTTTATTTTGATTTCGGGTTTCTCTTCATCCATTGTTATTTTTGTTATTTGATTTGCAGCATCTTGCTTTGCAGCATCTTGCTTTGCATCTTGAAGGAAACGCTTTGCCTTTCTTGCCGCTGCTCATTTTTTTCCAGCTTCTATTCTTTTTGGATTTTTTACTTTTTGTTGTTCAACCTCTACAGGTATAACTTCACTCTCTTGGTTCTCCATTTATATTATCTATATTTTTATTTTTATTAAAATCAATATGTCTAACAGTTGTCAGTATTGCTGTAAATGGTGCTAAGCACATTCCATACCTGTAATACAACTCACAACAAGCACTTGTCAAAGCATGATTAATAAATGGGTCTTCCTCTAAATCTTCTATCAGCTTTGGTGGATCGGTTACATTAAAATATTTTGATACTCCCATCACATACAAGTTAATAAAAGAATTGCCTAAAGTCTTGGTCATACTTGCCCCAAGCATTGCTTCATATCTGCAGTAAAGTTTGTTAATTTCATCCGGTGGCATACCATCTATATTCGTGAGTTGTATGTCTTTACCCAAATATTGACGACTACCACCGCCAGCCACTATGGCTGATAATCTTTCTTTTTTTGTTTCTTGTTGCTTTGATTCATCACGTTCCGTAAAACCTTCCGACATATCTTGTAATAGTTCTTCCGCATTCATTTTTATATTAATAATTTTATTTTATCTTGAAATAAACATAAAACATAAAACAACTAGCTGCGATATTCATGCAACGAGTAATTGTTTGTATTGTTAATAGCATTGTTATTAATATTGCTATTTTTTTATTAGCATTGTTAATTTGCTGCAAGCATTGCTATTAACATTGCTACTTTACTATGAGCAATGCTATAAGCATTACTATATTTTCTGATATTTTCATTATATTTTCATGTCAGTATTGCTATTAACATTGCTACTTTGCTGTTAGTATTACTATTAGCAACAAAGCAATGCTGTTAGAAAAAAAGAATTGCTGGTAGAAATTATTCAACCCAATAACCAGTTGGTTGGTCAGTCCTCAAAATTAACTTGGAATATTTAGTCTTTGCTAAAGCTTTTCTTATTCTGGTTCTCTGTTCCAGCGTCGGAATAACATCATTTTCTCTCAAACAATTTTCATAACTATCTCTGTCCTTGGTGTAAAACATACACAACCATTTTGCTTGCTCCCTTAAATCTTTCAATACAGAATTATATCTCTGTGAAATAACCCACACTGATTGTTTAGCGTGACGACCAGAAAATGCCAACTCTGACAACATATCTTTTTTCTTTGTTAATTCTTTTGTGGCGGAGCAATCATCAATGATGTATAATGTGGGCTTGCCAGCATATCTTTTAAAAAATAAACGCAACAGTTCTTGCAGCATTTCTTTACCGTTGCTAACGGGATTGACAATTATTATTTTCTTATATTTTGGGTTTTTTACATCACCTATCTAGGATCTATTTTTATAAGCCTCGTTCCACTCTATGGTTGGACACAATATAATTATATGTTCAAAAACTCCAACATACTCTTGTTCAAGTATGTCAAGAACAAACTCTGTTTTGCCGCAGCCTGTCTGACCACAGATAATTGCACTGTGTGAATATTTAGAATATTTAGTATTGTGATTCTTTAAATCTTCCATCTTCGAAATTGATTTGCGCATCTTGTATTATATATATATAAATATTTAAAGGTTGATCTGCATATGCTTTTTTATTTATTAATATCGTTGTGCCTTCACTGCCGTTTTCTATTCTTCTTCCACTGCCGTGTAATAAATTGTCATCACATGTTCTAAGGTCAAGCCACAAAGCATATGATTTTGTCAGATAAGTCACAAGAGAAACATTGGTAAAGTATAAGTCCCTTGCTACTATTTCTGCCTCTTTGTTTCTTTTTGATGTCAAGGCAAAATATTTGTTGATTTCATCCCAATGTTGATATGCCCTCATGCCCTGACTATACAACTGATTTGGTACGCCTTCTATTGTCATTTCAACCTTTTCAATCTTTGGGTTGTAAAAGGATTCCGTGTCTGTTCTTTCTGGGTCTTCAAACAGCATTAGAATACGTTTCATGCTCCGTGCTGGTACATTAATGTTGATGTTCCAAAGAGTATCAGATTTGTTTGCTATTATTTTTCTATGTCGCAAGATACGATCATACATGAATGACATCTTACCATTGGTTTGCTGTCTTATTTGTCTGGCTAATTCAACATCACTAACCGTATCAAATTCCAAGCAGATATTTTTTATTACATAAGATGCATCAGCATTTCTGCTTTTGATAACTTTGTTATAATCGTTAAACGTTAATTCATATTCTAACCAATCAACAAGCCCCGCTTGATAAAATGGCATATGACTTTCTAACATTTCAAAGTCCAGTGGAATACAAAATCTATTTCCATAAGCTTCTGCTATAGCTTCATCTTCGGTGTCTGAGGATTTATCTCCCGCACCAATTCTATGTTTTAACATGTTTGCTTTACCAATACCTTGGTAAGCTATGTTTACTCGTTCAGTAGGGCTTTTTTCATAAATCTACATAACAATGATATATATCACTGGCATCTATTGACATGACTTCATTGCCACTTATTCTTATTGTCATTTTTTTCACAATTGTTCTACCCAGATTCTGGAACAGAGTAGAGTTGGCGTCTGTTCTGCTTTTAAGTTCTATTTCAAAGGCAAGACGAGCAGTACGAGGAACTATCACATCATTAGTACTTAGGTTGGGAAATCTCACAAGCAGTTGCTGGTTTTGGTCTATTGTTGATGGATTATTAGTTATTACTACACTTGTGCGGATGCCTTTGGCACCATGAGGTTCTCTAAGTTTTCTATGAGGGCTGAGTTTGTTTCCGGAAGCCGACATTGTTTTTATTTTTTAAATATATTTTTTAAAATTAAATAAAATAAACAATGGCTGAGGGTGGATTTGACAATCCTGTGTACGATCCAGGTGTTGAAGATATGTATGAAGATGACTGGAATGAATCACCTGATGACAAATTTATACAACCTGGCTCAGAATTTCAGAGACAAAAGGTAAATGAAAATAACCATATTGATCAGCTTCAAGGGGAAGATAAAACAGAAGAACAACTAACTCAAAAAAGGTTGTTAGTAGATCAATTTTTACTGAAGTTAATGCTGAGATCATCGGAATTGATTATAAAAAATGATTTCAGAGTGGCTAAGGACGAAATTGGTAGAACAATGTTATATGCAGTTTGGACGGATGATGTTCCACCTACCTATTATAAGGGAAATAATCCAAACGAACCAATCAAGTTTTATGCGCTGGACACTCTACTTAGAAAACATGGCATTGACTTCATAAAAAATAATTTAAAAATATATGATTATTTAGCCCCACGTGAAAGAAAGGCTCAGGGTAGGGCAGAATTAGCATCCTTGGCAAAAACAAGAGATACCATCGCTGCAGAAAATATACCAATGCAAACATTTTCAACAACTGAAGATGTACAAAATACAGTAGATGCTGTTAATATAATTGAGAGTAATTTGAGTAATATAATAGATGAAACTCATCCTAAAACTGCCGTTCAACCAGAAGATCTAACACTGCGAGAGATACGAGGTTTAGATAAAAGATTGCAAAGCTTTCGTGGAGAACTTACTATTAATCTCTCAAAGCTCACTGAGCTTGATAATGACATAACAAAAGAAAAACAAAAAATAGAACAGGTTAGCACCCCCGGGCAGGAGGATGAGTTTCAACAAGAGCGCATACGTGACAGAGGAGGGACTGCGCTAACTCCAACTCCAAAACCTGATCCATCAAGTGTAAAAGATTGGATAAAAAAACAACTATTTAATCTTGGTAAACTTCTTGCCAACCTAGCTGGTAAAGCTGCTGCAGAACTTCCAGGAGTTATTGGTGCAATAGTATCATGGCTTTTATCTGCAACAGGTAATGTTATTAATTGGCTTGGTAACAATCTATGGGCTTTGCTTGTGTTTGTTTCCGGGTTGTTGTATGTGGCAGCCAAAGAGTGGTTTAAATCTCGTAAATAAGTAATGCAGCAAGACCTATTACTATAGTACCAACAATTATAGTTGTTTTATTATCTTCGTGTTCAATCGCTATTTTTTGTATTTCTGGTGGGTTATGTTCCACAGTTTTATGTATTGATTTATCAGATTGTTCCGCTAAAAATTCTTTGTTGTGGTGCCTTGAAAAGGTTGAATAATTTTTGGTATTGGTTTTACATGTACATCATTATTCAATCCTAATGCTTGTGCATCGGTTGCTATTACAATTTCATTATTGTAGTCTTGTATTATTCCGATTCTTAATTCCATGTCACTCGGAGACATGTACAATCCACTTCCATAGACAAAATTTACTTTACTTCTTGCATATTTTAGGGTGGTTTCATATCTTGAAATTTGACTGGGCAAGTTGATGGGCTATTTATTGCGTCCTCTACATTTGCCAGAAATTGTTTATGTGCATCAAATGCCGTTCGAGTTCCAAGTATATCTGTTCTTGTTTGTGATTGTGAGCCAAGAATTGCCCAGCAGTATGTTCTTATGCTGTCATTGATTCTTTCTACTCCTGCCCTTGTAAATCCAGATGAACAATCTAGTATAAAAGTAGACCAGCTGTTGTCAGGCTCAAATCCTTGTGCAATGTAATCAATGTGGTATGTTTTATCACTCTGATAGACTGTAAAACTCATCGTTTTGTTGTCGTATACAGTATTTATCAAAGGATGATAACCAATATGTGTCCAGTAATTATAAATTGTTCCTAGACCATCATTATAGCTTTGTTTCTGTATCCAGTCTGAATTTAAGTCAACGTTAAACTCCTTGCATATTCTTTCGTATGCGTTTCGGTTATATATGTTATTAAACGCATTCCAATTTGAGTCTTGCGGCATTGCTACACTCATCTCAAATAATATTCTTCTGACTTGGTAATAGACATGAAATCGAAATAATGAACCAACCAGTGCATCAGCTTTTAGATGGTTGTTGAAATCAATGCCACATCTAGTCGTCGCACACCAAATAGCAAAATTCAACTGATTCTGCCAAAATAACATCCAATCTGTTCCCCAGCGTTGGACTATAGCATCTGATTTGACGTATGGAAGTTTGTATTTGTCAAAGACATTGGGAAATGATGCTTTAAAGTCTTTACCGTTTGATGTAATAACTATGTTTTGATTTATTATATCTATCACTTTCTTGCTAAAAGTATTTGAATAGTAAGCACCCGGGTTATATTTGAATTCTTTAGAAATCATTTTTATTTGTGTTTTTATATATATATATTTAAAAAAAATGTTTCATACAATTTCAAACATAGACAACTCTATTAACTTACAACAGTATATCGATAATAGAGATGGAACTAAGCGCGTTGGATTAAAAAGTTTTACATACACTATCGGTTGGCAAAATATTATTCATGAAACCATAAAGACACGAAACCCAGATAAAATAGAACATTTACCAGGTGGACTTTATAACTTTCAAGACTTGGTAGAAAATTTTAAAAAGCTAAATGAAAAGATTATTCTGGACAATATTGTCCAAATTGGTGCAGCCATTATACATACGACAATAGAGACACGAATATCAAGCGGTCTTTCAAAAATGCTGGGATTCAAGGACAGAAAATGGTTGACAGGTACTAATATAGGAGATTACCCAATTGATTTAGCTCCTTATAAACAGCTATATGTTCATCTGGAACAAGTTAATACGAGTAGTAATTATTTCAATGGTAAGCCAAGCACTATTATAGGTGTTGTACCTGTAGTAAATAAGCAGTTTGGAGATATAGTATATACAAGTTTTTATCCTGAATATCACTGTCTTATGAATGGTGCAATTACTGAATTGAAAATAGAAGTTAGAGATGAGTATGGCAACAAGATATTTAATCACGGTTTGCCTAAAGTTGTGTTTTAGAAATTATTTAAAAAATATATTTTTATAAAAAAAACAATGAGTATATTTGGACCACCATGCCCTAAAAAAACAGAAGACTTAGAGGATTTAATAAATGATGTTCACAATTTATATAGGCGAGTTGTGCCTTTTGTTGACCAGTTTAATCATTTAAAAAATAGAGTTGATAATCTTAAATATGGAATTATAACAATATTTGCGGAGGCTAAGGGCCCACTTGTGTTGAATAGAATACTCTCATTTGGTAATGGTGGGGCAGAATCAAATGTGGGGCATATAATGACACGCCGTGGACGGATTATGGGTATATGTTTAGCATGTGAACGATTAGTTGGTGACGTAACTGTAATAGTTTCTGTCAATTGTGTTGAACAACCAAATTATGGCATAACGCTTCACATCATCCCACGCAATCATGATAACTTTGATAAACCTTTAGAAATTGGTGCTGGTTCTGTTGTTAACTTTGTATGCAAGGTTGCTAACGCTACCGCTGTAATACGGTGGCATCATTATTAATTGAATTAATTAAAAAAATTATTTATTAATAAAAAAATGCCGAAGCAAACAACAGCACCAAGTATATATCCTGAGTTGCCAGTGGAAGACGGACAAAATTATAGATTACAAAAGATTTCAGAAATTGAAAAAAAGTTAATTACAGAACGAGATATACGTCAGTCACTTTATAAAAAATATAAACGTGGTATTAATATTACAGATGGAATTGACACTACCTTGATATCTGCAGGTGTTATTATGGCTGGGATTGGATTTGTTGTTCCAGTTGTGTTACCTTTAGAAATAGCAGCAATAGTATGTGGAGCTACAGGTTTTTGTATTAATTTTATCAGACGCAAGCTTAATGCAAAAGCTCAAAAACATCATGAAATAAAAACTTTGGCAGAGGCTAAGTTAAATAGTATAAAGCAGTTAATATCATAAGCGTTGAGTGATGCACAGATATCAGAGCAAGAGTTTAAGTTGATTTTAGATGAACTGGAAAGATACTATAATATAAAACAGGATATCAAACAAAACAAACTTGAAATTAGTGAAGTTCAAAAAAAAGAACTAGTGGAGCAGGGAAGAAAGGAAGCAATGGCAACCTTACAAAAAAGTCTAAAAAGTGTGTGATTTATTGTTTTAGTAGTGTGTTTGAGTATGATCCACCACCTTTGTATTCAAGGTCGGAAAATTGTTAATTTGAATGTAATTTTGAAAACTTATAAAAAAAATTTAAACTTGCAATCTTCACTACCCCTATTTTAAAAAAGTTTTAATAAATCAAATAAATCACCATAAAATGGTGATTTATTATATATATGTATTATAGGCGTTTCTGTTGTAATTTGAGGCGAAACAGAGTGAGACGAAAATTACAACAGAACGCCTATAATACATATATATCAGTCAGACACTGACATGTGTAGGTATTGATACCATCTGTACAGGAACCCCCATTCTGACAGGGATTGGGACTACAGTTATTTGCATCTGAATTAAAGAAAAGGAATAAACTAGTCACTGAACTACCATAGACAAATATACTTCCTTTGACAGAATTCTGTTTTGTCTTCATCTTGTATGGCATGGTAACATAGCACCACTATTTCTTAAAAATCCTGTATTTTATAAACATGTTTGTGTAACTTACTGATTTCACACTGGTCTCCAGATGTGCCAGTCAGACACTGACATGTGTAGGTGTTGATACCATCTGTACAGGAACCCCCATTCTGACAGGGATTGGGACTACAGTCATTTGCATCTGCAATAAAGAAAAGGAATAAACTAGTCACTGAACTACCATAGACAAATATACTTCCTTTTACAGAACTCTGTTTTGTTTTCATCTTCTATGCCATGGTAACATAGCACCACTATTTCTCAAAAATCCTGTATTTTATAAACATGTTTGTGTAACTTACTGACTTCACACTGATTTCCTGATGTGCCAGTCAGACACTGACATGTGTAGGTGTTGATACCATCTGTACATGAACCCCCATTCTGACAGGGATTGGAAATGCAGTCATTTGCATCTGAAATAAAGAAAAGGAATACATTTGGAAGAAACTAGTCACTGAACTACCATAGAGAAATATACTTCCTTTTACAGAATTCTGCTTTGTATTCATCTTCTATGGCATGGTAACATAGCACCACTATTTCTTAAAAATCCTATATGTTATCAACATGTTTGTGTAACTTACTGACTTCACACTGATTTCCTGATGTGCCAGTCAGACACTGACATGTGTAGGTGTTGATACCATCTGAACAGGAACCCCCATTCTGACAGGGATTGGAAATGCAGTCATTTGCATCTGAAATAAAGAAATAAATTAGGAATAAACTAATTGCTGAACTACCATAGACCAGTACGCTTTCATCTGTCTTGTCTTTATCTTTGACACTTAAAAACAGAGATGAACCTAACTATACTATTATTTAAAGTCAATGGACTGCTAAAAGGATATATTACTTTTCGAGATGCAGAATCTTAAAAACATAATTATGTTGGTAGTGCAAGACGCAGTACAAGCAAACCCTATTCCTTTAATATTATTTACATCTCTATTGCAGAATTCACCATTGCTTTCATTTCCTGTCATGGTAACACAATATATTACAAATCTTGTACATTTATAAATATGTCAGTCTAACTTACTGTCTTGACACTGGTCTCCAGATGTGCCAGTCAGACACTGACATGTGTAGGTGTTGATACCATCTGTACAGGAACCCCCATTCTGACAGGGATTGGGACTACAGTCATTTGCATCTGAAATAAAGAAAAGGAATAAACTAGTCACTGAACTACCATAGACAAATATACTTCCTTTTACAGAACTCTGTTTTGTTTTCATCTTCTATGCCATGGTAACATAGCACCACTATTTCTTAAAAATCCTATATTTTATCAACATGTTTGTATAACTTACTGACTTCACACTGATTTCCTGATGTGCCAGTCAGACACTGACATGTGTAGGTGTTGATACCATCTGTACAGGAACCCCCATTCTGACAGGGATTGGAAATGCAGTCATTTGCATCTGAAATAAAGAAATAAATTAGGAATAAACTAATGGCTGAACTACCATAGACCAGTACGCTTTCATCTGTCTTGTCTTTATCTTTGACACTTAAAAACAGAGATGAACCTAACTATACTATTATTTAAAGTCAATGGACTGCTAAAAGGATATATTACTTTTCGAGATGCAGAATCTTAAAAACATAATTATGTTGGTAGTGCAAGACGCAGTACAAGCAAACCCTATTCCTTTAATATTATTTACATCTCTATTGCAGAATTCACCATTGCTTTCATTTCCTGTCATGGTAACACAATATATTACAAATCTTGTACATTTATAAATATGTCAGTCTAACTTACTGTCTTGACACTGGTCTCCAGATGTGCCAGTCAGACACTGACATGTGTAGGTGTTGATACCATCTGTACAGGAACCCCCATTCTGACAGGGATTGGGACTACAGTCATTTGCATCTGAAATAAAGAAAAGGAAAAAACTAGTCACTGAACTACCATAGACAAATATACTTCCTTTTACAGAACTCTGTTTTGTTTTCATCTTCTATGCCATGGTAACATAGCACCACTATTTCTTAAAAATCCTGTATTTTATCAACATGTTTGTGTAACTTACTGACTTCACACTGATTTCCTGATGTGCCAGTCAGACACTGACATGTGTAGGTGTTGATACCATCTGTACAGGAACCCCCATTCTGACAGGGATTGGAAATGCAGTCATTTGCATCTGAAATAAAGAAATGAATTAGGAATAAACTAATTGGTGAACTACCATAGACCGGTACGCTTTCATCTGTCTTGTCTTTATCTTTGACACTTAAAAACAGAGATGAACATAACTAAACTATTATTTAAAGTCAATGGACTGCTCAAAGGATATATTACTTTTCGAGATGCAGAATCTTAAAAACATAATTATGTTGGTAGTGCAAGAAGCAATACAAGCAAACCCTATTCCTTTAATATTATTTACATCTCTATTGCAGAATTCACCATTGCTTTCATTTCCTGTCATGGTAACACAATATATTACAAATCTTGTACATTTATAAATATGTCAGTCTAACTTACTGTCTTGACACTGGTCTCCAGATGTGCCAGTCAGACACTGACATGTGTAGGTGTTGGTACCATCTGTACAGGAACCCCCATTCTGACAGGGATTGGGACTACAGTCATTTGCTTCTGAAATAAAGAAAAGGAATAAACTAGTCACTGAACTACCATAGACAAATATACTTCCTTTTACAGAACTTTGTTTTGTTTTCATCTTCTATGCCATGGTAACATAGCACCACTATTTCTTAAAAATCCTATTTTTTATCAACATGTTTGTGTAACTTACTGACTTCACACTGATTTCCTGATGTGCCAGTCAGACACTGACATGTGTAGGTGTTGATACCATCTATACAGGAACCCCCATTCTGACAGGGGTTGGAAATGCAGTCATTTGCATCTGAAATAAAGAAAAGGAATACATTTGGAAGAAACTAGTCACTGAACTACCATAGAGAAATATACTTCCTTTTACAGAATTCTGCTTTGTATTCATCTTCTATGGCATGGTAACATAGCACCACTATTTCTTAAAAATTCTATATTTAATCAACATGTTTGTGTAACTTACTGACTTCACACTGATTTCCTGATGTGCCAGTCAGACACTGACATGTGTAGGTGTTGATACCATCTGTACAGGAACCCCTATTCTGACAGGGATTGGAAATGCAGTCATTTGAATCTGAAATAAAGAAATAAATTAGGAATAAACTAATGGCTGAACTACCATAGACCAGTACGCTTTCATCTGTCTTGTCTTTATCTTTGACACTTAAAAACAGAGATGAACCTAACTATACTATTATTTAAAGTCAATGGACTGCTAAAAGGATATATTACTTTTCGAGATGCAGAATCTTAAAAACATAATTATGTTGGTAGTGCAAGACGCAGTACAAGCAAACCCTATTCCTTTAATATTATTTACATCTCTATTGCAGAATTCACCATTGCTTTCATTTCCTGTCATGGTAACACAATATATTACAAATCTTGTACATTTATAAATATGTCAGTCTAACTTACTGTCTTGACACTGGTCTCCAGATGTGCCAGTCAGACACTGACATGTGTAGGTGTTGATACCATCTGTACAGGAATCCCCATTCTGACAGGGATTGGGACTACAGTCATTTGCATCTGAAATAAAGAAAAGGAATAAACTAGTCACTGAACTACCATAGACAAATATACTTCCTTTTACAGAACTCTGTTTTGTTTTAATCTTCTATGCTATGGTAACATAGCACCACTATTTCTTAAAAATCCTATATTTTATCAACATGTTTGTGTAACTTACTGACTTCACACTGATTTCCTGATGTGCCAGTCAGACACTGACATGTGTAGGTGTTGATACGATCTGTACAGGAACCCCCATTCTGACAGGGATTGGAAATGCAGTCATTTGCATCTGAAATAAAGAAATGAATAAGGAATAAACTAATTGGTGAACTACCATAGACCGGTACGCTTTCATCTGTCTTGTCTTTATCTTTGACACTTAAAAACAGAGATGAACCTAACTATACTATTATTTAAAGTCAATGGACTGCTCAAAGGATATATTACTTTTCGAGATGCAGAATCTTAAAAACATAATTATGTTGGTAGTGCAAGAAGCAATACAAGCAAACCCTATTCCTTTAATATTATTTACATCTCTATTGCAGAATTCACCATTGCTTTCATTTCCTGTCATGGTAACACAATATATTACAAATCTTGTACATTTATAAATATGTCAGTCTAACTTACTGTCTTGACACTGGTCTCCAGATGTGCCAGTCAGACACTGACATGTGTAGGTGTTGATACCATCTGTACAGGAACCCCCATTCTGACAGGGATTGGGACTACAGTCATTTGCATCTGAAATAAAGAAAAGGAATAAACTAGTCACTGAACTACCATAGACAAATATACTTCCTTTTACAGAACTATGTTTTGTTTTCATCTTCTATGTCATGGTAACATAGCACCACTATTTCTTAAAAATCCTATATTTTATCAACATGTTTGTGTAACTTACTGACTTCACACTGATTTCCTGATGTGCCAGTCAGACACTGACATGTGTAGGTGTTGATACCATCTGTACAGGAACCCCCATTCTGACAGGGGTTGGAAATGCAGTCATTTGCATCTGAAATAAAGAAAAGGAATACATTTGGAAGAAACTAGTCACTGAACTACCATAGAGAAATATACTTCCTTTTACAGAATTCTGCTTTGTATTCATCTTCTATGGCATGGTAACATAGCACCACTATTTCTTTAAAAATCCTATATTTAATCAACATGTTTGTGTAACTTACTGACTTCACACTGATTTCCTGATGTGCCAGTCAGACACTGACATGTGTAGGTGTTGATACCATCTGTACAGGAACCCCCATTCTGACAGGGATTGGAAATGCAGTCATTTGCATCTGAAATAAAGAAATAAATTAGGAATAAACTAATGGCTGAACTACCATAGACCAGTACGCTTTCATCTGTCTTGTCTTTATCTTTGACACTTAAAAACAGAGATGAACCTAACTATACTATTATTTAAAGTCAATGGACTGCTAAAAGGATATATTACTTTTCGAGATGCAGAATCTTAAAAACATAATTATGTTGGTAGTGCAAGACGCAGTACAAGCAAACCCTATTCCTTTAATATTATTTACATCTCTATTGCAGAATTCACCATTGCTTTCATTTCCTGTCATGGTAACACAATATATTACAAATCTTGTACATTTATAAATATGTCAGTCTAACTTACTGTCTTGACACTGGTCTCCAGATGTGCCAGTCAGACACTGACATGTGTAGGTGTTGATACCATCTGTACAGGAACCCCCATTCTGACAGGGATTGGGACTACAGTCATTTGCATCTGAAATAAAGAAAAGGAATAAACTAGTCACTGAACTACCATAGACAAATATACTTCCTTTTACAGAACTCTGTTTTGTTTTCATCTTCTATGCCATGGTAACATAGCACCACTATTTCTTAAAAATCCTGTATTTTATCAACATGTTTGTGTAACTTACTGACTTCACACTGATTTCCTGATGTGCCAGTCAGACACTGACATGTGTAGGTGTTGATACCATCTGTACAGGAACCCCCATTCTGACAGGGATTGGAAATGCAGTCATTTGCATCTGAAATAAAGAAATGAATTAGGAATAAACTAATTGGTGAACTACCATAGACCGGTACGCTTTCATCTGTCTTGTCTTTATCTTTGACACTTAAAAACAGAGATGAACCTAACTATACTATTATTTAAAGTCAATGGACTGCTCAAAGGATATATTACTTTTCGAGATGCAGAATCTTAAAAACATAATTATGTTGGTAGTGCAAGAAGCAATACAAGCAAACCCTATTCCTTTAATATTATTTACATCTCTATTGCAGAATTCACCATTGCTTTCATTTCCTGTCATGGTAACACAATATATTACAAATCTTGTACATTTATAAATATGTCAGTCTAACTTACTGTCTTGACACTGGTCTCCAGATGTGCCAGTCAGACACTGACATGTGTAGGTGTTGATACCATCTGTACAGGAACCCCCATTCTGACAGGGATTGGGACTACAGTCATTTGCATCTGAAATAAAGAAAAGGAATAAACTAGTCACTGAACTACCATAGACAAATATACTTCCTTTTACAGAACTATGTTTTGTTTTCATCTTCTATGCCATGGTAACATAGCACCACTATTTCTTAAAAATCCTATATTTTATCAACATGTTTGTGTAACTTACTGACTTCACACTGATTTCCTGATGTGCCAGTCAGACACTGACATGTGTAGGTGTTGATACCATCTGTACAGGAACTCCCATTCTGACAGGGGTTGGAAATGCAGTCATTTGCATCTGAAATAAAGAAAAGGAATACATTTGGAAGAAACTAGTCACTGAACTACCATAGAGAAATATACTTCCTTTTACAGAATTCTGCTTTGTATTCATCTTCTATGGCATGGTAACATAGCACCACTATTTCTTAAAAATCCTATATTTAATCAACATGTTTGTGTAACTTACTGACTTCACACTGATTTCCTGATGTGCCAGTCAGACACTGACATGTGTAGGTGTTGATACCATCTGTACAGGAACCCCCATTCTGACAGGGATTGGAAATGCAGTCATTTGCATCTGAAATAAAGAAATAAATTAGGAATAAACTAATGGCTGAACTACCATAGACCAGTACGCTTTCATCTGTCTTGTCTTTATCTTTGACACTTAAAAACAGAGATGAACCTAACTATACTATTATTTAAAGTCAATGGACTGCTCAAAGGATATATTACTTTTCGAGATGCAGAATCTTAAAAACATAATTATGTTGGTAGTGCAAGACGCAGTACAAGCAAACCCTATTCCTTTAATATTATTTACATCTCTATTGCAGAATTCACCATTGCTTTCATTTCCTGTCATGGTAACACAATATATTACAAATCTTGTACATTTATAAATATGTCAGTCTAACTTACTGTCTTGACACTGGTCTCCAGATGTGCCAGTCAGACACTGACATGTGTAGGTGTTGATACCATCTGTACAGGAACCCCCATTCTGACAGGGATTGGGACTACAGTCATTTGCATCTGAAATAAAGAAAAGGAATAAACTAGTCACTGAACTACCATAGACAAATATACTTCCTTTTACAGAACTCTGTTTTGTTTTCATCTTCTATGCCATGGTAACATAGCACCACTATTTCTTAAAAATCCTGTATTTTATCAACATGTTTGTGTAACTTACTGACTTCACACTGATTTCCTGATGTGCCAGTCAGACACTGACATGTGTAGGTGTTGATACCATCTGTACAGGAACCACCATTCTGACAGGGATTGGAAATGCAGTCATTTGCATCTGAAATAAAGAAATGAATTAGGAATAAACTAATTGGTGAACTACCATAGACCGGTACGCTTTCATCTGTCTTGTCTTTATCTTTGACACTTAAAAACAGAGATGAACCTAACTATACTATTATTTAAAGTCAATGGACTGCTCAAAGGATATATTACTTTTCGAGATGCAGAATCTTAAAAACATAATTATGTTGGTAGTGCAAGAAGCAATACAAGCAAACCCTATTCCTTTAATATTATTTACATCTCTATTGCAGAATTCACCATTGCTTTCATTTCCTGTCATGGTAACACAATATATTACAAATCTTGTACATTTATAAATATGTCAGTCTAACTTACTGTCTTGACACTGGTCTCCAGATGTGCCAGTCAGACACTGACATGTGTAGGTGTTGATACCATCTGTACAGGAACCCCCATTCTGACAGGGATTGGGACTACAGTCATTTGCATCTGAAATAAAGAAAAGGAATAAACTAGTCACTGAACTACCATAGACAAATATACTTCCTTTTACAGAACTATGTTTTGTTTTCATCTTCTATGCCATGGTAACATAGCACCACTATTTCTTAAAAATCCTATATTTTATCAACATGTTTGTGTAACTTACTGACTTCACACTGATTTCCTGATGTGCCAGTCAGACACTGACATGTGTAGGTGTTGATACCATCTGTACAGGAACCCCCATTCTGACAGGGGTTGGAAATGCAGTCATTTGCATCTGAAATAAAGAAAAGGAATACATTTGGAAGAAACTAGTCACTGAACTACCATAGAGAAATATACTTCCTTTTACAGAATTCTGCTTTGTATTCATCTTCTATGGCATGGTAACATAGCACCACTATTTCTTAAAAATCCTATATTTAATCAACATGTTTGTGTAACTTACTGACTTCACACTGATTTCCTGATGTGCCAGTCAGACACTGACATGTGTAGGTGTTGATACCATCTGTACAGGAACCCCCATTCTGATAGGGATTGGAAATGCAGTCATTTGCATCTGAAATAAAGAAAAAAATTAGGAATAAACTAATGGCTGAACTACCATAGACCAGTACGCTTTCATCTGTCTTGTCTTTATCTTTGACACTTAAAAACAGAGATGAACCTAACTATACTATTATTTAAAGTCAATGGACTGCTAAAAGGATATATTACTTTTCGAGATGCAGAATCTTAAAAACATAATTATGTTGGTAGTGCAAGACGCAGTACAAGCAAACCCTATTCCTTTAATATTATTTACATCTCTATTGCAGAATTCACCATTGCTTTCATTTCCTGTCATGGTAACACAATATATTACAAATCTTGTACATTTATAAATATGTCAGTCTAACTTACTGTCTTGACACTGGTCTCCAGATGTGCCAGTCAGACACTGACATGTGTAGGTGTTGATACCATCTGTACAGGAACCCCCATTCTGACAGGGATTGGGACTACAGTCATTTGCATCTGAAATAAAGAAAAGGAATAAACTAGTCACTGAACTACCATAGACAAATATACTTCCTTTTACAGAACTCTGTTTTGTTTTAATCTTCTATGCCATGGTAACATAGCACCACTATTTCTTAAAAATCCTATATTTTATCAACATGTTTGTGTAACTTACTGACTTCACACTGATTTCCTGATGTGCCAGTCAGACACTGACATGTGTAGGTGTTGATACCATCTGTACAGGAACCCCCATTCTGACAGGGATTGGAAATGCAGTCATTTGCATCTGAAATAAAGAAATAAATTAGGAATAAACTAATTGCTGAACTACCATAGACCAGTACGCTTTCATCTGTCTTGTCTTTATCTTTGACACTTAAAAACAGAGATGAACCTAACTATACTATTATTTAAAGTCAATGGAATGCTAAAAGGATATATTACTTTTCGAGATGCAGAATCTTAAAAACATAATTATGTTGGTAGTGCAAGACGCAGTACAAGCAAACCCTATTCCTTTAATATTATTTACATCTCTATTGCAGAATTCACCATTGCTTTCATTTCCTGTCATGGTAACACAATATATTACAAATCTTGTACATTTATAAATATGTCAGTCTAACTTACTGTCTTGACACTGGTCTCCAGATGTGCCAGTCAGACACTGACATGTGTAGGTGTTGATACCATCTGTACACGAACCTCCATTCTGACAGGGATTGGGACTACAGTTATTTGCATCTGAAATAAAGAAAAGGAATAAACTAGTCACTGAACTACCATAGACAAATATACTTCCTTTTACAGATTTCTGTTTTGTCTTCATCTTCTATGGCATGGTAACATAGCACCACTATTTCTTAAAAATCCTGTATTTTATAAACACGTTTGTGTAACTTACTGATTTCACACTGATTTCGAAATGTGCCAGTCAGACACTGACATGTGTAGGTGTTGATACCATCTGTACAGGAACCCCCATTCTGACAGGGATTGGGACTACAGTTATTTGCATCTGAATTAAAGAAAAGGAATAAACTAATTGCTGAACTACCATAGACAAATATACTTCCTTTTACAGAACTCTGTTTTGTTTTCATCTTTTATGCCATGGTAACATAGCACCACTATTTCTTAAAAATCCTCTATTTTATAAACATGTTTGTGTAACTTACTGACTTCACACTGATTTCCTGATGTGCCAGTCAGACATCGACGTGTGTAGGTGTTGATACCATCTGTACAGGAACCCCCATTCTGACAGGGATTCATTCTATATTGTCTTTATATTTGACACTGAGATACAGAGTTGAAACTATTATATAAAGCCAAGGGCCATAACTCCGGTGCTACTGATCTAAACTAGCTGGTTTTCAAACTCGTCTGCGCTTTAATTGATAAAATTCTGGTAAATTTTGAAAAATGTCGGGTAAAGAATGAAGGACCTATCCTGTTAACGAGGACAAATTGCATATTTCTGAAAATCAAAGGCCAGAACTCCGGTATAAATGGTAAAGTCTGGATGGTTCTCCTATTTAATCGAGATTTTATTGATATCAACAATCTGGTAACGTTTGAAAAAGATCGGATGAAAAAAAAGGCCCTATATAATCATGTTAACGAGGCCAAATTACAGCATATTTCAGAAATTCAAGGGCCATCACTCCAATGTAAATGGTCCAATCTAGCTGGTTTCGTCCGAGCTTTCATTGATATCAACAATCTGGTAATGTTTCAAAAAAATCGGATGAAACTTAAGGCTCTATCGTGTTAACGAGACAAAATACAGCAATTTTAACCAAATCAATGGCCATAACTTTGGTGTTACTTGTCCGAATTGGTTTTCAAACTTGTCCGAGTCTTCATTTATATCAACAATCTTGTAAAATTTGAAAAAGATCAGAATATAAATCAAGGATCTATCATGTTAACGAGACAAAAGTAAATGGACGGACGACGTATAACGGACAACTCGCCATCCCATAAGCTCTGCCGGCTAAAGAAATAAAAAATGGCCAACGCCAAATCAAGAATACGAGTTTGTTTCTAAACCAGTGAAATAGATTCTTTATCATCGAAACACAAACACGAACAAGAGGCCCAAGAGTTTTGTGGATGCTCTACTGACTAAAGTTTGTGTATAAAGGGCCAGAACTTTGTCAAAAATCATTCAACCAGAACATGGCGATGACATGCGCAATAAGGTTTGGTACTTATCATCCTTTCCACGTTTCGCGAAATCTGGCCACAGGTTCAGGAGAACTAGTCTGTACAAAGTACGTGTATTAAAACCTTTAAAGGGTCATAACTCTGCCCAACTAGGCTTGGTACTCGTCATCCCCACCAAGATTCGTTGAAATCCGGCCAGGAATTCAGAAGAGACTAGTCTGGACAAAGTTTGTGTATTAAAACCTTTAAAGGTCCATAACGCTGCCAAAAATCATCCGACCGAAAAACGGCAATGACATGCACAACCAGGCTTGATACTGATCTTCCTTGCCAAGTTTTATTGAATTCTGGCAGGGTTTCGTACTTCTCCGAGATTTCATTGATAGTAACAATATGGTAAAGTTTGGTAAATATCGGATGAAACATGAATCCCCTATCATCTTAACGAGGTAAAATATAGCATTTTAAACTAAATCAAGGGCCATAACACCCCTGCTACTGGTCCGATCTGGCTGGTTTTCGAACTTGTCTAAGCTTTAATTGACATTAGCAATTTGTTAAAGTTTAGTAAAGATCGGATGAATAATGAAGGCCATATCGTCTTAACGTGGCAAAATATAGCATTTTTAACTAAATCAAGGGCACAGCTACGTTATTACTGGTTCTATCTGATTGTTTTTCAAATTTGTCCGAGCTTTCATTGACATTAATAATCTGGTAATGTTTGGTAAAGATCGGATGACAAATGAATGCCCTATCGTCTTAATGTGGCAAAATATAGAATTTTTAACTAAATCAAGGGCCGTAACTCCGCTATTACTGGTTCGATCTAGCTGGTTTTCGAACTTGACCGAGCTTTAATTGACATTAACAATCTGTTAAAGTTGTGTAAAGATATGTTGAAAAATGAAGGCCATATCGTCTTAACGTGGCAAAATATAGCATTTTTAACTAAATCAAGGGCCATAGCTCCGTTGTTACAGGTCCGATCTGGTTGATTTTCAAATTTGTCCCAAGCTTTCATTGACATTAACAATCTGTTAAAGTTTGGTAAAGATCGAATGACAAATGAAGGCCCTATCGTCTTAATGAGGCAAAATATAGAATTTTTAACTAAATCAAGGTCCGATCTTGCTGGTTTTCGAACTTGTCCGAGCTTTCATTGATATTAATAATCTGGTAAGTTTGATAAAGATCGGATGAAAAATGAAGGCTCTATCGTCTTAACGAGGCAAAATATATCATTTTTAACTTAATCAAGGACCATAACTCTGTTGTTACTGGTCCGATATGGCTGGTTTTCGAACTTGTCCGAGCTTTCATTGATATTAATAATCTGTAAAAGTTTGGTAAAGATCGTATGAAGAACAAAGGCCCTATCGTCTTAACGATGTAAAAGTTAACGGACGGACGGACGACGGACGACGGACAACGGACAACTCGCCATCCCATAAGCCCTTGGCCAGTAGAGCTAAAAATGAAGGCCCTATCGTCTTAACGAGGCAAAATGTAGCATTTTTCAGAAAATCAAGGGCCATAACTCCAGTGGAAATAGTCCAATCTGGCTGGTTTTCAAACTTTTCCGAGCTTTCATTGATATTAACAATCTGGTAAAGTTTGATAAAGATCGGATGAAAAATGAAGGCCCTATCGTCTTGAGGCAAACTATAGCATATTTCAGAAAATCAAATGCCTTAACTTCGCTGTTACTGGTCCGAACTGGCTGGGTTTCTAACCTCCCCGAGCTTTCATTGATAGTAACAGTATGGTAGAGGTTGGTAAAGATCGGAAGAAAAATAAAGCCCCTATCGTCTTAACGGGCTAAAATATAGCATTTTTAACTAAACCAAGGGCCGTAACTCCGCTGTTACTGGTCCTATCTGGCTGGTTTTCAAACTTGTTCAAGCTTTCATTGATAGAAACAATCTGGTCAAGTTTGGTAAAGATCGAATGAAACATGAAGCCACTATCGTCTTAACGAGGCAAAATATAGCATTTTTAACTAAATCAAGGCCATAACTCCACTGTTACAGGTTTGATTTGGCTGGTTTTCAAACTTGTCCTAATTTCCATTGATATTAACAATCAGGTAATGTTTGGTAAATATCGGATGAAAAACGAAAGCCCTATTGTCTTAACAAAGCAAAATATATCATGTTTAACTAAACCAAGGGCCATAACTCTGCTGTTACTGGTTTAATCATGCTGGTTTTCAAACTTTTCTGAGCTTTCATTGATATTAAGAATTTGTTAACGTTTAATAAAGATCGGATCAAAAATGAAGGCCTTATCGTCTTAACGAGGTAAACGTTAACAGACGGACAGACGACGGACGGACGACGGCCAGCAGAGCTAAAAACTTAAATGTAAGACTTTAATGTAAATTAACAGTAAAAAGTAGATCAAGGTCATTTATATTGATCTGATTTGGGTAGAAACATATTGGTGTCATATACATATAAGTGTGTATGAAGGTAGGAAACTTTATGACTTTTGGTATCTGAGAAACTGAGTTAATAAACTAGACAGGTGTTCCGCGTAGTAGTTTCAGAGGAGTTGTCACCACAAAAAAAAGTTAACGGACGGAAGACGGACGCCGCACCACGGCATACGCTCTGCTGATCTTTGATCAGTAGAGCTAAAAAGTAGGTCAAAGTTATATTGACCTAATTCGAGTTATCATTTTGCTGTCATACAGATGTAAGTGTGTATGAAGTTTGAAAACTGTACAGCTTTTGGTATCTGAGAAATTGACTTAATAAAAAACTTGAATGTAAAAACGTGGCGTACGGGACGTATGGACGTAAGGACGAACAAGGGTAACACTATATGCCCGCACCACTTTCGTGACGGGTCATAAAAAGGTATTGATAGTAATTTTAATCTGTTATTTTCGGCGAATGGTTCATCTTGGAAAAATAATATTTTAATGCGCATTATACATGGAAACAACTGTTTTTACCCAGGTTTGACCTCTGAGAAGGGGTTGAGCACATACATGGATGCGCAATATACACACTAAAATACGGTCAGTAAATATATAGGCCTAAATTAAAAAAGTGTTTGTTTGGAGTTACCCGACCGACTCATTCAAATTGCCGCGACTCAATTTTTTTTTCATCTCCCGAGGACGATTTTTTTTTTCTGCGGGTAAATCAATCGCCAGAAAAAGTACAAATAATGTGATGCCGAGTGAATCAATTCTGTGCAAAGTTGACATGACTGATAAATACAATGAATAAATTTCGAAACAAATACGTATTTCAAACGTTAATGCATTTAATCACAAAAATGAGATATAGGGTCCTATAGAAACCACAGCGTCCGAACGCAATGGCATCGTAGGTCCGCCCTGTACTGCAAACAAGGACTTAATAATACAATGAAAAAGACAAAACACAACAGAAAGGGTGGTGAAGACAGGGTTACCGACTTGGAACGGTCAGTAGGCAATAAGGCCTACTGGTAAGCTTGACTCGATTTTCTATGCGCAATCCTCGCTATTATCCTGTCTTCAGCGCCCAAATAGACAAGACAGTGTACACAAAACTACATCCCATCAAAAGGAATTCTCTAACAATAAAGTCCACATCCAGAGAAACTAACTAAAGAAACACATACAACATAATAAACATCTCAGGATGATCCAGAATCGTACTGAACAACCATAGTAGTTGCAGCTAAAGAGAAAACCAATCTAGGGTACGACCAGAAAACCCGAGGGACGAAAGCTCATGCACCCACCTCCCTTAGTTGGTGTTTCAGTAGGTACAATCAAGAGGTAGTCCAGTCATTGCACAAGTGAAAAGTGAAGCGTAATGACTGACAAGTTTTGTTCATTTTTGTTATGCACAATTAGGCTTGGTACTGATCATCCATGCCAAGTTTCATTGAAATTCGGCCAGGGGTTCAGCAGAACTAGTATGGACACAGTTTGTGTATTAAAACCTGTAAAGGGCCATAACTCTGTCAAAAATTGTTCAACTGGAACACGGTGATGACATGCACAACTTATCATTCCTGCATTGTTTCTCTGATATCCGACCAGGGGTTCAGTAAAACTAGTCCGGACAAATTATGTATAATAAAACCTTTAAAGGTCCATAACTCTGTCAAAAATCATTTAACAGGAACATGGTGATGATATGCACAACTAGGCTTGATAATGATCATCCTTGCCAAGTTTCGTTGAAATCCGGCCAGGGATTCAGCAGAACTAGTCCATAAAACGTATGTGTATTAAAACCTTTAAAGGGCCGTTAACTCCACCAAAAATCATTCAACCGGAACAAGGTGACACTATGCACAACTAGGCTCGGTACTGATCATCCCAGCAAAGTTTTGCTGAAATACGGGAAAATGAAGGCCTTATCATAACAATCTGGTAATGTTTGGTAAAGATCATTATACATAATTTAAAGCAGAAATAAATAATATGCTGGAACAACGAAACAAAACCACAGCTGACTGACAATTTCAGTGAAATAATTTATTTGGATGTTCTGTGAGTTCTATTAACTTGTTATAGAATAAAATATGATAATATATATTTTATTTAGTCTTACCAGACCACAATACCACACATTTTGAAGGAGGACAGTCAACCACAAAACACAGAAACAAACACGCAAACAGACAAACAAGAAGGCAAAAGTAATAAAAAAAAGCAAACGACATCACAAACGACATCACAAACACAAAAAGGGTTGACAATAGGGCTACCGCATTGGAACGGTCAATGGCAAAGTAGGCCACTGGGGGTTTAAACCGGTTCTAGGGTGCACCAAACCTCACACGTACCCTACTGTCATCCCATTAAAACAAGTTTGGTAAATATCAAATAATAAATGAAGGTGCTATAGTGTTCACAAGACAATTGAATTGGAATTGAATTGGATTTTATAGTCGCACCAACAGCTAAGGTCATATGGCGACTTTCCAGCTTCCATTGGTGGAGGAAGACCCCAAGTGCCACTCCGGGCAATTTTTGGGCACGGGCGGGCACCTGGGTAGAACCACCGACGTTCCGCAAGCCAGCTGGATAGCTTCCTCACATAAAGATTTCTAGGCCCCTGAGGGATCGAACCTACAGCGGTGAGGAGCAAGTGATTTCAAGTCAGAGACGTTAACCACTCGGCCATGGACGCCCCTCACAAGACAAAAAAGAGCTGTCTGAGAACAGCGCAGCTCGACTATTCGTTGTTTTTCAGAGAATAATAAATTATTTAGCCAATATATACCATCAGAAAACAAGGCTAAAACAATGTGGGGTGGGGTTGGGGGTTGGGGTGCGGTGGGGGTGGTGCGGGTATAGAAACTCGGGCCAATATAAAATTATTGTTAGAATCTCATACAAATTATAGTAAAGTTTGGGGCAGGGTGTGAAATTCAGGGTGGTAAGTCAGGGAGGTGTTTATGTGTCTGTGTGGGGTGGGGGAGTGGGGGTGGGGGTGGAGTCGGCAACATAGCTATATGTGTAAGAATTGACCAAAACAACACAGATATATGTAAAAAGAAAGAGAAGAGTTTTGAGTGTGGGGGTGGGGGAGGGCGGGGGAAAATTCGGGTGGGCGGAGAGTTGGGCAACATAGCTATATTATATGTGTAAGAATTGACCAAAACAAAAACAGAAATATGTAAAAAGAAAAAAATCTATTGGCGGGGAAGGGGCAAAATAGCTTCATATGTGTAAGAATTGACCAAAATAACACAGAAAAAATAAAAATAAATATAAACTAGATGGGTGTTCCGCGGAACACTTGTGTCGCCTATCAGCGCTTTGTCAGTATACCAAGGTTTTTTGGACCCAGATAAATGACTTTGACAAACTGGCCTGACTAAGTTTTCGTGAAGAAAAAAATGAGTATTTAACCCATACAATGACCTTCAGTGTGCCCTTGATCTTTATTCTTTAGTATGGCCATGTCGATGTTGTCATGACAAGTATATATTGACAGATTGATGAAGTAATAAAAAGAATTGAGAAATTATAGCCAACGTTAAGTTTTCGTGAAGAACAAAAAGAGTATTTAACCCATATAATGACCTTAAGTTTGACCTTGACCTTTATATTTTAGTATGGTCATGTCGATGTTGTCATGAGTATATATTGAAAGTCTGATGAAGAAATATCAAGAAATGAGAAAGTTATAACCAACGTTAAGTATTTGTGAAGAAAATGAGTATTTAACCCATATAATGACCTTCAGTGTGACCTTGAAAATGAGTGACCTTGACTTTATATTTTAGTATGGTCATGTCGGTGTTGTCATTATGAGCATATATTGAAAGTCTGATGAAGAAATATCAAGAAATGAGAAAGTTATATCCAACGTTAAGTATTTGTGAAGAAAATGAGTATTTAACCCATATAATGACTTTCAGCGTGACCTTGACCTTTATATTTTAATATGGTCATGTCGGTGTTGTCATGATTTGTATATATTGAAAGATTAATGAAGAAATATCAAGAAATGAGAAAGTTATAACCAACGTTAAGTTTTCGCGAAGAAAAAAACGAGTATATAACCCATATAATGACCTTTAGTGTTACTTGACCTTCACAGTTTGGTATGGTCATGTCAATGTTGTCATGGTGTGTATATATTGAAAGTTTGATGAAGAAATATGAAGAAATGAGAAAGTTATAGCCGTTAAGTTTTCGTGAAGAAAAAAATGAGAATTTAACCCATATAATGACCTTCAGTGTGACCTTGACCTTTATATCTTAGTATGGTCATGTCGGTGTTGTCATGATTTGTATATATTGAAAGTTTGATGAATAAATATCAAGAAATGAGAAAGTTATAACCATTAAGTTTTCGTTAAGAAAGAAACGAGTATTTAAACCATATAATGACCTTTATGTGATCTTTACCTTCATATTTTGGTATGGTCATGTCGATGTTGTCATGGTGAGCATATATTGAAAGTTTGATGAAGAAATATGAAGAAATGAGAAAGTTATAGCCAACGTTAAGTTTTTGTGAAGAAAAAAACGAGTATTTAACCCATATAATGACCTTCAGTGTAACATTGTCCTTCATATTTTGGTATGGTCATGTTAATTTTGTCATGGTGAGTATATATTTACAGTTTGATGAAGAAATATGAAGAAATGAGAAAGTTATAGCCAAAGTTAAGTTTTCGTTAAGAAAAAAAACGAGTATTTAACCCATATAATGACCTTCAGTGTGACCTTGATCTTCATATGTTGGTATGGTCATGTCGATTTTGTCATGGTGAATATATATAGAAAGTTTGATGAAGAAATATGAAGAAATGAGAAAGTTATAACCAACGTTATGTTTTCGTGAAGAAAAGAAGAGTATTTAACCCATATAATAACCTTCAGTGTGACCTTGACCTTCATATTTTGGTATGGTCATGTCGACGTTGTCATGATGAGTATATATTGAAAGTTTGATGAAGAAATATGAAGAAATGAGAAAGTTATAACCAACGTTATGTTTTCGTGAAGAAAAAAAAAGAGTATTTAACCCATATAATGACCTTCAGTGTGACCTTGACCTTCATATTTTGGTATTGTCATGTCGATGTTGTCATGGTGAGAATATATTGAAAGTTTGATGAATAGAAGAAATACGAAGAAATGAGAAAGTTAGGGGGAGGAGGGATGGGGTGTGGTGGGGTGTGGGGGTTGTGGATCATAGCTATATGTGTAAGAATTGACCAAAAAACAGAGACATATGTAAACAAATATTATACAGATTATATATATTCCAGTTTCGAGAGTGGGGTGGGGAGGGGGTGGGGAGGAGCAACATAGCTATGTGTAAGAATTGACTAAAACAACACAGAAATAGGTAAAAAAAAAAATATATCCAGTTTCAAATGAGGGTGGGGGAGGGAGGGAAGGTGGCGGGGACGGTGGGGGGGGGAAACATAGCTATGTGTAAAAAATGACCAAAACAACACAGAGATATTAAAAAAAATAGAGTTTCCAGTGGGGTGGGGGGGGGTTTGGGGGTGGGGGTGGGGGGTGGGGGGGGGGGGGTTAAGGCATTTGTGGGGAGGAGGCAACATAGGTATGTGTAAGAATTGACTAAAACAACACAGACATATGTAAACAAAATAAATTGGGGCGGAGAAGGAGGGAGATGGGGTGAGTAGGAGGGAGCCCATGCCCCAATATGGGTTAAGTATGAATAAGATGCATAATGCTATAAGAAATCCCAAACCAAAATTATAGATATATACATGCTTACAAGCAAACCTAAATCTGCCTTTATTGCACAATTTGGGTTCCATGGGAGTCCAGGGGTTACAGGAACAAAATTTCTTAAGCAGCCCTTAAGATAATGCTATAAGAAAGCTCATGGCCAAATTTAGTTGTGCTATGGTAAGAACTGTAAGAGATATAGACTTGTAAACAAAGCTTACACGCAAACCTTCATGTGGGACGCCAACGACGACGTAATTACATAAGCTCTCTTATTCTTCAAATAGTCGAGCTAAACATGACTTGGCTTGGTACTCATCATCCCTGCCATGATTTAAAAAATCAAAAATATTTCAACCGGAAAACGGCGATGACTAATTATCCAAGCAATGTTTCGCTGAAATCCAGCCAGGGGTTCAGGAGAACTAGTACAGACAAAGTTTGTGTATTAATTCCTTTAAAGGGCCATAACTCTGCCGAAAATGCATATGGCACGTTTTATGAGGATGGGTTTCATACTTTTCGAGTGACCATGTGGAATGTAAATTGTTTAAAGACGGACAATCGGACGACCCATACCATATTACGTCCCATTTTTCAAACAGACGTATAACAAGAGGGCCAAATGGCCCTAAATCGATCACCGGAGGATCTTTACTATGATAAAAAAGTATTGTCCTCTCGCAAATGCTGATTGAAGATGTTTTTAAGTCTTTCCTTTCTATGTAAGTCTATGTAAAAACATGCAACATCTCTTCATACAAACTTTGGACCAAGGGGTTACAGCCATATATATACCACAGGGACTTCAAATGAGCAAACTTGATAGATGATAGGCGGTTAGCGATCATTAATAATAGTAAAGAACACGAGAGCAAAAAGGGCATGTGGATGCTCTTCAAGCTAAAATGGCTCTTATATCAAGGTGTTTCATCATTTAATTCCTTTCAATACCTTTTTACAAGTGCAAAACATAACAACACCCTCAACTGAAATTTAAAGCCACAACTCCTAGCTAACAGTTTAAAAGAGTTTTTCAGTTTTCCCTATATAAGTCTATGTTAAACATGCAACATCTTTGTATACAAACTTTTGAAAAATTAACAAAAGAAAATACGCATCTATAGCCCTAGCTTCCTAGTATACAAGAAGTAATTCAAAGGTTTTTCTATGTGGCCATCTTGGATGTCACGTTTAACTTATTTTAAAAAAATTGAAAAACATTCATCAAAGGACCATCCATGTGAAGTTTGGTCAAAATTGACCAAGCTGTTTCTGAGGAGACGACTTTTTGAAGATTGTCCCTTTATAAGTCTGGGCGGGCCAAATGTGACCCCAGGATCACCATTTGAACACGCTTGGTAGAGGACCATAAGCTTATGGTAAATGCAAAATATTAAACATCTGGCTCTTGTAGTTTCAGAAGAATATTTTTTAAGTATTTCCCTATACAAGTCTATGTAAAACATTTGACCCCTGGGTCACCATTTGTACAAACTTGGTAGAGGATCATAAGTCTATAGCAAACGCAATACATTAAACCTCTGGCTCTTGTAATTTCAGAGAATAAGATTTTTTCAGTTTTCCCTATATAAGCCTTTGTGAAACATGCAAAATTTGTATATACTGTACCAACTTTAGAAAAATTAAACAAAAGAAAAACAGGAAACAATAATAAAAATGAGTAATAATAATAATAAAAAACAACAACAACCTCCAATCGGATTTGAACCCACGGCCTTTAAATATCTTCTCAGTGTACAATAAGTAATTTAAAGATGTTTATATGGTGGCCATCTTGGATGACGTGTTTACCTAATTTTAATAAATTAACCATTATAATGGGTTTAATTTACATATTACTGTTAGTGTAATTTTTGTTGATGAGAATGTTTGGTCTGGACAACTTGTCACGGGCGGTTTCGGTTGTTAAATCATAAATAAATTTTATTTGGGGTATACTGCTAACAGTTGTACATAATTCAATAAAGTTTACTTTTATCATTAAACAAGACTTATTTGAGCATCATATGCATTAATATTAATGATTTACATGTACATATCAATACGAAAACTATCCAAGTTGTCGGCAAGTCATGGTACCTAATTTAGGGCATATGAACATATATATGTATTATGGGGTTTCTGGACCACACTTATATTATTATTTTATTCCTTATGTCACCATGTTAAAAAACACCTACCGAACAACTTTCAAAATGGCTGAAAATAAAAATGCACAAGTATGTACCTTTACTCCACCCTACTTTTTTTGTAAAATTTACAAATCTACCCCTAAAACTAAAATTTATAATCAAGGTTATAAGAATTAAACTATAAATACTCAATACGTCTGAATTTTAAACATTCCTTATTATAGTCCTTATAATACCAATATTCGTTACATTTTATAATTACTGAAGCACCACACTTACAACAAATTTGATACTTGGCTGTAGTACCCAAACCACAATTTAAACAAGGTGTTGCAACTCCTTAAAAATCAAACGGGTCTGGTTCTTTTTTAAAAATACTTGGTTTTGTTGGTATTACTGGTTTGGTCTCTACATGCTTCCAAGTTTTACATGGCACTTGCCATACAGCAAAACCAGTAATGACACAATATACAACTGTTTTGGTAAAATCTGTGTATTCTTGCATAGTCTTGGTTACGTCTTCCAGTTTACATGATTCTTTATTTTCTTTTTCCAATATAGACTGTGTATCTGACTCTGACACAGCATCCAGAGAATCCAGTATATTTTGCATTAGTTCTGTTTGTCTATCCATCTTTGTCTCTGTTTGCCCTAATCTGGCATAAACATCTTCTACAACAACTTCTCTACCCGTCTGTGGGAATGTATGGTTCTATTTCTTGTATTTTAGGAGAGTCTGGAGACTCTTTTGTAATCCTTTCTATAGGGTTTGCATCCCATAATTTTTGCAATCTTTCCCAACCAATATTATACTTTTTTTGTATCTCTGACGCAGACAAAACACCTTTTGATTTTTTTATCTTCTCTATGTCTTCCAAAGAAAGTTTTGTTTTTCCCATTTTTCTTGTATATGTATAATGTGTTATAATGAGCTAAATATAACACTAAAATGGAGTACAGCAGAATTAAAATGGGTTTTGAAAGAACTAAAATGGATTGCAGTGGAGTATAAAACCAAAACATGTTATAATGGGCTATAATGAAATAAATTGCTTGTAACAATGCTAAAAACAACATTAAAGTGGATTACAACAGAACAAAAGGGGAGTATAGCAGCACTAAAATGGATTACAGATGATTAAAACGAGCTTAAAGTAAGCTACAGCAACTTAACATTAAAGCAAATTATAAAAACCTGAGAAGCAAACAACCCTACTTTTTTGTAAAATTTTACAAAGGTACCCCAAAAATTAACTTTAATAAATTTAAAAAAAAGTTAAACTATAAATACTCAATACGTCTGAATTTTAAACATTCCTTATTATAGTCCTTATAATACCAATATTCTTTACATTTTCTAATTTCTGGAGCACCACATTTACAACAAATTTGAAATTGAGCAGTAGTGCTCAATCCACACTTTAAACAAGGCAAAATTTTACAAACCTTCATTCTTTGTTTATGAATTTTACAATATTTTGAATTGTTAACAGGTTTTCTATCACAAACACCGTTGGAACTGATCTTTTGGAACTGACACGGAATCATTGCATTTATCTATACCAATAATATTTTGTATTAAATAAAAGATTTTTTTATATATAAAGAAACATGACTGACATGAGTAATTCAGAAGCAGTAAAGAACTTAATATTTTACTACAAAGCTGGTAAAATAAATGGAAAAACACTTAACAATGCAATAAAAGCATTGGATAATAATCACGAAACAATTAAAAGTTTAATAGAAGAAAATAAAGCTTTAATGAAAGAAAATAAGGTTTTAAAATTGAGAACTTAAAAATCAAAAGGATCTTTTTCCTTATGCACCTGTTGCACAGATTGAGCTTTAGCTTGTGCAAATGATTGTGCCATTTCATAATCTTTTGAATCTTTATTTATTTTATGTGTTATAGCAAGAATTGATAAAATTGCCATAACTCCCATGTATGCATAATTTATATTTTTATACTGCTCTATTTCATTATCAATATCTTTTATTTCTGTACTAATACTTTCAGTTTTAATACTTTCAGTTTCACTCTTTTTTATACTTTTAACACCACTAATTTTAGAACTTTCAGAATTAGCCTCAGAGGGATTTGATTCATTATATTTTTCCTCAACTAACTGTTCCAACAGAGATGTTTGTTTTTCCTTTCTTCTGCAATAGTTTCCAAATTATATGCTATATCTTCTGCAGAAGGTGAACATTTTGAAATTTCTTTACTTGAATCTTTATTATTTGAAGTTTCATTTGAAGTAGCTTCATTTGAAGTAACATTTGGATTGTACACTTCCATTTTATTATTTTCAGCAATTTTTACATCATTAACACCATTCCATACTTTTTTTAACTTATCACTGCCAATTTTATATTTTCTCATTGCTCTGCTAGCAGACATTTGACCTTTAGCCTCTCGAAGCTCTTTTGTTTGTGCATCTGTTAGATAACCTCTCTTATTTTCAACGTTATTCTCAATATTATTTGACATTTTTTAACCTCGCTTAAAAAATTCTGAAAAATATTAAACTCGTCTGAACTCACTTGAATATCATTTTAAGTCTGTTTAAGTTTGTTTGAAAGAGTTTAAGTTTACTTAAGAGAGTCTGAGTATGTTTTGAGAGAGTTTAAAAAAATTAAAGTTCACTTAAAAGAGTTTAAGTTGATTCAAACTAAATCCAGATTAACTCAGATTAAAATTTGCTTACAGTAATTACCAAAATTACTAATTTCAAATTAAAAAAGTAAAAAAAAACCTTTAGAGAGAGTTTTGAAAAGAGTTAAAGTTATTTTAAAATGTTCTAGAAGCCTCACTTCAAAATCCAAGCTAACTCGGAATGATTTTACTGTCAACATTGCTAAAATTACTACTAGCATTACCATAGCATTGTTATTATTACTCGCTAGCATAAGTAATAGTAACAACACTAAAAGTAACGTAATCTTAACAACCCAAACAGCAAAACCTAAAGTATCCAAACAATACAACTAAGGATTATAGCCATATGCATCAGTAGCAATCCCACAATCTCTAACACACCTTTTAACATAAAATGAACTTAACGAAACTTTATTAACTGTTTCTGCAAGCATTTGATGTTTTACACTTCTTAAAAGATTCATATCATTACTGTAAGTTGTTTTACCAAATAAGCACTTTGTATAATGTTCAAAGTTTAAATTCTTTGCCAACACACATTCTTTTATTCCTTTTCCTTTTTTGCATATTAACTCATCAGCCTTTAAAACTGAATACAATTTTGGTCTTAACCCTATATATTCTTTAACAACTGCACCACCATATTCATCTTTCATTTTTCCAAGCTTTTTTGCATTTTCTTTACTAAAGTAGTGAGTTTGATTTTTAACATAACTGGAGAAGTCAAATTCTTCCTTATTATCCCACATATCTTTGTAAATATCAGAGGTTTCAATTAAAGCCAAAATTGAATCTGTATCTGTATAAAGTAACTTAGATTTATCTCCATACTTTGCCTTTAAAAAGTTATAATACCAATCATACATCATATACTTAGACAAATCTAAAACAGACATACCAACATAAATTGGCTTGTTTAAAGTCAAAATAGATTTATTAACATACAAAGCTGGTAACTCATCTGAAAACTTTACACGTCTGCTATAATTAGGTTTATTTACAATTTTTCTTATTTTTTCATTTTCTGAACCATCAGTTTTAACTAATTTAATATCTGTCCTATTTCTTAGATTCTCCATTGTTTTTCTAAATACTGAGTTGTCCATCAATTTATAAAAGTTTTTACCAAATTCTGTTTCACACTTCTTTCTCAAATTTGTATTTAAAGTTATATAAGGTTCCATCCAAGGTTTTTCCTTAAACTGTAAAACTCTGTAAATTTTAGTAACTTCCATACCTAAAGCCAAATATAACTCTAAATTTTTATGATGCAAAACATACTTTTTTTTATCCATCAAATTAGGAACTAATTGAGGCTTATCAATCATACTGCTTGATTCTAACAAATCAAGTTGATAATCTGAAAGCCATTCTTTTTGAATTGCCATTTTTTTCAGGTGCCAAAGGATAATCATTGTGTTTTTTGTGTAAGTGAGATGGATATTTTAAGACACATTCTATAAATTGACCTTGACCTTCTTTTTGAATCTTTTTTAAGTCTTCCATGTTGTAACCGTCATGAATATCAACCCAACTAAAACCTCCATAAGGTAAAGGTTGAACCATTGCCCATCCATACAAGTTGTTAGCATCCAGATGTATTATGTAATCAGTTTTTTGAGTTTTGTCGTAATTTGGAACCATTGGATTGTTTGATTTGGCATAACGATGAGAAACCATACTTATTTCACCCCTCATTCCTTTTCTACGAATAAGTGCATATTTATGTCTGTTAGAAGTTCAAGTTCAATTTTTGAAATTTTTAAAAGAGCATCCCAACTCAAACCGGGTGTTGTGTAATAATGAGCTGCATCTAGTTGATAAGTACTAAAACATTGTTTCCTAAACGATTCAAATATGGCTGTAAGTAAAGCAACATCAGATTTTACATAAAAATCATGATAATCTCCTAAAGTTTTACAATTTGTGACTTTCCAAACATTTTGAGCATGTTTGTAATCTTCTTCAGTTATTTCAGATTCTGATAAGTTGTTGTAAAATGTTGAAATGGGTGGCAGTTGTGTTTCTTTAAATTTTTCTTGAGAGTCTATGTAGTCATAAGGGTATATTCCTTTTTTAGTCATTAGTTCAGCATTTAAACCAAATTCTTCTTTTGTTGTTTTAAAATCTTCTACATCTTCAGCTAATTTGGAAAGTGGGAAAGCCATAAATTGATATGAGTCTAAGAATCTCAATTGACCAATACTAAAAGATATGTATTTTTCGAGTTGTTTGGTATTACAGTTATTTGTCCTGGCATTTTGTGAATTTGCTGCATTATTAAGTGAGAATCGTAACATTTTAATCCATGAAATATTACAGGAAGTATTGTTTGAGGGCTTATTTTTACTTTTTTAAAGCATTTCAAATGTAGTGCACCTCTGTATTCTCCTGTAAAATGATTGTGGTCTTTGAGTTTTAAGTTTTTGCTGCCTTTTCTAATTTTTTTCTCACATAACCAACATTCTGTAGCTTTTTCAAAGTCTTTGTCATTTTGATCTGTTAATTTTTTAAATTTTGGATGTTTGAAAATGTCTTGTATTTTTTCTTGTTCTTCTTGCATTTTTTGTAAGAATATAGTACCTGCATCATCACCTCTGTATACTTTGATTTTTTCTTTTTTATCAGATTCTATTTCATCAAATTTTACAACTTTGTAAGCAAATCCACAAGCTTTTTGATTGTGTGTAATTGTTGTTTTTTCTTTGGGAAAGTTTTGATTTTCATTGCCTTTTGAGTCCATGTTAATTCTTGGATGTTTTGATTCTTTTTGTTTTGTATTTTTAGGTTCACTTGTTTCTTTAGGTTCTGAATTTTCTAAAAGAGGAACGTTAACACTTTCAAAATCTGCATAGATTACATATGGAACTGGAATTTTGTTTCGATGATTCTTAAATTTTACTTTTGCACCTTTTTTAGGTATTTCAACTCTGCATGTTTTTTTGTTAATTCCTTCACAATCTTCTAAGTGTTTTTCTAAAATTAATTTACTTGAAAATCCCCAACAACATCTGTCACAATATTCTGTTTGTGCGTTGTGACTGTTTTTATCACTTAAAAATCTATTTAAATTTTTAATCCAGGCATAGTGGTTGTTTGTTTTTATTTTTTCAGAACAATCATAATCTTTTGGGTCGTGTATGTCTTCACAGATTAAAACTAAGTTAATTCTTTTCTTTTCTTTTGGTTGTTCGGAAATATAATAAGGAAATGATACAAGTCCTTTTTTCTTTTCCAAGTAGCCGTAAACATTAATTGCAAGATCATTTTGTTGTTCAAATTTGTGTATTTTATTTAAAGGGGTAGGACAATCTGTGCCTTCTGTTTTAAAATTTAAAGGTGGATATTGTGACAGTCTGTCTGAATGATCACGTGCCGAGTGCAGAGCTGAATTTATAGCATGTAGAAAACATTGATTATCAAGATTTTTCACATTTATAATTGCTTTTTTATCAGCTATTGATTTTGTTAGTGAAATATATGATGAGCCTTTAAACTTTTTAAATTTTGTAATGTTCAAGTATAGTTTAACACAAAAATCTATTTCCAATCCAGATGCTTTGTTTGTAAATTTTTCTATTGCTTGTTCTAAGTCTGCAATTACTTGATCGTAGAAATCTGAAAATTGTGCTTTGGATGCTTTTAATAAAGCATATTGATTACTTTGTAAAACAGCTGTGATACGATTTAGTTTTGAGCCATCATCTTTAAACATGTTTATTGTAAGTTCTATTGCAAATCTTAATCCTTTGTAAGTTTTTTATAATTATAATTTGAAGTTTTTTGTCAGTTAAAAGTTTGTATGGATCCTTGTTATTTGTAGCATCAGCTTCGTACGATTTGAAGTACCCACACATAGGATTGTCAACTAGTTTTAATTTTTCTTGTTTTAAATCTTTTAATTCTTCTTGTTTTAATTCTTCGTTGTCTTTTAACTCTTGAATTACTTTAGCTTTTTGCTTCTTGTATTTTTCATCTTGTTTTAATTCTTTTTCAACTTGTCGTTTCCTAAGTGATTTATCTTTTCTTCTTTTTTTAAGATTTTCAAAAGATTGGCTGGTAGTTGCCCTTGTTTTCAATGCTTTATTTTCTTCTCTAAGTAATGCATTTTCTTTCTCAATTAGTTCAAATCTTTTCTCAAGTGATGCAAGTTTTTCCTCAATTGTATTTGTGTCTGTCATTTGTCTTAATCTTTTTTCTATATCTAAATTTTTTTTTATTTAATATTGAAATATTATTGGTATAAATAAGCGCAATGATTCCGTGTTAGTTCTTAAAATCTGTTTTTACAGTGTTTATAATAGAAAGCTCATTTAAAATTCAGACGTATTGAGTATTTATAGTTTAATTCTTATAACCTTGATTATAAATTTTAGTTTTAGGGGTACCTTTGTAAATTTTACAAAAAAAGTAGGGTGGAGTAAAGGTACATACTTGTGCATTTTTATTTTCAGCCATTTTGAAAGTTGTTCGGTAGGTGTTTTTTAACATGGTGAAACCCCATAATACATATATATTGCACAATGAACATGAATATGAAACTATTTATGATGGTTTTATTCTTATTTTGATTGACATCTTTTATTTTTCAGATTGTCTCCAGTCCCTTTAAGTGTGAACTTACGGACACAAATGTATTTGAACACCCGAAATGCAAACTTGTAAGCAGCATATATTGGAAATGTTTTACATAAACTGAACCAAGGCCAATGCATGTGCACCAGTTTTACTGTGAACCTGACTTTATAGGTGTACAACTAATCATATATATATGTGCTACAGTTTATAAAAACCCAAGCGCTTTCGGCAAAAAAACACTAAAATACACGGCAGTTTAAATAAAACTCTTTAAAAAACAACTTATCGTTTGGCAGTGTTGCAGAAACTGATTACTTTGAATACACACTCTGGAGCCAAATGTGATACTACTAAAAGAACATATCTGGTTGGATGAGGGTAGAACTGTACCCTGACATTTAGTTATAAAGAGAGAGTAAAAATGTGTAAAAGATAACACAAACCCTACCTCAAAACCTTAAATCGATACTGCAGGATAAAGTATAAAGCAACTCCAAAGCTAGTAAAAACAATGACTAAGGCTTAACAAATTAAATTTAATAAATGGAGATATTTTGATCAAGGGAAGTAACAAAAATACTAATAATAGAACATTGCTGGTTGGTTGAAAGTAAAATTGTACGCTGACATTTATGATTAGTTATGAAGAGAGTGTATGTGAGTGAATAACCCTACCTCTATATATAAGACAATGAATCGATACTGCAGGATATAGCAATAACAACTCCAAAGTTAATTGAATAAGGCTAAAATAATATATAAATGGAGAAAATTGGATCAAGGGAAGTAATAAAAACCGGAGTATGTGTGTTTACATTTATATATTCTGTAAGATGTATCTAGTCCCCTTTGTTGATTCCAACTGGATGTTTTGTGTTTAAGCGTCTTATCCAGTACGTTTTACGCAATTTACGTTCTGCGTCGGTCCAATTTGGATTGTGTTCGATGCAAGTCGTTGAACGTGTGGCCTTCTGAACTGAAATGTTCGGCTGCTGGCGACCTAGCAAACCTACGTAATTTACAATCGGAGCGATGGAGGTTAAATCGGAGGTTCAACGCCTGCTTTGTTTCACCGACATACTGTTTTTTGCAAATCATGCACGTCATTAAGTAGATGACGTTTTCGGATTTGCAGTTTGTGACACTTTTGATTGTGTTTTGGCACCGAGTGAAGATAAGAAATAGTTTACGGGAGACATGTATTTACAAGTCTGACATCTCGATGTATGGCAAGGGCCTGGCTGTCCTGTGATCTGAGTATTGGAGTCGGGTTTCAACTTGGCTGCAACAAGGATGTCTCGGAGACTTTTAGGTCTCCTATACGCAATAATGGGTTTTCTAGGCAGCATTTTGTTCAGACGTTCTGACTCCTCTATGTGTGACCAGTGTTTATTAATAATATGTATCACTTTGGGAAGGTCAGGATGGTATGTAAGCACGAAAGGTAAAGTTTACTCTGAACTGTTTGTATTCGACTGGTATTCAAGGAGTTCTTTTCTGTTGAGGTTCCTGCTTTGTCTATTGCATTGACAATGTCTGTCTTGCAGTAACCTCGCCTTGTAAGGTGCTCCGAAAGTTCGCTTGCTCTGATTTCGAATGTATTGGTGTTTGAACATATTCGTCTGATACGAAGTGCGAGACTGAACGGTATGTTCTTGCAGCAGTGTTTAGGGTGGCAACTGTTGGGCAGAAGGTACTGGTGTGTGTCCGTGGGTTTGGAGTAGAGGTCAACAATAATTACATTGTTCTCTATATGTGAAACTGTGTCTAGGAACACGTGTTTCTCATTGGAAACCTCTGCTGTGAATTTGATTGAGGGATGGAATGCATTGACCTTGTCTATAGAGGCTTGTAAAGTGTCTGGTCCATGACACCATTGCATATCAACATCGTCAATGAAACGTAACCATGACAAAGGTTTCAGTGGTACAGATAGGAGTTGTTCTTCCAGTCTGCCCATAAACACATTGGCATATGAAGGTGCCATCTTTGTCCCCATGGCGGTGCCTTGAACCTGGAGGTAGTTTTTCCCATTAAATTCGAAATTGTTGCACTTGAGGATAAGCGTGAGCAGCCTAACAAGTATGCTGGTGGATGGATCTTTATGAACTTTACGATCCCATGCCTCCTTACAAGCCAAAATACCTTCTTCGTGAGGAATGTTGGTGTAGAGGGATGTAACATCCAATGATACAAGTTGAGTGTTTTCCGGGACTGATATGTTGGACTCTAGTCTCCGAAGATAGTCTGTGGTGTCTTTGATGTATGACGATAGAGATACAACATGGGGTCTCAGGTGAAAGTCTATAAATTCTGATATTTTTTCTGTGGGATGATCGTTTGCCGATACTATTGGTCGACTGGGATTACCTGGTTTGTAAATCTTTGGTAAGAGATAAAATCTGCCTGCCTTGGAGTTAGGAACTAAGAGGTAGTCCATATTGGCCTGACTAATATGACCTTGTTCAAACAGTTCTGTTACAGCATTGGTCACTTCGGCAGCAAACTCTAAAGTTGGGTCATGGTCAAGAGGCGTGTAGTAGGTTGAGTCATTCAACTGTCTTTCCGCTTCAGAGACATACTGGTCTCTATCCATAACGACCACTGCTGAACCTTTGTCCGCAGAATTGATTATGATATCTGTTCTCTTTTTTAGTGAGTTGATCGCAATTTGTTCTGCTCTAGATATGTTTTGATGGTATGAGTTAGGTGGCTGGAATGCTGTGATATCTGCCTCTACATTTTGAATGAACGCTTCGAGTTTACCTGACTGTCTGGGTGGTTGCCAGTCACTTCGGAGTTTAAATTTCTTATACCTCTCAGTTTCTTGTGTGGTGTTTATGTCTGGTTGAATATCTGGCCTTGTGCTTATAGAATTATTCGAATGGGGTGTCTGGTCCGGCTGAGAAGTGGTATTATGAGGTGTGACACTGTTGTCATACCCGAAATCGGGTTTCTCAAAATGAGATTTGAGTCTCAACCTTCTGCTAAAAACTTTAGTATCTTCTATAAGGCTGCCTCTGTCATAACGTTTGGGGCGTGGGCAGAAGTTCAAACCTTTCACCAAAAGGGATTCCTCGGACTTAGTGAGCTGTGTACTGGAAAGATTAATTACTACATGTGATTTGACAGACTTTCCCTCACCGCCGTTGGCAGATGTATATCTTGAGCGTTTATATTTCCGTTTACGTGCGCATTGCTAGCTGGTGCGTTTGCAGTGGGAGGCCTGTCATTGGGTGCGGTTAAACCCAATACATTCTGTTTCTTACGTCTGATATATTCTAGTTTTTTAATTACTGAATCAAATGTTTGCTGTTGCTTAGTCTTAATGTCTTGGAAAGTAAGGTGGTCACAATTTTCTTCAGCGGTTTTCAATATGTTCTGGATAGAAGATGTCATTTCTTTCATTTGCTGCGTGTTCTTATTAAGAAGTAAGTTCGTGAGGTTCCTTGATGCATTTTGTAGGATTGTGTTCCATCTGTTTTGGAAACGATTTGATCGATTGCCAGAGACCTGAGGTTTGATATTAATAGCGAGACCTTTCGGTGTTATTCTATGTGTTAAACACTGTGTTAAAAAATCTGTGATGTGATTCAGTTTGGCTTGTTTAATGGTTTTATTATAAAGAGTGTAGTCATAGTTTGGAGTTCCCATTCTACGGTTAAGACTTAACGGAAACACCTTCGATACGTTCTAAATAAAGAACTCAAGCGACAAAACAAAGTAAAAACATAGAACGAACATGACATGAAACAGAACAAAGAAAGGATTTTGGACCTTTGGGATACGTGATGTATGGAAAAATAATATAAGGGTGAGAAAAAACATACATCTACAAAATACTTTTCAAAAAGCACTGGATCCCCGAGGGGATACGAACATGTTAGAATAAATTAATAGATGGGGAAAAAAACATTTATACAGTGCTACAGTTTATAAAACCCCAAGCGCTTTCGGCTTACGCCTTCATTAGGTGTACACAAACACGAAAATAACAAATACGAAACAAACAAACACTAAAATACACGGCAGTTTAAATAAAACTCTTTAAAGAGGCTCTACCTATATCTTTTTGTCCACCAATTGATATAAACTTTACTTAATTATAAAGAGGATTATGAAAAAGGTAAATGGCAATAATTTCACCCAATGTAATATGCGTTTTGCTGGGGGAAAAACAGGATTGAAAAGATCGGATTTTTAAAATTGTATTCGTTATTGTTTTAGACAAGCCGATTGCGGAGATTTTCCGATCTTATTCGTTTACAATCGGAACTACCTCGTCCGATTAGCGAAGAGTTCCGATCGATTCGTTTGCTATCGGAACTGCGCCGAATAGTTTGTAATCGCATTGCGCATGTCCGAGAAAATCGTAAAAACTCGTAGTTCTCCGGCAGGAATAAACGGCTGGGCAGCATTTTATTCAAGATATTGTTTTGATCATAATTAATAATTTACAGAATTGGAATACGAACCATGTTTCTTCTTAGAATACTCATAAAATAGCTTTGTAAACATATAAATGCAGTAATATTGAGTATTTAATATTTTACATTAAAAATCGCGTAGATATAGGTAGTGCCTCTTTAAAAAACAACTTATCGTTTGGCAATGTTGCAGAAACTGATTACTTTGAATAGACACTCTGGAGCCAAATGTGATACTAATAAAAGAACATATCTGGTTGGATGAGGGTAGAACTGTACCCTGACATTTAGTTATGAAGAGAGAGTAAAAATGTGAAAAAGATAACACAAACCCTACCTCAAAACCTTAAATCGATACTGCAGGATAAAGTATAAAGCAACTCCAAAGCTAGTAAAAACAATGACTAAGGCTAAACAAATTAAATTAAATAAATGGAGATATTTTGATCAAGGGAAGTAACAAAAGTACTAATAATAGAACATTACGTGTGTGTGTACATGTGTGTACGTGTGTGTAAATGTGGTTACTTGTCTGTATGTATGTGTTTACGTGTTGTGAGTGCGTGTGTGCGTGTTTGTACATGTATGTACGTACGTGTGTGTACGTACGTGTGTGTCCTTGCGCGTGCGTGTGTGTGTGTGTGTGTGCGCGCGCGTGTTTGTTTACGTGTGTTTACGTGTGTTTACATGTTTGTGTTTGTTAACGTGTGTTTACATGTGTGTGTGTGTGTGTGTGTGTGTGTGTGTGTGTGTGTGTGTGTGTGTGTATGCGTGCGTGCGACCGTGTGTGTGTGAGAGTGCCTGTGTACATGTGTGTACATGTGTTCATGCGTGCGTAAATTCATGTGCGTGCGTGCGTGCGTGCGTGCGTGCGTGCGTGCGTGCGTATGTGTGTGTGTGTGTGTTTGTGTTTGTGTGTCTACGTGTCAGTACATGAGTGTACGTGTGCGTACCTGTGTGTACGTGAGCGTACATGTGTGTACGTGTGCGTTCATTATTGTACGTGTGCGTACCTGTGTGTACGTGTGCGTACATGTGTGTAGATATGTGTACTTGTCTGTACGTGTGTTGTGAGTGCTTGCGTGCGTGTGTGTACATGCAAATACGTACGTGCGTGTACTTGCATGTATGTTTGTGTTTTTGTGTGCTTTTTTTTAAGTGCTTGCGTGCGTGCGTGCGTGCGTGCGTGCGTGTGTGTGTGTACGTGCGTGTTTGCACATATATATATACGTACGTGCGTGTACTTGGATGTGTGTGTGTGTTTGTGTGTTCGTGCTTGCTTGTGTGTGTGTGTGCGCGTGCGTGTGTTTACGTGTGTTAACGTGTGTTTACTTGTGTGCGTGTGTTTGTGTATGTATGCGTGCGTGCGAGCGTGTGTGTTTGAGAGTGCCTGTGTACATGAGTGTACATGTTTGTATATATGTTAATGCGTGCGTAAATGCATACATGTGTGTGTGTTGGCGCGTGCGTGCGTGTATATCTATGTGTGTACGTGTATGTACATATGCGTACGTGTGTGTACGTGTGTGTTTAGGTGTTGCAAGTGATTGCGTTCGTGTGTGTACATGTATGTACGTGTGGGTACGTGTCCGTTTACGTGTGTGTGTGTGCGTGCGTGCGTGCGTGCGTGCGTGCAACTGCGTGCGTGCGTGTGTATTTGTGTGTGTTTGTGTTTATGCGTGTTTGTGATTGTGTTTGCGCGAGCTTGTGTGCCTGTGTTCGTGCGTGAGTGCGTGCGTGTATTTGTGTAAATGTATGTGTTTGTGTGTGTGTACATGTGTATACGTGTGTATACATGTGTGATCTTGTCAGTACGTCTGTCTGTTTACGTGTTGTTAGTGCGTGCGTGCGTGTGTGTGTGTGTGTGTTTGTGTGTGTGTGTACGTGTGTGAACGTATGCGTACTTGTCTGTACGTGTGTGTTTACGTGTTGTGAGTGCTTGCGTGCGTTTGTGTACATGTATATACGTACGTGCGTGTACCTGCATGTGTGTGTGTTTGTGTGTGCGTACCTGCGTGCGTGCGTGCGTGCGTGCGTGCGTGCGTGCGTGCGTGCGTGCGTGTGTGCGTGTTTATGTGTACGTGAGTGTGTGTGTGCGTGTGTATTTGTGTGTATTTGTGTGTACTTGTACATGTGTGTGTACATGTGTGTACTTGTTTGTACGTGTGTGTTTATGTGTTGTGAGTGATTGCGTGCGTGTGTGTACATGTATATACGTACGTGCGTGTACTTGCATGTGTGTGTGTGTTTGTGTGTGCGTGTGTGAGTGCCTGCGTGTGCGGGAGGGCGGGCGTGGGTGTGAGTGTGTGTATGTATGTGTTTGTGTACGTGTGTGCGTGTACGTGTGTATGTGTGTATGTTTACAAGTGTGTACGTGTGTGTACATTTGTATACATGTGTGTACATGTCTGTACTTGTCTGTACGTGTATGTTTACGTGTTGTGAGTTCTTACGTGCGCGCGTGTGTGTACATGTTTATACGTACGTGCGTGTACTTGCATGTGTGTGTGTGTATTTGTGTATGCGTGCGTGCGTGTGTGTGTGTGTACGTGTATGCGTGTACGTGTGTATGCGTGTACGTTTACATATGTGTACGTGTGTGTACGTGTCTGTGTACGTCTTTGTACGTGTGGGTACGTCTACTGTGTATGTGTGTGTGTTCGCGAGTGCGTGCGTGCGTGCGTGCGCGTTTGTGATTGTGTGTACGTGTGTGCACGTGTGTACATGTGTACGTGTGTACGTGTGGGTACGTCTACTGTATGTGTGTTCGTGTGTACGTGTGTACGTGTGTACGTGTGGATGTGTGTACGTGTGTTTACGTGTGAATACGTGTATAACGTGTATACGTGTGTACGTGTGCGTGCGTGCGTGCGTGGGTGCGTGCGGGCGCACGTGCGTGCGTGCGTGAATTATATTGAATTGAATAAGAATTAACATGAATTGAATGTTGTTTTACGGTCAACAACAGAGTACAAGTCACTTACATAGACATCCGAAATATATAATTATTATATATATATATATATATAGTTTTGAAGACACCATTTTATTGGGTCAAAAATGAGTTTTACACTCGATATATTGGGTCATTACCTTGTTATTGGGTCCTCAATCTGCCTATTAGGTCTTGACCCAACAATTCAACGACCCAAAAATACATGCATGTTTAACAGAACTACATTTACCTAATTAAGCCTCTCCCACTTATTTTACACGTTTATTGGGCCCCTGTGTAATGGTTATCTCCCCTTGATAATTTGCTAAGTGTGTATATATATACTGTTTATCCAATCAGAGGTCAGAGTTCAGGACCCAATATATTGGGAAATTCACAATGACTCAATAAACTAGTGATGCGGTATATATATATATTTTAAAAAGACCCAGCAAAAATGTCGGGTCAAACCCAGTATTATGGTTTGAGAATAAAAGGCGTTAACAGTTGAATTACCCGTTAAGTTACGACTATATAGGGATACATAAGTACCTTTAGGTGTACTTAATTCATAAAAAAATACCAAACACGTATATACATACTATTTCAGGGTGGTCCCAATAAATGTGTTCAAATTGAGAGACCCAGTATACAAGGACGACAGTCAACCACAAAACACAAAAACAAACACGCAAACAGACAAGCGAGAAGGCAAAAGTAATAAAAAATGCAAACGACATCACAAACCCAAAAGGGTTGAAAATAGGGCTACCGCCTTGGAACGGTCAGTGGGAAAAAAGGCCGCTTGGGGTTTAAGCCAGGTTCTAGGATGAACCAAACCTCACCCTTACCCTACCATCAACCAAATAAAACGGGACAGTGTAGATAACGAAATCCCCGCCATGAACTATTCTCTAACCTACACGGCAGCATTAATAAGGAATATGAGTAAAACACAAAGATGCTGGTTTATATATAAATACAAAACAACAATAGCCTAGAGAGCCACAAAGCTGGTACTCAATAACTTGGCAGAAGCCAAGGCAACAAGTGAATAAACCATTGAGGGCACGACAAGACACTGCGAGATTGATAGAACAGTGATTAGACAACACTATTAACTAAATATAGCACATTTACTGGTGTTCAAGCCGAGGTCTGAACTCTCGAATGAAAATAAATACTTAAAAGTGAATCCCTTGGAAACAACAAACACAAACAAGAGACAAAAGTAGCAGACTCGGTTTTACTGAGTATGTTCATGAGAGGTAATGTACAGTGCAACACCTTTCACGCCTCCTAGCACCGGCTTAAGCGATATTCTACATTAAAGCAACAAAGATTGGACTTGATGATCCCAAAGGACCAGTAAATCACTGATTTGTAGTCCGGGCGACTTTTTAAGGCCGCCACACAACACTAAACAAACGCTAGTGTGAATAACAATAAATACTGAAAAGTGGATCCCTTGGAAGCAACAAATACAAACAAGATATAAAAGTAGCAGACTCGGTTTTATAGAGTCTAATAGCACAGTGCCCGATGTCACTATCATTAAACAAGAGGGCCAATATGGCCCTTAATCGATCACCTGTGTACTGTCCCATTATCAAACTTCTTAGAAATTGTATGGTCATATACAAGTTTGGTTAAGATTGTTCAAAAAATGTGGCCTCTGTTGTGTTAACAACATTTATATAAAGACACGGACAAAGTTTGGTAAAGACCAAATACAAAATTAAAATGCTAGAGTGTAACCCCTTGGGCAGGGCCAAATGTGACCCCAGGGCTACATGTAATACGTGAGAGCTGTGTACCTTGTGGTTTCAGAGAAAAATATGCTTAAGTGTTTCCCTATACAAGACTATGTAAAACATGTAACCCCTGGGGCAGGGCCAAATGTGACCACAGGGTCACCATTTGAATAAACTTGGTAAAGGACCATAATCGCATAGTAAATGCAAAATATTAAATCTCAGGCTCTTGTAGTTTCAGAGAAGAAGATTTTTTAAATATTTTACTATATAAATCTATGTAAAACTGTGACGCCCGTGACGGGGCCAAATTTGACCCCAGGGTCACCATTTGAACAAACTTGGTAGAATGAATGAATGAATAGTGTTTTACGGCACGTCGACACATAAATAGATCATATTGTGCGCAAAAACTGGTGAAAGATGAAGAAATGAAGTAGTAATTAAACAAGAGGTACCGCTTTCTTCTATGAATTAGATTTCATCACAATGAGTGAGGCGTTTATATTAACATTCTAAACAAATTTGGTAAAGATCAGATAAAAAATGAAGTAACTACAGATTTAACAAAGGAAATACAATATAGCATTTTTCAACAAATCAAGGACCATAACTCTGTCGTTACTAACAAGATCTAGCTGGTGTTCGAACCTGTCCAAGATTTCATTGATATATCGCGATTTGCACAAATAGACATCATACTGAGGCTTCCTGCCGAATTTCATAGAAATCCAAAAAGCCGTTTAGGAGAAGCAGCGCCGACAAGAAATTTAAAGTAAAAATGTCAAAGGGCCTTACTCCTTCAAAAATCAGCGAACTTGAACAAAAGCGCGATATGCACAACTGGACATCTTACCGATGCTTCCTGCCAAGTTTCGACGAAATCCAACAAGGCGTTTAGGAACAGTACCGCCGACAAGAAATCTAAAGTAAAAATGTCAAGGGGCCGTAACTCAATAAACCGGAAAAAAACGCAATACTCACAACTAGAAATCATACCAAAGTTTCGTCAAATTCTCATAAAAATAAAAAAAAATGAAAAAAAATGAAAAAAAGGAAGTAGATCTAATTCAAAAAAATAATTATTAAAAAAAAAATTAAAAGAAATTAAAAAAAAAATTTAAAAAAAAAAAGAAATACAAAAATAAAATACAAATTTTAGATTTTAAATTGTTAAGTTTCCGATCCGGCTGGTAGTCGAACTTGTCCGAGCTTTCATTGATATTAAAAATCTGTTAGAGTTTGGTAAAGATCGGATGAAAACTGAAGGCCCTATCGTCTTTAACGAGGTAAAAGTTAACGACGACTACGGACGACGGACGACGGACGAAGAGTGATCCCAATAGATCACCTGTGAATCTTCGGCTCAGGTGATCTAAAAAGGGGCATGTACATATTTGTTTTTGTAGATGTTTTGTGAGCGCAAATATCTTTTTTTACGAAGAAATCGTTTTAGTCTTGACATGTCTAACGTGGAGTTAATTCATATAGCTAATATAACAAAACTGAGTGAGACTTTAAATTAATAACTGTTATCGTGTGCATAGCGTATGTTAAATACGACCGAAACGGATTAATATGTGCAGAGTTCCGGAAAACATATTTATTTTCAAGAAACAGTGAATGCTTTCCATCTCTCAGATAGGACACATACCATCCGTTTACATTGATTCTTATGAGAGATCTGGAGCGTCCTGAAGCTTTATTTATGAAGCATCTTGGTGTCAAAGAAATTAAGCATAGCCTTACCTTTCCAGCAACCGTCATCGAACACCGTATAACCGTCATCACACAAACAAACACTGGCCGGACAATGAGAGTTGTCGGCTAAACAGTCAGCTGTGTTGTTACATGCTCCATTAATATGACCGTCTGAAAAAAAATAGTGCAGTGAATCAAGCTGGAAAATGTAATGTTATAAACTTTTAATAAGCGATTACAAAAGCCATAAATGTCGTATTTTAATAAAATGTGAATGTTTTGGAAGTTCATTTTAATATATATTTAAATAAAATGGAACGAAGAAACAATTATTTAGGTTTTATTCTTAGGCAAATGGACGAAGTTCTAAATAAAAGCATGACAAGTCCGATATATAACTTTAAAAATACACACTTTGTACACTTTATGTGTTTCATTGAATTATTCAAAGAAATGAAATATATATATATATATATATATATATACTTAAAGTCACCAGGATACTGGGTCTCTCAATTTGAATACATTTATTGTGACCACCATGAAATAGTGTGTATATACGTTTTTGTTTTTTTATGAATTAAGTACACCTACGGGTACTTATGTATCCCTATATAGTCGTTACTTAACGGGTAATTCAACTGTGAACGCCTTTTATTCTCAAACCATAATAATGGATCTGACCCAACATTTTTTCTGGGTCTTGTTAAAAAATATATATATACCGCATCACTAGTTTATTGGGTCATTGTGAATTTCCCAAACGTATTGGGTCCTGAACTCTGACCTGAACTCTGATTGGATAAACAGTATATATATATACACTTAGCAAATTATCAAGGGGAGATAACCCCTACTCAGGGGCCCAATAAACGTGTAAACTAAGTTATGTGCGAGAGGCTTAATTAGGTAAATGTAGTTCTGATAAACATTTCCTGTATTATTGGGTCGTTGAATAATTGGGTCAAGACCCAATAGGCAGATTGAGGACCCAATAGCAAGGTAAGGACCCAATATATCGAGTGTAAAAATCATTTTTGACCCAATAAACTGGTGTCGTTAAAACTATATATATATATATATACATGTTACTTGCTTTTTATTACTAAAGCTTGACCTAAAATATGTTTGATTTCACAGAAATAGTATAACTAACACAAATACCAAAGGCAATTTGTGTTATAAACAATTATGAAACAGCGTTGTGTAATGTTATGGAACTTAATATATATCTCTTGGATATATGCCAAAAGGCAAATATGCTAACCTGGTATGCAGGAATACTCAAATGTCATATAATTCGTAAAAGTCGGATATGTGCCACCACATGTCTGGTTAGTCATCATCCAAACAACGGGTTTGTTAAAGCAACCACTTTGGCCATTACATTGGAGGAATATACTCTTGTCTCCCGTGTATGACGATATACAATCGCTGCTGTTGTACGTGCAGCATACCTCCTGGTCAGCTGGTGATGCGTTGTGGTCAGATACAGGACATCCTGTATACAAAAGTAGGTATGAACATGACATCGAAATTTGGATGATGTGATAACATGGCTTATTTTATTTAGAAATGATGTCTCGTGTGCTCTAGATGGATAAATGGGCTATTCTGTGGACCAGTTATTTTATTCAAAAAAAAGAATAGCTTAGAATAAAAGTGTACTTAATATTTCGGATATAACGGGTGCAGTTTCTGCCATATACGTATTCCTTCTGGTATTATGTTCATATCGATAGTGCTGAATTACTGTCATGTACTATATGGTTGACATTGCTTATGCCTAAAACATGCATTTGGTCTCATTTGCGCACCTCATCCATTTTTAGCTTTACTGGGCAGTAGAGCTTATGGGATGAGGAGTTGTCAGTCGTCCGTCCGTCTTTCCGTTAACGTTTGCATTGTGAACAGTCTAGGGCATTCATTATTAATCAGATAGTTACGAATCTTTGCCAGTGTCTTGATATCAATGAAAGCTCGGACAAGTTTGAAAACCAGCCGGATCGGACTAATTTCACCGGAGTTATGGTCCTTGTTTTGCTGAAAAATACAATATTAGGCATTGTGAACACTCTAGCACCTTCATTTATTATTTGATCTTTACCAACCTTGCACAGATTGTTAATATAAATTAAAGCTCGGAAAAGTTCGAAACCAGCTAAATTGGGTCAGAAACATCAGAGTTATGGACCTTGGTTTTTTCTCTCAAAAATGCCATTTTCTGCCTTGTGCACACTCTAGCGCCTTCAATTAATATTTGATCTTTACCAAACTTGCACAGATTGTTAATATCAATAAAAGCTTGGACAAGTTCGAAAACCCGCTAAATTGGGTCAGTAATAACATTAGAGTTATGGCCATTGTTTTTCTGAAAAATGCCATTTTCTGCCTTTTGAACACTCCAGCACCTTCCTTTATTATTTGATATTTACCAAACTTTACAAGATTGTTAATATCAACGAAAGCTTGGACAAGTTTGAAAACCCAGCGAGATCGGACTAGTAACACAAGAGTTATGGCCCTTGATATAGTTATAAATGCTGTATTTTTCCTCGTTAAGACGGTAGGGCTTTAATTTTTCATCCGATTTTTGCGAAACTTTACCAGGTTGCTATTATAAATGAAAGCTTGGACAAGTTCGACAACCAACCAAATTGGATTAGTAATACCAGCGTTATGGCCCTTGATTTAGTTAACATTCTGTATTTTGCCTTGTTTAGACGATAGGGAATTCATTTGGCCGGAATTCAATGAAAGTTTGCAGGGATGACCATTATCAAGCCTAGTTGTGCATATCGTCACCGTGTTACGGTTGAATGATTTTGGCAGAGTGATGGCCCTTTAAAGGTTTTAGTACACAAACTTTTTTCCGGACTAGTTCTACTGAACCCCGGGCCGAATTCCAACGAAAATTTGCAGGGATGATCAGTACCAAGCATAGTTGTGCATATTGTCACCGTGTTCAGGTTGAATGATTTGGGCAGATCTATGTATGTTTAAAGGTTTTACCACATATACTTTGTCCGCACTAGTTCTCCTGAACCCCTGACCGAATTTCAGCGAAACTTTGCAGGGATGATCAGTACCAAGCCTAGTTGTGCATATCATCGAGTTCCGGCTGTAGGAGTTTTGGCGGAGTTATGGTTCTTTATAGGTTTTAATACACAAACTTTGTCTGGACTAGTTCTCCTGAACCCCTGGCCGGGATTCTGCGAAACTTGGCAAAGATGATCAATATCAAGGCTAGTTGTGAAAACCGTCGCCGTGTTCTAGTTGAATGATTTATGGCAGAGTTATGACCCTTTTGATGTTTTAATGTACAAACTGTGTCGAGATTAGTCTCTTCTGAACTCATGGCCGGATTTCAGCGAATTATTTTAGGGATGATCAGTACCAAGCCTAGTTGTGCATATCATCGCCATATTTACGGTTGAATGATTTTTGGCGGAGTTATTGCACTTTAAAGGTTTTTGTACACAATCATTGTTCAAACTAGTTCTCCTGAACCCCTGGCCGGATTTCAACGAAACTTTGCAGGGATGATCAGTGCCAAGCCTAGTCATATCATCGTCATGTTCAGGTTGAATGATTTTTGACATAGTTATGGCTCCTTATACACAAACTTTATCCAGACTAGTTTTCCCGAACCCCTAGCTTGATTTCAGTGAACTTTGCAGGAATGATCAGTAAAAAAGCCTAGTTGCGCATATCGATGTCTTCGGCGTCTTGTTTTAAAGATGGTTGACCAACAGTTCTTAAGTATTTCTCACCTGACAGTCTTCAAACGAGACTTAAAACCCAGGTCCCATTACACAATCAAATTGCATAAACACGCTGTAGCCCGTTCTAACTACCGGTCACATGGCCGGACAATGCAACCCTTCGCAAACGCAATAACCCAGATTCAGTTATGACGGCTGGTAAACCAGTATACACCACCGGTGCTAAAATGATTTGAGCCACTTCTGGAGCTTGATTTCAGCGCGCGAAATTTACAAAATCATTATGAGTTGCTTGTTGTTTTCACAATATTTTCAGTTTGCAACACCGTATCAAAAATCAAAGATCGCAGTTATAATATCTTTAATTAAACTTACAATTCCTGCTTCGAAATGAAAAAAATATTTCTCCAAACTCCCGACGAAAACGAAAAGTCCAAAACAAAATCTGATAAACATGCATGTACATTTCCTTCCCTATAGGCATTTTTAGCTCTACTGATCACAGATTAGTGAACTTATGCCCTAGCAAACATTCACGTTGATAATCAATCAAAAATGAGATATAGGGTCCTATAGAAACCACAGTGTCCGAACGCAATGACATTGTAGGTCCGCACTGTACTGCAAACAAGGACTTGAAAATACAATGAAAGAGACAAACAAACAAGAGAAAGGGTGGTGAAGACAGGTTTACCGACTTGGAACGGTCAGTAGGCAATAAGGCCTATTGGTTAGCTTGAATCGATTTTATATGCGCACAATCCTCGCTATTATCCTGTCTTCAGCACCCAAATAGACAAGACAGTGTAAACAAAACTACATCCCAACAAAAGGAATTCTCTAACAATAAAGTCCACATCCAGAGAAACTAACTAAAGAAACACATACAAAAAAAATAAAAAAATAAACATCTCAGGATGTATCCAAAATCGTACTGAACAACCATAGTAGTTGCAGCTAAAGAGAAAACCAATCTAGGGTACGACCAGAAAACTCGAGGGACAAAAGCTCATGCACCCACCTCCTTTAGTTGGGGTTTCAGTAGGTACAATCATAGAGTCCCAAGAGGTAGTCCAGTCATCGCACAAGTAAAAGTGAAGCGTAATGACTGACTGTAGAGGGGTCAATCACTAAACATGCAGTGCGCTGTAAAACCAAAGGGTTATATCCTTTTCTGACGAACTTCCTTACTAAATTTGTAAAGCGGTCAGGAAACCCGTCAGACCCCTTTAACTTTCGAAGTTTATAGACCACATCTCCATAAAATGAGGGTTGTGATATGCCTAGTCGCAAAAGTGTTTTAAGGTTGGTGTTGTACTTTTCCAGCAGGCCCTCGTTGCGGCGGTAGAATTTAGAGAATGATCTACGTAGTTTGTGATAATGAAAACCCTGCTGAAGAAGTTTACTTGTAATAACTTGATTTCGATCATTGGAGTCTATAACATCATTACACGCTCTAGCAAATCGAATGAGCTGGGAGATATACACCCCGTATGAGGTAGCACGAGGTACATCTGCATGCAGGTGTGGATAGTTAACGATGTTAAAATTGAAAATCATCTCTCTTATCATAGAATTTAGTATGAATACAATCATTTGAAATCGAGAGATGAAGATCGAGAAAAGCTGGTACTATATCCGAAGTGTTGGCTTTATTCAACCTGAGCTATGGTGTATAAATGTTAGTAACCATATAAGCACAGAACGGATTATCAATATTGAGTATGTCATCAAGATACCGAGAAGTATTATTAAATGCATCAATAATTTCACCCTGGCTAGCAGGTGACAAACTCAACATAAAATCTCTTTCATAACAGTACAAAAACAAATCTACAACAACTGGCGCACAGTTAGTACCCATAGGAATACCAACAACCTGGCGGTAAATAGTTTTAACGTATCTTATAAAGATGTTATCCAGAAGAAAAGATAAGGTTCTACAAACATCAGTACAAGTCCACAAATTATACTTATCAATGGGGGCGTTAGTAAAGAAAGCCCTGACATTACTACAAGCTAGAAAAGTTGTACCTTCTCATGCAAATGTCTTCTTTTTCTTTGATAAGATTATGTGGTAGTGTAGTATAAAGTGTAGAAAAGTCGTAGGTGCTTAGAGAAGAGGCATAAAAATGCTTACACCGTAGTTTGTCAAGAACTTATCCAGAGTTCTTGATAGACCAACACAGATTAATTCCTGAGTTCTCAAAGGCCTTTCCGCAATATTTTACAATATGTTCTTTAATCGCGGAAAGTCAGGAAGTCAATAGTTTTGATATATTGGTCGTGGTCCATGAACTAGAATTAGCGATAAAACGTGCTTTGTAAGGAATTTTGTGAAGTTTGGGTATCCAGTACATTGAAGGAAGCTTCGTCTGCTTACTAATTACAGAAACCTCTATAGTCTCCTTAAAGGTCACATGCTAGGAAACAATGTCCGTCTCCAGCAGAGGTGTAGTCATATAAGCAGAAGTGCTCGCTAGCTCAGCATTCAAAGTATTGATATAATGTAGTCGTCAGACAATAATTATATTGTTGGAAGCTTTGTCTGCTGGAACTAGAGCAAATTTAGTATGTACATTCTAATACCCTTCTCAAGGTGTCGTAAATTGTAAGTAAAAGGCCGAGGAAGCAGGGATGGATTTGATTCGTAAAATAAAATACGTAATTCAACAATTTCTGAAATAGTTTTCATCCAAGCAGTAAGTGCATGTTTATCTGCTTTTTCTCGCTTATACCACTTTGTACAGGAATCCGTTAAAGAACCCGCAATTTCATTGCGACAGACATTAAAATCAATATCAGATGGAAGGCGAAACTTAGACCCTTTGGCAAATAAATGCCGAATAGTCTTATCCTCAATTACATCAAGATTTTCAGTAAGAATGTGACCGGCAGGTTCGTAACAAAATTTAGAATTTTGACAATCTCAATCAGTAGGAGTAGATATCTCGATCTCAAGATCAGAAACGATCCTATTATAATTGAAAATAAGTTTTCTAGTTGATTTCTTATACTTGTTACAAATAACAGGAGTCTCAATATTTTTGAAATACGTTGGAATTTTGTCAGTCACCCGCATATCATTAAAAATACCGGCTAAATTAATGTAATCGATGCCTTTATCAACATAAGTTATCTTCAAAAAATGCCTTTGATGGTCAGATGGAGCAAAATATGTTGCGTGTAACTTTAAATAATAGATGCAACCTCATATAATGGATTAGTACGGACATAAATGGCATGCACTTCTTCGTCAAGTCTCTGTAAGCATGAAAAAGACAGACTGACTACTTTGCTAAGGAGGGCGTATCTACCCGAATTTTTATAAATAGAATAAAGGTCTGCATCAGTAAAGACTTTCTTAAATTTACGTTTAAGATTAGGGTTCTTCCGGAGATATGCTAAAAGGATCTATATCTGGGTTATTGGAAATGTTTCCTTCTTGATAAATGTAATCGTTTAACCCCAATAGATAAGGAGCTTGTAAATGCTTTATCCATTTGAGTTCAGCAATATATCTAGATGGTATCTTATAACCTTTGGTAGCAGTATTATAAAATTCAATATATTCCACGGGCTGAATGCTAACATCATCTATGGAATGCCCCGAATCCCTAAAGTGTGTATAAAGAAAGTTTTTAAATCGTTTCGACTGACGCATTTTATATAAATGTTCACGAAAACGAACTTTCATGGATCGACCAGTTTGGCCAACATATTGTATACCACATTTAGAATGTTTTCAGGTCAAAACATAAACGATATTACTTGACGATCAGTTAATGTCTGAAGGTATACCGACACTAAACTCCCTACCATTGGTAGTGGACCTAATAGTGGACTTTTGCGACAAGTATTTACATACACTACACCTTTTCGAGTTGCACTGAAGGATAGAGGGATAGAACGTACGTCTACTGTTTAACCTATTAACATTAACTGGTGGTCTAACTTTATATCGATTAAGTACAGACGTATTAAGTGGTGTTAATTGGACAGAAGCAGTATTTCTGAATATAGCATTAGTGCCAGGAATATGAACGGTAGATTGTCACAAAATGTCACGGGTAGAGCGTACTGGTCGTATATAGCTCTTGTATCGGTTACACCCAAAATCTATTGTTCGAGTTGAAACAATTTCACCATATTCATGATCTATTCATGTAACACGTAAAAGCGTGCACATTTTAAGTGGCCGCCAGAGAGGCCGTGTCATAAGTTTAGTTTTGTGCTAATGCATGTAAACGTATAGGTAAATTTTCCTTAAACGGCAAAATTGTATAAGGGGCCTCTCGTGTTGATTCAATACTGTAGATTTAGCCACGTTTGTCACGGACTGAACGGGGGAAATAATGATTTGGGCGTAATGTTTGCTATAAATGCCATTGTCTTCTAGCTATCGCCGGGATGATCGATAGTACTTTGTTGGAACAGAGATTGGACGGCAAATTTCACAGGCAACATGTGGTTAGTAGTTTTATTAAACTTTTATCGTATATTTGTATTCAGTGGGCGGCGCCATCTTGTTTGGCGGTTACGACATCCGGTTAGCATTGATGTTTCTCAAACATAACTTTAGACTAGCATATGATTTTGAAGTTACTTTATTAGATGTAATTATTGTAATTGATCATTAATTGTAAAACAATATTAATTTGATAACAGTGGATATTAGGTGCATTAGTTAACGTTGGCGTATAACTCGGTGATTGTAATACACGATTGTCAACATTAGTTAACAATGAGATGAGTGACAAGAATAAATGCGTGCATGCATAACTCAGTGAGTGTAATATATGAGTAATTTGATCATGTTTATATTACATGTATTAGGGGCATTGATTAACAGCGACGTACATAGCGTATACATGGCGTTGTAGAATATGTATACATTGCTACTCATCATTAGTACAGCTTACATATATTGATCGAATAATGATTTGTTTGGGTAATGGTAATTATGCAAGATTGTTATGTTTGTCAACCGACATCTAAAACGTATGTATAATTACAGCCTAAGCCATCCAGGGTTGGAAATAAGCCATCCAGGATATAAGCCATCCAGGATATAAGCCATCCAGGGTTGGAAATAAGCCATCCAGGATATAAGCCATCCAGGATATAAGCCATCCAGGGTTGGAGTAAGCCATCTAGGTTTGGATATCCAGGAGTGGAGCTAAGCTTCCACGAATAACGTTACAAGCGGTGGAGACGGTCCCCGTACCTGCGCAGCCAGGTTTTACTAACGACAACCCCCGGGACACAAGGTGGGCCCGTTACCAGTCCTCACTGGAGGACCATCACCCACAATCTCAGTGGAGATTAACTATCATTGCATCGCGTCATCAACCCTTACAGAAGGCATTTGATGACAATCATCCATTGAATTCGCGCATCATCATCTTCATGAGCTCTCGCGCATCACAGTTATCGCGCTAGATCAACATTGTTATAGCTTTAACAACACTTTAGTGTCTTAGACATTCAGTATTTATAACAATACTAAGAACGTCTTAAACGTTCAGGAGAACATTCTTTTCATAGTTCATTTGTGTATTCGCTTGTTTTTTTAGATAATTGTATATATATTAAACATATTTTAAAAGTTGCATTAAACTTATGTAAATGCATTCACCGTCATTGATTCTTTCCTGAGTTAGCCCAACCACTAAGGTCATCCTGTGACAACTGGTGTCAGAAGTGGGATTCTGGGCGACTACGGAGGGAAAGAATCAATAAGTGATCTTTATTATGATATACTAAATCTCTACTTATTATTTTAGAATTGTGTACCACCCTCTGATCCATCAAGGCGACTGTCGACGATCACGGCCACAGCTTGGAAGACAAGTCAAGACACGACACGGGTAGGGTGAGTCCAAACTGTTGTTTTGTCCGTTCTTTCCTTGGCGCGAGGTCGCAGTGGTCTACACGAGTGGGTCTGAGGCACTTTTGCTCAATAATTTGGGTGTTTGTTTTTACCTCCCTTGATATACATATAGTATCCAATTAGGTTGGCGAACAAGACGTTCTACTCATGTTGTGACACTCGAGTATACTTATATTGATGGGAGAAGTAAATATACATGTACATGTTATACACATTTCGATGATTGTTTAAGGTTTATGTCCAATATCAAATTAAGATATTTTATGTAGTGCATATGTTTTGTGGAAGCTAGATACTATCTACACATAATCGTTAGTAGTTAGCGCTAGTACAAATGTGTATGTAACTTGTCCGATGATGATGCCCAGGTATTTACTGAGGACACAGTGACTTACCATTAGTAGTTAGTTGAGTAGAATTATTAGTGACGTGTGTATTGTAATTATTGTAGTGTGTAGTTCACAATGTCTATAGACATGACGTCCATAAAGGATCTTACGGAAATGGGAAAGGAGTTAGGGTATGCTGGAGAGGAGCTTAGAAACTTTGTTAAAGACGAACAGGCTAGGGAAAGGGAATTTAGACTTAAGGAAAGAGAATTAGCAAAGCAGGAAAGAAATGAAGAAAGTATACTAGTTAAAGATAAGCTAGAATTAGAAGGTAGATTAGCTAAAGAGAAGCTAGATGCTGAGAAAGATAGGTTAGCATTCGAAAGTAGACTAGCCACAGAGAAGTTAGAATTAGAAGATAGGTTAGCAAAAGAGAAGCTAGATGCTGAGAAAGATAGGTTAGCATTCGAAAGTAGACTAGCCACAGAGAAGTTAGAATTAGAAGATAGGTTAGCAAAAGAGAAGTTAGAATTAGAAAGTAGAATAGTAAGGGAGAAGCAAGAGTTAGAACATGAGAGGTTCGAAACAGATGGTAGACTAGCTAAGGCTAAGATGATAATGGAAAGGGAGCAAAAGGAGTTTGATCATAAGTTAGCTTTAGAGTTGGAAGCAGCTAAGACACATAGTAAGGAAAGTAAAACTGAAGGGAAAGATAGTTATTCTGGGAAGTTAAAAGGTTCGAAGTTACCATACTTTGATGCTGACAAAGATAACATGGACAGTTACTTGTTACGGTTCGAACGTTATGCTGAGTTACAGGAATGGACCAAAGATAAGTGGGCAGTTCATTTAAGTGCGTTATTGAGAGGCAAGGCCTTAGATGTATTTTCTAGATTACCTAGTTTAGATGCTCTTGACTATGACAAGTTAAAGGATGCTCTTTTAAAGAGATTTGAGTTAACTGAAGAAGGTTTTAGAAAGCGGTTTAGAGCTTGCTTGCCTGAGAAAGGCGAGTCATTTATTCAGTTCATTAGTAGATCTAGAAATTACTTAGATAGGTGGTTAGAGTTAGGGAAGGTAGCGCAGACTTATCAGGGCCTCATAGATTTCTTGTTGCGTGACCAGCTATTCAATGTTTGTAGTAGAGATCTGTTCTTATTTCTTAAAGAAAGAAAACTTACTAGTGTAGGAGAAATGGCAACACAAGCAGATCAGTTTGCCGAGGCTAGAGGTGGAGCTTATAATGTAGTGTCGAAAGACAGAACTTTTAGAGATAGGCAAGGGGACGATCATAAACAGAAAGGCCAGAGTGGAAACTATAGAGGTGGAGGTAGTTCGATGGGTGCTAGAGGAGGTAGCAATAGTGGTAACATAGGTAGACCTTTTATTCGTTGTCGTCACTGTAATGGGAATCATGCTTCACATGAGTGTAGGAAAGCGGTGAAAGTGTCCGCTGTCGTAGACAATTTTAGTGAAAATAGTAGAGTGGACAACAATGTAGGGAGTCAGAACCAAGGTTTTAACAACCCATGGAATTTCGGTAGAGGTAGAGGTGGTCAAAACCGAGGTAGAGGTAGAGGCAGAGGTAGTAATAGTCCGGTTATTAAAACCGAGAGTAGTAGCTGTTGTGTTAAAGCGGATGGTGTAATGACGAAGATCGGAACATGTCTCTTTCCGTATGCAAATCTTCCAACGGCAGATGGTAGAGTGAATGGCACGGACGTAATTGTAATGAGGGATACAGGTTGTACAGGTGTGGTAGTTAGGCGTAGTTTAGTTACGGATGACCAGTTGGTAGGTAAACAGTCACCGTGTATGTTGTTAAATAAGTCGGTAGAGCACGTGCCAATAGCGAGAATAGAGGTAGATACACCTTTCTTTAAAGGGACTACAGAGGCACTATGTATGGACGACCCGATGTATGATTTAACGATGGGGAACATAGAAGGTTCAGTACTTCCGGTAATGTCCGATTTTAGAAGTAGCATAAGTAATGCCGTAGAGACTAGAGCGCAGGTTCAGAAGCAAGCTCAGGCTTATAGAAAATTAAAGGTTCCTGCAGCCGTAGGTGACATATCCAAAGCGGAGTTTATAGAAGCACAAACTCAAGACGAGTCATTAGGTCCTTGTAAGGTGAAGGCCAAGGATGGTGTAGTGAAGAAGTGTAAAGGGTCCGGTAGTTGTAAGTTTGTACATAAGAATAGGTTATTGTACAGAGAATTTGAAGATAGTGGTAGTAGACAGTTTCACCAATTAGTGGTTCCTACCCAGTATAGAACGACAGTGCTTAAGGTAGCTCATGAGTCGATTATGGGAGGTCATTTAGGCGTAAAGAAAACGTCAGATAGAGTATTGGCAGAATTTTATTGGCCAGGCGTTAGTGGAGATGTAACTAGGTATTGTAGGTCCTGCGATGTATGCCAAAGGACAGTACCAAAAGGTCGAGTGACCAAAGTACATTTAGGTCAGATGCCACTGATAGATACACCATTTAAGAGGGTAGCCGTAGACATAGTTGGACCAATTTTTCCAGTGTCGGATAGGAAAAATAGGTACATTTTAACCATGGTAGACTATGCAACTAGGTATCCGGAGGCAGTAGCATTGCCCTCAATTGAAACTGAGAGAGTAGCTGAGGCATTAGTTGATATGTTCAGTAGGCTAGGTGTACCAGAGGAAATGCTGACTGATTGTGGGTCACAGTTTACGTCAGAACTTATGGCTGAAGTAAGCAGGTTATTGTCTTTGCGTCAAATCATGACAACACCATATCACCCTATGTGTAACGGGTTAGTCGAACGATTTAACGGGACGTTAAAGCAAATGTTACGGCGTATGTGTACCGAGAGACCCAAAGATTGGGACAAGTATCTCAATGCTTTATTGTTTGCATTTAGAGAGGTTCCACAAGAGAGTTTAGGATTTTCTCCGTTTGAGTTATTGTACGGTAGGTCAGTTAGAGGTCCCATGAGGATTCTTAGAGAGATGTGGGCAGGTGAAGTAGATAGTGATGAGGTTAAGACTACATATCAGTATGTTTTAGATCTGAAGGAGAAACTAGAGGAGACTTGTAAGATAGCTCAAAGTCAGTTAGTTAAGGCAAGTACCAAGTACAAACGGTACTATGACCAGAAAGCTAGAGCTAGGAAGTTTAAGATAGATGACCAGGTGTTACTGTTACTCCCGACCGACAATAACAAGTTGTTATTACAATGGAAAGGTCCGTTTTACGTTAGAGGGATAGTGAACACTATGGATTACCGTATCGAGATAAACGGAAAGTTAAAGACCTTTCATGCGAATATGCTGAAAGAGTATATAAGTAGAACCGATAATGTGCAACAAGGGGTGTTAACCGTAGTTAATGTTGCAGTTATTGAGGATAGTGAGGAAGACAGTAGTGAGGACACTAGTCCCATGTATTTTCCCACTAGTGTAGGTAGGGAGAGAGCAGCCGATGTAGACATATCGGGCATGCTTAGTGTAGAGCAGAAACGAGAGATGGGTAGTTTACTCTCGGAGTTCAGTGATGTCTTGTCCGAAAACCCGGGGCAGACAGATGGAGTGCAACATGATATTGTACTCACATCAGGGGAACCAATAAGAATTAAGGGGTATCCCATTCCATTTCACTCCCGATCAATTGTTGATGAGGAGGTGAAAGACATGTTGAAATTGGGTGTCATCGAACCTTCAAACGCCCCATTTTCATCCCCAGTCGTACTTATTAAGAAGAAAGATGGGTCAATTCGATTCTGTATCGATTTTAGGCAGCTCAATAAACGTACCATCTTTGATGCAGAGCCAATGCCTAATATTGAGGAGGTATTCTCTAAACTTGCGGGATATTCGTATTTCTCCAAGTTAGACCTCAGTAAAGGTTATTGGCAAGTCCCACTTTCAGACCGAGCTAAAGAGATGACCTCCTTCGAAACTTCGCAAGGACTTTTTAAGTTCAAGGTCATGCCCTTTGGTCTCGTAAACGCCCCAGCAACATTCTGTAGGTTAATGAGGAAAGTTCTGAAGGATTTGTCCAACACAGACAGTTTTGTAGATGACATCCTGGTGTTTACAACAACATTTGAAGACCATATTAAGGCTCTACGTAATCTGTTGGAACGGCTACGCCGGTTTAAACTGACTGCAAAACCTAGCAAGTGTCACATAGGTTACGCAGATATAGAGTGTCTGGGTCATGTTGTCGGGAGGGACCAGAAATTGAAACCCAACCCCGACAAGGTTAAGGCAATTCAGGAAGCACCAAGACCCGAGACAAAGAAACAAGTTAGGTCATTTTTAGGGTTGGCGGGTTTTTACAGGAAGTTTATTCCAAACTTTTCGGCTATAGCTGCACCTTTGTCAGACTTGACAAAGAAAGGTCAACCCAATAGGATAACTTGGGGGGAAAGCCAGGAGCGAGCTTTCGTCTCTTTAAAGGGGAGTCTGGTCAAAACCCCAATACTAAAATTACCTGAACTTGACCAGGAGTTTATCCTCAGAACAGATGCCTCCGATATCGGGGTGGGTGCAGTCCTACTGCAAGAGCAAGATGGGTGTAGTCTCCCCGTGGCTTACGCAAGTCGGAAACTATTACCCCGGGAATGTAACTACTCTGTTATCGAAAGGGAGTGTCTTGCAGTAGTGTGGGGTGTCAGTAAATTCCACCGATATGTTTTTGGTAAGGAATTTGTCTTGGAGACTGACCACCAACCGTTAGCTTATATGAATAAAGCTAAGGTAGCTAACAGTAGGTTAATGAGGTGGGCACTGACTCTGCAGCCTTACCGGATGAAAATTAAAGCAATCCGTGGAAAGGACAATATTGGGGCAGACTATTTAAGTCGCCGCACATAATGACCGGTTTAATACAATAGTGTATTGCAGTGTATTGTACAATAGTAGTATATGTTACGACAGGGTAGTGTACAATTGTAGAATAGTGTTGAAATTGTAATTACATATTATAGTTGGGTTATAACTGCAGTGGATGTTTTCCGGAAGACGGTCGTTGTACTGGCTGAAGGTTGCATCCCTCGGTAGTAATATTTATATACTCAAGCGATTGAGCGATCAGCTTGTACGTTTTGTCGCTCATTTGCTCAGAAGAATTAATAGTTTCTTAACGTGTAAATATTAATTATCATTTTGTTGAATTTTAAAAGTGTAGCACTTTCTTTAAGTGGGGAGATGTTGTCACAAAATGTCACGGGTAGAGCGTACTGGTCGTATATAGCTCTTGTATCGGTTACACCCAAAATCTATTGTTCGAGTTGAAACAATTTCACCATATTCATGATCTATTCATGTAACACGTAAAAGCGTGCACATTTTAAGTGGCCGCCAGAGAGGCCGTGTCATAAGTTTAGTTTTGTGCTAATGCATGTAAACGTATAGGTAAATTTTCCTTAAACGGCAAAATTGTATAAGGGGCCTCTCGTGTTGATTCAATACTGTAGATTTAGCCACGTTTGTCACGGACTGAACGGGGGAAATAATGATTTGGGCGTAATGTTTGCTATAAATGCCATTGTCTTCTAGCTATCGCCGGGATGATCGATAGTACTTTGTTGGAACAGAGATTGGACGGCAAATTTCACAGGCAACATGTGGTTAGTAGTTTTATTAAACTTTTATCGTATATTTGTATTCAGTGGGCGGCGCCATCTTGTTTGGCGGTTACGACATCCGGTTAGCATTGATGTTTCTCAAACATAACTTTAGACTAGCATATGATTTTGAAGTTACTTTATTAGATATAATTATTGTAATTGATCATTAATTGTAAAACAATATTAATTTGATAACAGTGGATATTAGGTGCATTAGTTAACGTTGGCGTATAACTCGGTGATTGTAATACACGATTGTCAACATTAGTTAACAATGAGATGAGTGACAAGAATAAATGCGTGCATGCATAACTCAGTGAGTGTAATATATGAGTAATTTGATCATGTTTATATTACATGTATTAGGGGCATTGATTAACAGCGACGTACATAGCGTATACATGGCGTTGTAGAATATGTATACATTGCTACTCATCATTAGTACAGCTTACATATATTGATCGAATAATGATTTGTTTGGGTAATGGTAATTATGCAAGATTGTTATGTTTGTCAACCGACATCTAAAACGTATGTATAATTACAGCCTAAGCCATCCAGGGTTGGAAATAAGCCATCCAGGATATAAGCCATCCAGGATATAAGCCATCCAGGGTTGGAAATAAGCCATCCAGGATATAAGCCATCCAGGATATAAGCCATCCAGGGTTGGAGTAAGCCATCTAGGTTTGGATATCCAGGAGTGGAGCTAAGCTTCCACGAATAACGTTACAAGCGGTGGAGACGGTCCCCGTACCTGCGCAGCCAGGTTTTACTAACGACAACCCCCGGGACACAAGGTGGGCCCGTTACCAGTCCTCACTGGAGGACCATCACCCACAATCTCAGTGGAGATTAACTATCATTGCATCGCGTCATCAACCCTTACAGAAGGCATTTGATGACAATCATCCATTGAATTCGCGCATCATCATCTTCATGAGCTCTCGCGCATCACAGTTATCGCGCTAGATCAACATTGTTATAGCTTTAACAACACTTTAGTGTCTTAGACATTCAGTATTTATAACAATACTAAGAACGTCTTAAACGTTCAGGAGAACATTCTTTTCATAGTTCATTTGTGTATTCGCTTGTTTTTTTAGATAATTGTATATATATTAAACATATTTTAAAAGTTGCATTAAACTTATGTAAATGCATTCACCGTCATTGATTCTTTCCTGAGTTAGCCCAACCACTAAGGTCATCCTGTGACATAGATGCCGAATGAAGATTAATTCGTGATAAATTGATCGAAAATTTACATGTAAAAATATTAGAATTTCCCTGGTGAAGATAAACACAAGACACAGAGTGAAGTTTAAGAGGAGAAAGCATGACTTTTGGTGTTCTTAATATACGACTCATGTTTTTATAAGGTGTAAACTGTTAAAAATACAGCTCAAAACCACGTTAAAACAACGTCGAAAGTCGCCATCTCTATAGGATGGGTGAAAAAAAAACATTGATCACATGCACGGGGAGATGTTTTACCACCGCCACACTGCACAAGTGACACAGTTGTAAATGCAAAAATGAGATATAGGGTCTTATAGAAACCACAGCGTCCGAATGCAATGGCATCGTAGGTCCGCACTGTACTGCAAACAAGGGCTTGAAAATACAATGAAAGAGACAAAAAACAACAGAAAGGGTGGTGAAGACAGGTTTACCGACTTGGAACGGTCAGTAGGCAATAAGACCTACTTGTTAGCTTGAATCGATTTTATATGCATACAATCCTCGCTATTATCCTGTCTTCGCCGCCCAAATAGACAAGACAGTGTAAACAAAACTACATCCCATCAAAAGGAATTCTCTAACAATAAGGTCCACATCCAGAGAAACTAACTAAAGAAACACATACAAAAACAAAATAAAAAAATAAAAATCTCAGGATGTATCCAGAATCGTACTGAAGAACCATAGTAGTTGCAGCTAAAGAGACTAATCTAGGGTACAACCAAAAAACTCGAGGGACGAAAGTTCATGCACTCACCTCCCTTAGTTGGGGTTTCAGTAGGTACAATCATAGAGTCCCAAGAGGTAGTCCAGTCATCGCACATGTGAAAAGTGAAGCATAATGACTGACTGTAGAGGGGTCAATACCTAAACATGCAGTGCGCTGTAAAACCAAAGGGTTATATCCTTTTCTGACGAACTTCCTGATTAAATTTGTAAAGCGGTCAGGAAACCCGTCAGACCCCTTTAACTTTCGAAGTTTATAGACCACATCTCCATAAAATGAGGGTTGTGATATGCCTAGTCGCAGAAGTGTTTTAAGGTTGGTGTTGTACTTTTCCAGCAGGCCCTCGTTGCGGCGGTAGACTTCAGAGAATGATCTACGTAGTTTGTGATAATGAAAACCCTGCTGAAGAAGTTTACTTGTAATAACTTGATTTCGATCATTGAAGTCTATAACATCATTACACGCTCTAGCAAATCAAATTAGCTGGGAGATATACACCCCGTATGAGGTAGCACGAGGTTAAAATTGAAATCATCTCTTTTATCATAGATTTTAGTATGAATACAATCCTTTGAAATCGAGAGATGAAGATCGAGAAATGCTGCTACTGTATCCGAGCTGTTGGCTTTATTCCACTTGAGCTCTGGTGGAAAAATGTTAGTAACCATATGAGCAAAGAACGGATTATCAATATTGAGTATGTCATCAAGATACCGAGAAGTATTATTAAATGCATCAATAATTTCACCCTGGCTAGCAGGTGACAAACTCAACATAAAATATCTTTCATAGCAGTACAAAAAAAAATCTGCAACAAGTGGCGCACTGTTAGTACCCACAGGAATACCAACAAAATTATCAATGGAGGCGTTAGTAAATAAAGCTCTGACATTATTACAAGCTAGAAAAGTTGTACCTTCTCTAGCAAATGTCTTCTGAATAAGTTGAAGCAATTTTTCTTTGACAAGATTATGTGTTAGTGTAGTATACAGTGTAGAAAAGTCTAAGGTGCTTAGAGAAGCGGCATGAAAATGCTTACACCGTAGTTTGTCAAGAACTTATCCAGAGTTCTTGATAGACCAAAACAGATTGATTCCTGAGTTCTCGAAGGCCTTTCCACAATATTTTACAATATGTTCTTTAATCGCGGAAAGTCAGGAAGTCAATAGTTTTGATATATTGGTCGTGGTACATGAACTAGAATTAGCGATAAAACGTGCTTTGTAAGGAATTTTGTGAAGTTTGGGTATCCGGTATATTGTAGGGAGCTTCGTCTGCTTACTAATTATAGAAACCTTTATAGTCTCCATAAACGTCACATGCTGGGAAACAATGTCCGTCTCCAGCAGAGGTGTAGTCAGATAAGCAGAAGTGCTCGCTAGCTCAGCATTCAAAGTATTGATATAATGTAGTCGTCAGACAATAATTATATTGTTGGAAGCTTTGTCTGCTGGAACTAGAGCAAATGTAGTATGTAAATTCTGAGTACACTTCTTAAAGTGTCGTAAATTGTAAGTAGAAGGCCGTGGAAGCAGGGATGGATTTAATTCGTAAAATAATATATGTTTATCTGCTTTTTCTCGCTTACACCACTTTGTACAGAAATCCGTTCAAGAACCCGAAATGTCATTGCGACAGGCATTAAAATCAATATCAGATGGAAGGCGATACTTAGGCACTTTGGCAACTAAATGCCGATTCCTCTTATCCTCAATTACATCTAGATTTCCAGTAAGAATGTGACCGGCAGGTTCGTAACAAAATTTAGAATTTTGACAATCTCAATCAGTAGGAGTAGATGTCTCGATCTCAAGATCAGAAACGATCCTATTATAATTGAAAATGAGATTTCTAGTAGATTTCTAATACTCTTGAAATACGTTGGAATTTTGTCAGTCACCAGCATATCATTAAAAATACCGGCTAAATTAATGAAATCGATGCCTTTTAATATTAACATAAGTTATCTTCAAAAAATGCCTTTGATGGTTAGATGTAGCATTTATATGTGGACGCAAAATATGTTGCGTGTAACTTTGAATAATAGATGCAACCTCATATAATGGATTAGTACGGACATAAATGGCATCCACTTCTTCGTCAAGTCTCTGTCAGCAAGAAAAAGACAGACTGACTACTTTGCTAAGGAGGGCGTGTCTACCCGAATTTTTATAAATATAATAAAGGTCTGCAACAGTAAAGACTTTCTTAAATTTACGTTTAAGATTATGGTTCTTCCGGAGACCATGTGACCGACGTTTACGTTTACGAATAGACAATATGCTAAAAGGATCTATATCTGGGTTATTGGAAATGTTTCCTTCTTGATAAAGGTTATCGTTTAACCGCAATGGATAAGGAGTTTGTAAATGCTTTATCCATTTGAGTTCAGCAATATATCTAGCTTGTATCTTGTAACCTTTGGTAGCAGTATGATTAAATTCAATATATACCACGGGCTGAATGCTAACATCATCTATGGAATGCCCTGAATCCCTAAAGTGTGTATAAAGAAAGTTTTTAAATCGTTTCGACTGACGCATTTTATATAAATATTCACGAAAACGAACTTTCATGGATCGACCAGTTTGGCCTACATATTGTATACCACATTTAGGATGATTTCAGGTCAAAACATAAACGGTATGACTTGACGGTCAGTTAATGTCTGAGGGTATACCGACACTAAACTCTCTACCATTGGTAGTGGACTTAATAGTGGACTTTTGCGACATATATTTACAAGTATCTACTGTTTAACCTATTAAAATTAACTGGTGGTCTAACTTTATATCAATTAAGTACAGACGTATTAAGTGGTGTTAATTTAACAGAAGCAGTATTTCTGAATATAGCATTAGTACCAGGAATATGAACGGTAGATGCCGAATGAGGATTAATTCGCGATAAATTGATCGATAATTTACGTGAAAAATATTAGAATTTCCCTGGTGAAGATAAACAGTAGACACAGAGTGAAGTTTAAGAGGAGAAAGAATGACTTTTGGAGATGGCCGCCAAAGCTAAAAACATTTTTCTAAAAAGCAAATTTGTAGCGACTACTTCTTGGAAACTATAAATGATATTGTTATGGGACTTTTTTAAAATGATCAGCATGGCATGATGTTGGTCCTTGTCGAAAATAATTTTGATTTGACGTTAAACATGGCTGCCACTGGCCAACTTTGTTTACATAGAGTTATATATTAAAAAACCTTTAAGAGTACTCCTCTGTAACTACTAAATGGATTTTCAAGAAACTTTACAGAAATGTTACCCATAATGTATAGTTGATCCTAGCAAAAAATCATATTAATGTAAAATCCAGGATGGCCTACAAAGCTAAATAGATTTTTAAAAGCAGAGGTTTGTAGCGACTACTTCTTGAAAACTATAAGCGATAATGATATGGGACTTTTTGTAAAATGATCAGAATGACATGATGTTGGTCCTTATCGAAAATCATTTTGAATCGACGTTAAACATGGCTGCCAGCATCCATCTTTATTTACACAGTGTTATACAGTAAGCGAAAACTTGTAGCGACTTCTCTGAAACTGCTTCACGGATTTTCATGAAATTTCACAGGAATGTTGCTCTTGATGTCTAGTTGATCCTAGCAAAAAATCTGTAAGGCCGAAAACTCAAGATGGCAGCCATGGCTAAAATTGAATTTTAAAATTACGGTATTGTGGCAATTACTTCTCAAAAACCGTAAGTGATTTGAACCTTTACCATATTGACTGCCACGACATTATGTTGGTCCTAACCAAAATTCAATTTAATTCAAAGTCAAACATGACCGCCATAGGCCGTCTTTGTTTACATAGAGTTATACATGAAAACTTGTGGCGACTACTCCTCCTCTGAAACTACGTTGAGGAATGTTCATGAAACTTTACAGGAATGTTGCTCGTGATGTAAGGAAACAACAGGTCTGCCTGAACTTCAAGTTGTCCACCACAGCTAAAAATAGATTTTACAAGTACAACTTTGTGGTTATCATGTGTATTTGGTATCTTTACCAAAATGGCTGGCATATCATGAAGTTTGTCCTAAACATGTTGCTTTATCTAACATCAAACATGGCATTCAGCAGCCATCTTTCTTTACACAGAGTTATATAGGAAAATTGTGGCAACTACATCTCTAAAACTATTTGAAGGATGTTCATGAAACTTTACAGGAATGTTAGTCTTGTTACAAAAAATGATTTTCACTGAGAAATATTGAAAATAAAATGTATTTATTCTGAAATCTGTAACAGCTGCTTGGCCTTCAAACATGCCTTCTCCGAACGTTCTAAGATCTAGCTGTTCATATCTTCAGGAGAGCGTTTCAAGGTCATGGATCTCTTGTTATAGTGTTTGATGAGCAGTGAAACATTGTTTGGCGAAATACATGCATTGCAATACTTTAAATCGAACTTATCTTGCGTAACGTGATTAAATATGGATTGAGAGAAAAAACGATTCTGCGAGAGAACTGATAAAGAAATTCTAAGATAACTACGTTATTTCCGCCAAACATACTTGGTACTACAGTGCTAGACTTTAGTAAAACATTGGACAAGACAAGTCATATTAAGCTTCTTTTTAAACTAAACAAACACGGCGATGAAATGGGTTTTCCTTATCGGTATTATCAGGCAGTAGCCATAGTTGGTAAATCATCAACTAAGATTCCAGTCACGTCAGATGTATCAGTCTGTCCTGTGGCCGATTCTCTTCCTACCGAAAATAACTGACCTTACAGAAAACATCACTTCATAGAAAGATTATTTGCACACCAGACGATACAGCTATTTACATCACTATTAACACTACCAGACAGTAGCAGCCTCCAAAGATACCTAGATACTCGTCAGCAATGGGAGAAAAAATTGAAGAAGGATTTTTATCCAGTTTATTGCATGCTGCTTCACATAATATAAACAAAGTCAAGGCATACACTCAGATCCTCCTAGTATACTCTACATGGACAGGCAATTCAATCAACAGACAACGCAAACTTCTGCGGTGTTACTATTAGCAATGACATAAGCTGGAATACACACCTATACACACGTATTTTTATCCGCTTATCGTGCACTTGGTTTTATCAAACGAAATGTCCAACCAAAACACCAACACAACAGACTATAGGCAATACAAAAGTTAAACCATGGTACTAGCTGGAGCATTCCTCCTCTGCGTGGATTCCTTTCACCCCACACAATATACATAAACAGTACATGATTCAACGTAAGCTGCAAGATGGATTACAAATAACTACTATACTAACGAAAGCGTTACAGAAATGCAAAATGATTTAGGTTAACGGTCTTTCAAAAACAGACGTTCAGATGCGCGTCTTATGATGATTTTTAAAAGTGTCCATTTTTTAGTTGCGATTCAAATGTCTCAAAATATTTATCCCATGAAAATGACCCGCTACAATGCATCCTCTCTCACACAATCGAACCCATACAACTGCTAACTATAAATTATTAATATTCCTTCTTTGGTATGACAATAATTGTCTTGTGGAACACATGCAGTGGTGTACGCCATGAATGACTCCGCTTTGAGCAAGGGGTATGCCAAATTAACCTCCACTCCCTTTAGACTAATAAGAAACACTGTTTGTATATGTCTGTAAAAAGACTTCACTTAACACCTAACACTTTTATAGTTTACCTCTCACTTGTCATGCGGTCATACATCTACTATTTTACTCAATATGTACAAACGCGCACAGCTGCACATAATACCCGTAAGAGGTAGTCTTTATCATCCAGACACACTCAAGCTGACTGCGAGCGCTAGGTGTCAGACCAGTCTGGAAGTACTTCAGGGTCGTAGGGTGCTAAAATAGTTCCTTGAAAAAATCCAAAGTTTCTAGTTTGCATGTGTTTTTCCCAAGATTAGTTTTTATTTCATTGTTAAACTAACCTGAGGTTAAAGTAGTATGTCTGTTGTCATGAATAGTAAGTAGTTTACTGTGTTTGTCAGGATTATTTCTTTGGATAGTACGAGTACAGAGGATAGGTAGAGATGTGGTTTTGACAGATGTTTATTTCAAAATACTCATAGTGTGAATGAATGACGCGAGATGTTGAACAACTGAATCGTTTTTTTATTCCAGATATGGGACCGTTTGCTCGCCAAATGTGTTTAATACACAGAATAAAAGTGTATTTAATTACGAATGTTGTGGAACTTTTGACTGATCTCCAAATATAGTCTATATTGCATTTGTTCAATGGGCTAATTTTCACCGGTCTGACACCGTTAGCGAGCATCTGGACTCGTGGTTCATTAAAATGTTTGACCGATAGATGGCGCCAAACATCAAAACTGACTACCACGTGACGTCATTTGGATCGCAACATCAAGGTTCACGTTGTTTTACGCGCAACATGAATTCCAATGGGATGTGTGTACGTCCTTATAAAATATACAATAAACTTCGTTTTTTGAGTTTTTAAAAACATAATAATATGAATTTTAGGCACTGCCTAAGACCGAACAGAGCTCTTAAAATTAATACTTACATGATATATCGGATTGCATGTAAAATTTAACTTGTAAACCAAATAGTTTACTCTTAATATTTATTCTATATGGTTATGATAAAATACTTACCTATATTAAGTTTCTTGTCAATGACAGCATATCAAATCCTGAAATATCTCTGATATGCGAGAAATGGTTAGCATACCAGGGGTCATCCGCCAAGTTATCATTATTGTCTATATGTATAATAATGATAACTTGCGCATCCATCGCGATGTGCACGCTACCCCTGTTGGATGGACATTGCCTGATTCATTAAAATGGTCCGAGAAATAAAGTTACATGTTTTTTACCAAAACTATTGAAAATGTAGATGAATTACATAAACCGTCATGTTAAAAAACAGCGAAACATATGAGTAAATTAATTGATTATTCATAATTTCGATCATCAAAATCAGCTGACCAAGCAATGGCCTAGGCATTTGACAGACCTCTGAATTGTGGTAGGTGGTAAACTCACTTACAAGTCGAGCTCCCAGTGGAATTCGAACCCGCAGCGATGAAAGGTGACGGTTTAGAATGCAACGTCGTTAACCATTCGACCACGGAGACGCTTCGTCTTTATCATAGATGTTCAACCAAGTTTATTGTAAAAGTTAAGGTATTTACAGGTGTGATTTTTTTTAAACCAAATTTTGAAAGTTATCTTATTTTTTCTCTTTCAACTCAAGAGGCACCTTTCCTGGGTTCATATTGTTTTCCAGAGAGAATAGTTTTGTATCAGACATATCTTTTTGGCAGCGACTACAAACAGTGCCATTGAACATTTTCATTTCAGTTCTTATTTCTAGACAAATTTCGCATTTAGAAAAATGTACGACATCTGTTGTATTTCAAAGGCAAGTATAGCATCCATAGCAAGGTTGAATTTTTCATCTTTCTGTAATGGTGCAGCTTCTGGTATGTCATTTATTTGATATGTTTTGGTAATATACCTTTTTTCCCGTTTATTTCTCATTTCCCTTTTCTTTGATTCTGACTGTGTTTCGTTTTCAAGAGGTTTTTCATAATTGAATCCTAGTTTCCTACATAAAGATTGGATGTCATTGGTTATATTAGAGTCCTTATTTGGTTCAGTATATGATATACTAATATAATTTTCTGAATTATGTTTGCTCTTGTTGCCATGCGCGTTTTCGGTGGGTGATATTCGCTTTTTACTTTTACTACTATCAGCGTCATTAGAACTTGAAACTGTTCATTGTTCAAAAGCAAGTCAGTGGTTGTACATGACAATCCTCCTTCATTGGTTTTAACAGACAAATTGTGATATTGCTCTGCACCATTTTGATGCGTAAAACTCATGTGTACATTGATGTTGTAGCCTAAAATGGTAGACACAGTTTCAATCTCACAAGCTGTGGCCCACCCATGACCATTTATCATTTCCCTCTCGTATTAAAGTTTGGTCATGTCAGGACTGTGGTAAATTTGGACCAACTCCTCCATGTCAACCTTGTCTTCAGCAATATAAGAGCATATATGTCTCCTATATTGTCTTGTCGACGTGCCGTAAAACATCATTTATTCATTCATTCATTCATTCCTATATTGTCTGAACATATTTACTTTTCCAGTGATGCTTAGACATAGGCAATGAAAAATGCAGTCACCATCACCAGGCATAGTGTATTTGTTAAATGGAACATTGTTATTATAAGTGGGACAAGCTTGAAGGCTGAACTCAGTTGGAAGATTTGTCTCCTGTCAGTTCCTATTTTTAAACAGAAAAGCAGTGTGTGCGTGAAGGTCACTCGGACTTACCCTGCAATGAACTGAATTCAAGAGAGAGATCTTTCTATACACAAATTAAAAAATATATTCAGGACTGTGGTAAATTTGGACCAACTCCTCCATGTCAACCTTGTCTTCAGCAATATAAGAGCATATATGTCTCCTATATTGTCTTGTCGACGTGCCGTAAAACATCATTTATTCATTCATTCATTCATTCCTATATTGTCTGAACATATTTACTTTTCCAGTGATGCTTAGACATAGGCAATGAAAAATGCAGTCACCATCACCAGGCATAGTGTATTTGTTAAATGGAACATTGTTATTATAAGTGGGACAAGCTTGAAGGCTAAACTCAGTTGGAAGATTTGTCTCCTGTCAGTTCCTATTTTTAAACAGAAAAGCAGTGTGTGCGTGAAGGTCACTCGGACTTACCCTGCAATGAACTGAATTCAAGAGAGAGATCTTTCTATACACAAATTAAAAAATATATTCTGACGGTTTTGACAGCTGTCAGTTCTTTGTTTACCAACAAAACGACACATTTATGTCATACATTGACGTCACACATTGACGTCATCACTCTGCTCGGTATAATCTATATTACAAAATGATGTTTAAAATTTAAATTTTAGTATTATTCGTGATCCGCTGACTTTGTTTGGTGGCACGTTTATTACACAATATTGCGCGTAACGTCACGTAATTTTTGATAGTTTAGTAATTATAGGTTTTAAGATCAAACAAATTCCAACAGAAAGTATTTTAAGATTTTTAGAATCACTGACATGTAATGAGTTTTAGAAAAAAAGTCCCGAAGATAAAGGTGAGAAATGCTAAATTTTGGGGCAAAAGTTTTTTAGGGAAAATCTCCGGAAAATGGAATAATTTTATAAAAAATCATTTGAGCAAATTAGAATCATTTAATAGTGTGTAAATGCTCTTCCAAATGCATCTCTATGTAAATCAAGGCTTTATAGATGGATATGAGGTTAATAATATGATATTTTGGTGCAAAACTTGGAAAAAATGAATAAAATCATTGATTTCTGTAATACATTTGGTGTTACTAGGCTATAAATTAAAATAATACTAAATGAGTTGTAAAAACTTAGTTTCTTACTGTTTTGCACAGAGAAAGGTACAGAGATGTGCCAGAAAATAGCATTATATGCTTATCTAATGGAAGCCACATTAACTTACGATACAATGGAACATTTGTATATATAATTGTGCACCATTTTATCACTTCCATTAGATTAGTCTATGTTCAAACATCTTATTACAAATTATAATTCCTCTTTTCAGCGATTATGTTATGAAAAACACATTTTTATACCCAAAAATAAAGCATTTCAGATCGTCGTATTCAAAAGGACTTTTTTCTGGCACATCTCTGTACCTTTCTCTGACCAAAACAGTAAGAAACTAATTGTTTACAGCTCATTTAGTATTTTTTTAATTTATAGCCTTGTAACACGATTTTATTCACTTTTTCCAAATTTTGCACCAAAATCTCATATTATTAACCTCATATACATCTATAAAACCTTGATTTACATAGAGATGCATTTGGAAGAGCATTTCCGCACTAATAAATGATTCTAATTCGCTCAAATGATTTTTTATAAAATTATTTTAGTTTCTGGAGATTTTCTCTTAAAAACGCAACTTTTAACACAAAATTTAGCATTTCCCACAATCTTTATCTTCGGGACTTTTTTTCTAAAACTCATTACATGTCAGCGATTCTAAAAATCCTAAAATACTTTCTGTTGGAATTTGTTTGACCTTGACTCTTATTTTCAGCTATAATTACTGGCATATGACGCCGTCGTGGCGTAAGAGGTGATTCCCATAACAAACTGTGACGTAGGGGGTGATTCCAATAATGAAGTTGACCAATCAGCGGGCGATGATTTCGTTTTGTACACACCTCGTTTTGATGTTTCAAATTTTGAAGAAGCTTTACTCCAGACCATCGTGTGGACTACTTTGAGAGAAGTCTCGCGAGAGGTCTTGATGATCGAGACTACTGGAAGAGGGTATTGCAGGAGGTAAAACTGGTAAAAATACATGTACTTTCTTTCCCTAATTTCGAATTAAGGTCATTTCATCAAACGATGTGTCATTGTTCATCAATAACGATGGAAATATAGGTATATATGTCTCTATACTACTTCTTAAAAATAAGTATAAAACAATTACAATACCTAAATGCAGAGGCTTCGCGGAAGTTAAGATGTCGTTGAGATATATCACTCCAGTTTCACAGCTCACGTTCAGACGATTTAGGTGGTTTGAATTATCGCCATAACAATACGAGGCGCGTTCGAATTCGCCATTTGCTGAAAGCAAAACAAGATCAAATACAGTTTATGAATAAATGTACAATAAAACTGAATACTATAAGTCATTAAGAGGGGAGACTGACTGATACTCTTGATCCAAATAGCTTACCACTTCAAATATTGTATATCCTTAAATATTGTTGCACAATTACCCTTAAGGACTATTGGCACGCCATCTTTAAAAAAAAAGTGAAATGTTCAACCAAATGCATATTTTAGACATGACAGTTATTCAACACTATTGATGTGAACATAATATCAGAAACAATACTTACTTTTATATCCGAAAGGTTTTGTATGCTTTAATTCTTTTATTTTTTACGTGAAATAAATTGGTCTACATTATCTAGAGTAGCCAAGACATCATTTCGAAATAAAACAAGCCATGTTATCACATCATCCATATTTCAAAGACACCAGATTTTGATTCAATGACATGTGGTTTCAAAATAATCCCAATTCTATAATATGGTGGCATTTGTCGACTTTCTGTATCAAAATAATATAACTGGCAACTATACTTGTGGATGTGTTAAACAAACTATAGTGATTGTTTTGCATAGAAACATTGCAAAACAAATTCCATGCTTTTTAGACGGATTATCGGCTTATATATTGGCGGAAACCTGGCGGGCGGGCCTCAACCTTTTTTTTAATATATATCAGCAGTACCATGTCCGATATTCATCAAACTGTAATAGAACCTTCTCCTCATCAAGCACCTACCATACCCTGAAAACTAGGTCACTGTGACTTACTTCCTCCAAAATATATGTTACGTTAACCTTAGTGTTTAAGTTTCGGGGGACGGGTGCGAACTTATTTTTGTTAGTTTAATAATATTTTATTGCAGATATGTTACAATACATCAATAATTATTCAACATCACAATATTCCTAGAAACATATGCAAATGGATTGAACTACAAGTTATTACAACATTAGTTACAGTTCTCTCCATTGTGGCTGAAAAGTATACGTGATTATCGGTTTGATATTGTAACAATACATTCAAATATAAATTTGATAAGGAAAAACGAAGGAAAAAAAACAAAATCTAAAAAATTTAAACTCTGCCGTGCCATTCTACCCCCACGCAATCTCCACCGAAATAACACCACATATCCCCGTTCAGGCTGATAAAAACATAGCGACAGTTGATATAGACAAAATACAACGTTATATTGATACAAAGTTAAGGACTTTGGAATCATTTAATGTTTTTAATATAGTTTTGAACTTGAGTAAACAGAATATGATTTTCCTCGTCCGTTAGTTGGTCGATGCCGTTTGAAAGTTTGTGAGTTCTTAAAGGATGAAATATACAGGTGTCTAAAACTCTAAAGGGATGGTGCTTCGCGAATATTAATATCAAGTTCGTTCCAAAGTTTTAGAGATGACGGTAAGACTGATCTCAAAAACTGTTCTGTTATTCTAGGTAAAGTAATGAAGTTCGAACTGTTTCTCAAGTTGTAAGGATTCGATTCCGAAATAGTTGCAGGGAATATTTCATTCAAGTAACTCGGTAAATCTCCATTTTTAAACTTAAAGGTCAATATCAACTTTTGGATGTGTCTTCTATCGGACAGAGAAACTCAACCAATTTCAGTTAATACTGTTTGTATAGAGACAGAACGAGTCAGGCCAGTAACTATTCGCGCTGCTTCATATTGTATTTTTTATAAGTTATCTTTTTCATAAGGTGTACAACTATCCCATACTATAGCCGCGTATTCTAAAATAGGACGAAGGTACGATTTATATATTTGATTAAGCGTTTGACGTTTTAATTTTAATTTCATTATTTTCATTGAACCTAATACCTTAGACGCAGATATTACAATATTTGACATATGTTGATGCCAGGACCCATCATGACTAAGTGTTACTCCTAGATGTTTATGATGGTCAACAAAGTTAAGTTGCGTATTTTCAAATATCAAAGACGGACGGTTTCTGTTTGCAAGTGAAAAGAAGATGGCTTCAGTTTTAGATGGATTACATTTTACTAGCCATTGCTTTGACCAATTCGATATTTTACACATGTCCTCATTAATTGTAGTTTCCATACAATTTATGTCGGATGTAGATACCGCAATAGAACTGTCATCAGCAAATAGCCTTGTCGTACTAAGCAATGCATCAGCTATGTCGTTTATATAAATTAAAAACAATAATGGTTCTAGAACAAAGCCTTTGGGTACGCTGGCATTGGAGTTTTTATTTCAGAAAAAGAAGAGCCAACGAAAACTCTTTGTTCATGATCAGTAATATAATTATATATCCAATTAATAAGGTTGCCTGAAATGCCATGTTGTCGGAGTTTAAAAATTAAAGCTGCGTGCCAGATACGATCGAAAGCTTTGAATATATCAAAAAATACCATACATGTAAATTTGTTTTCATCAATCGCTTTGCATATTTGATTATAAATATCAATTAGTTGGTGAACTGTTGAGTGACCAGGTAAGAAACCAGACTGGTTTTTAAATATTAAATTATTGGTAAGCGAAAAATTAAAAATATGTTTGAATATCACGCGTTCCATAATTTTTCCAACGCAACTAATGAACGATATTGGTCTATAGTTTGATGGTGAATCTTTATCACCTGATTTAAAAAGTGGCATAATATTAGCTAATTTCCATTATTGTGGGAAAATGCTTTCTTGAATTGAACGATTAAACAGAATACACAGGCGGCGACATATTGTTTTTGAATAAATACTGATAAAGGTGATCCTTTGGGAACGACAAACACAATTAAGAGAATAAAGCAGCAGACTCGGTTTTATTGAGTCTGTTTATGAGAAGTAATGAAAGAAGCAACACCTCTCACGCCCCCTAGCACCGGCTTAAGCGGTATTCTACTTCAAAGCCACCTATATTGGGCTCGTTGGTCCCAAAGGACCAGTAAAAATAACACTACTGATTCGTAGCAGGGGAGACTTTTTACAGCCACCACACTGCACTAAACGAACGCTAGTGTGAATGTTAATGAAGTTTTTTTTCAGGACTCGATGACTTATTTCATCTGGCCCACTAGCTTTATTTATCACTAAAGATGATAGGATATCAGAAATTTCATTTTCAGTAATATTAATATTATTGATAGTATTGATTGTCTTAGGTATAAATTGTGGTAGCGTGGCATCGGTGTCGTCAACAGTTGATATTGATGTTAAGAAGTCATTAAAAAAAATTGCCTTTTCCTCGTCAGATACAGAAGATAAAACCATCGTTGTTCTTTAAAAAGAAATACAAAAGGATCGGACAGGGAACGTAGCATTCAAGGAGGACAGTCAACCACAAAACACAGAAACAAACAGGCAAACAGACAAACAAGAAGGCAAAGGCAATATTAAATGCAAAAGACAACACAAACACAAAAGGGTTGACAATAGGGCTGCCGCCTTGGAACGGTCAGTGGCAAAGTAGGCCACTGGGGGTTTAAACCGGTTCTAGGGTGCACCAAACCTCACACTTACCCTACTGACATCCCATTAAAACAGGACAGTGTAAATAAAGAAACACCGCCATGATCTAATCTCTAACCAACAAGGCAGCATCTATAGGCAATATAAGTAAAACACAAATATGCTCGTGTAAATATAATACAAAAAAACAATAGCCAAGAAAGCCACAATGAAGGTACTCAATGACTTTGCAGAAGCCAGAGCAGTAAGAGAATAAACCATTAAGGGCACGACAAGAAAGATCATGGACAAACATCAAACGCCACCGTCCCAATGGGCTTTAGGTAGGCGTCATCATAGGGTCCACAGCCTGTCCGGTCATCGTACAATTAAAGAGGAAAGCATAGTGGCGAACTGTAAAAGGGTCCACCACCAAGCATGCAGTACGTTGCAAAATGATAGGGTCATAACCTCTTTTGATAAACTTTTTAACAAGTTTAACAAAGATAGTATGAAAGTGATCATGACCTAGAATCTTACGAAGTTTGTAAATCACATCACCATAGAAGTCAGGTTGTGATAGTCCTTGTCGCAAAGGTGGTATGACGTTACAACTGTTAGCGTTTTCTTTAATTAACATTATGATTATTTTCCAGTACTGTCACGGATTTACAGAATTCATATCACTTAGATAAAATTCAAGTTGATTAAAAAATATTTCATTAGCATGCTTTTTCATATTATTAACTTTATTTCGAAAGTATTTATATAAGTGCCATATAAGATTGCATGTACGTAAAGCTATTGATTTTTTTCTATCGCGTTTACGAGATGCAAGTCGAATTTCAGAATTATACCAAAGCTTATCATTTGGAAGAATTGTTACGAAACTAATTGGAATGCATTCCTTCATGAGATCGGTGAGTTTATTAATAAAACTATTTGCAGCGATATCTACAGAATCTGTATGCAGAAATGTCCGTTTAACCTGTCCCAGAATTCAACTGCACAGTGTGATGGTCGATAAAGTGTGCATATTAGAAAAGACTGGCTATTATCTTTAATTTCAACCCATATTGATTCAGGAAGTTAATATTCCAATTCAATTTGCCTATTTGGTCTTAAATGGGGCGAGATATACATTAATAATCCGCCAGAATGAGATGTATTATCCTTACGGAATATAGCATCAAAAGTTTCTAGATGTATCATTTCGTTTTCAATATCAGTCGATAGATGAGTTTCAGTAAATCACAATATATCAAAAGTCACGAAGTTGTCTTTGATATAGTCAAATGTGTTCCTAATACTACGAATATTTTGATGCATTATTCAAAAACATTGCCTAGTGTCATAACTTGGACCCGGATTCAGTTCTACATCTCCTGATAATATAATTAAAGTACCCATAATTAGGAAAAGCATGTTGAAAATATGTTCGGATTAGATTTATATTCATAATTAATTTTCTCCGATAATGAATTAAACGTGTGACATACAACTAATACGGCAATGAGGACAATATAAGGATGCGCAGTGTTTAAATAAAAACGAGCAATTAATTGAGTAGCTCTTACTAAACAAGATAAGATTATCTCAAGTGTCATATTAAGAGGGTGCATATAGCACGTACACGATTTTAGAATTCGCTGTCGCCTGTTATTATAAAGTCTAATAGTCGCTCTCCATGAGTTTAGGTTATTACCGATGGGGATAAATTACAAAGTCAAATATAATGAAGAGCGACAATCGGACCAATGGCAAGTGAATGGGTGTGAACGGGAATATACGAGACGATATGGTGAACAAACACGGGGCGCGGCAGGCACAGAGGACAAAACATAAACAATACGAAAAGCATGTCCTTTTACACTGAGAAAAAAAGAAGAAAAAAAAAGAACAAAACTGTATCCTAGAATGAGAAAATAAGATTACAAAAAAAATAAATCTATATCAACTTACGTTAAAAAAATGCTTTCATTTTTTTATTATTATAATATTGAAATCTAATATTAAAAAAAAGTGACTGGTTGTATCAATGCAATTAAATAGGGAACATAATTGCGTCACTTTATAAATATCCAAGACCACCAGAATAAATAATACATAATAAACAATATACAAAAAAAAAAAGGAAACAAACATACATTACAATTGCAATGAAAGTTGCTATTCGCAATAGCATATAAACATCTTAGACTATCATTCCTAAATAACACGATATGAGTATCGTAATTCAGTGTTAAACGCGTCATCTGAATAATTCAACCATGTTAAGGACCGTTATAAATGATGAAATAAGCCACTTTTATTTTAAGTTAAACTGAGCATAACAATGTATATAATGCAATTAAAGAACAGTTACGTAAATCGCTCAGCCCCGAGAGGTGTGCTGAACATGCACAAAAAAACAGAAAAGCAGCTGTATTCTCATTTCATATTCATGTGGGCAAGTGAACATACAAGCTACATTTGCTCACATAAAATGGTTACCCCAATTTCAGCCTTATTTGAGAGCATATGGTACTTAATAGTTATTAAGACCTTATCTTCAACAAAGAAAAAAGAAAAAAAGAAGCTGTATTCTCATTTCATATTCATGTTGGCAAGTGAACATACAAGCTATATTGGCTCACATGAAATGATTACCCCAATTTCACCCGTATTTGAGAGCATATAGTACTTAATAGTAATTAAGACCTTATTTTCAACAAGTACATATATAAACACATGTATACACTAAAGAGTATGTTTAAATAAATTACGAATATATGCATACACATATTCGTACACCTGCTTAATGACTATATTGTCTTAACTGTAATGTCTAAATCCCGAGAAGTGTGCCGAAAATGCAAAGAAAATATCTGCATTCACAGTTCATATTCATGTGTGAAAGGGAACATACAAGCTACCCTTGCTCACATGAAATGATTACACAAAATTCACCATGATTTGAGAGTTGACGTTCTATAAAGATGTTAACTAGTTTTGGGATTAATTTTAGATTACATTCAGACAAGAGTAATAATACATATACACCACATTTGCATGACATAATATAAGCCAAATCAAGACCATTCAGTAATGATACTCGTGCGATCAACACTTGTACTGCAGTACTAATTTAGATATTTAGTAAATATAAATGGAGTAATAATACTCGTGCGATCTTGTACTGCAGTACTAATTTTGATATTTAGTAAATATAAATGCCGTAAAATCCTAAATAATAATAAAAGTCACGTTTTGCAGTAAGGTCACGTGTGCTGGTATTATCAATCTCATAGGCATATAAGACAATCAACACAGCGAGTCATTCAAATATATTATTAAAATAATTGAGCTAACTATATATACTGCACTGTATTGGTGGATTAATATGTATATAAACAAATCAATGAATAGCTCGTCAAGGTATGTTTTTATAGATAATAATTTGTCGATCGATGTGGTCTACTATTTATAGCACAATGTGTATTATGTTAATATTTAGCACACTGTTTGTTTACATACAGACAATTGACAACTGTCAAAAACAAAACTTTATGGTCTTAGTCTTTTTGGATCTGCTTCCCTTCTTGATGCACAGGATTGCCTCCATGCTGTGGATGGGAACACCTCTCTCTTCTCCCGGAAATACAACATATGTATATGTGCAACCGGCGATATAAGTTTTTGTCAATTTTTTGGCACGAACAAGCTGTCTTGCCTCGTACGGAAGGCTTTCACGATAGCGAGTCAAATTGTCTTGAATAAATATGTCATTGCCAAATGATTTTCAACCACTATAAAGTCTTGTCTCGCCTTGGAGTTCATTAATTTAATGATTTCTTTGCGATTTAAAGTGCCTTTTCGCTTGCCTTTACGGTGGCACCTGTCAATGTCGGAACTATTTAGTTCAATTCAACACTCAGCAGCCTTGTTCAAAATTTTGGCCTCGACGTCTTCCGTGGGGGAATAAGAATCACCCGTGATACCAGTAATGTCGACACACATACGCCGACCATACTTCTCAAGTTCGTCAAGCTCGAGTCGTGCGACTTGCAGATCACTCTCTAATTTTGATATTTCAGTTTTCAACAAGGCTATTTCATGTTTTAATTTAGATGTCTCTGCCTCAAATTGGGATATTATTTCAAGTTTTATTTCTCTGATTAAATCAAACTTGATTTCTTTAGCAACAATTGGTCCCAGGATTGCACCTAGTTCAGCTAGTTGTTCTGTTGTAAACATTGACATATTTGTTGAAGTGGGTGGGGTATCTAGATGTAGGGTATCTGGGTGTGGGATATCAGAGAGCTCTGAATCCGAGATATCTAATGTTTCGAAGTATTCGGAGTCACTATCGTTAGTATCGTTAGTATTTTCTTCTAAACGAAATCTATAATTTTTGACGAGTGGCTTCTGCCCTGGCGATGATTTATTCCTTTTTCGTCTCGGCATATGGACTTCACAGGTCAACAGTTATCTAATTGCCATATTTACCGCTCACTCGTCAATAAATATTCACTTTTGGAGCGTATTACCTTTTAGATCTTTTTGGCGAGGTAACATTATAGCACATTTGTACATCTCGTTCACATCTGGATACAGTTTTATTGATGGAAAACTCACATTTTCTTTGTCAGCGGAAAATGAAACGCCATGTTTTTTCTCAAACCGGAAGTAGTTTTGTTTTATCTCAGCATTACCATGTCCGATCTTCATCAAACTTTAACAGCACCTTCTTCTCATCAAGCACTTACCATTCTCTGAAAACAGGTCAGTGTGACCTACTTTCTCCAAAATATACGTTACATTAACCTTTCTGTTGAAGTTTCGGGGGGACGGTGCGAATTTATTTTTGTTATATCTCAGCACTACCATGTTCGAACTTGATCAAACTTTAACAGAACCTTCTTCTCATCGAGCACTTGCTATTTCCTGAAAATTAGGTCACTGTGACCTACTTTCTCCAAAATTTATATCATCATTACCATGTTTGATCTTCATCAAATTGCAATAGCACCTTCCTCTCATCAAGCTCTTAACATACCCCGAAAACTAGTTCAGTGTGACCTACTTTCTCCAAAATATACATTACATTAACCTTTTTGTTTCAGTTTGTTATGTTTGTCACTAATTGTTAACTATTTTGGTTTAATCTAACCATTTTTCAGCATTGCCATGTCAATTATTACAAACTTGGGACAGTATCCTGACATATATCAAACATTACACCTGAAACCCCCCACTAGGCGTTACCTCTTGTAATTTGTATCATGTGAGTATTGAAGGCACAATGACATATCAAGTAAATATTCTTTCTTGACAATGGTATACTTCGAAATGTGGATGATGTGATATAACATAGCTTATTTTATTTAGCAACGTTGCGTTGTAAACCTTCGCCTCTCACCGCTGCGGGTTCGAATCCCAGCGGTGAGGAGCTCGACTTGTAAGTGAGGAAGTGTCGATTGTTTGCCGATGGCGGGAGGTGTACAGCACTGGTTCTACCCAGGAAAAGTGAGTGGTCTGCCTCTACCACAAAATAAATCGACAGTCATATGTAACCTTACATGTGTTGAAAATGACGTAACGCAACATATAAAAAAATAATATCTTATTTAGAAATGATGTTTCGTCTGCTCTAGATGGATAAATGGACCAACGTGTTTCACGTAAATAAAAATCCGTAAAATTGCACCAAACTGTTCGGATATAAAGAGCGAAATTTCTGCTATTATATAGGTATTCCTTTCCTTCTGGTATTATGTTCACATCAATAGGGTTGAATTACTGACATGTACTGTATGGTTGACAGTCCACATGCCTAAAATATACATTTGGTTGAACATTTCACTTGACCATACCCCATACATTTTCATTTGTATGTTTTAAAGAAGGCGGACCAATAGTCCTTAATCAAGCAAGATTTGTTTGTTCACAGCTAGCAAGCTAAAGAACCATATGAACCTATAGGACATATATTAAGACCAGGGTCCTTATTCATAAAGCTTCTTAGCAATATATTAACATAAGTCAAAATTGATCAGTTATGTAAACACATTTTTCTATGGTTTTAAGACATCTCCTTTATATTTTTAATAATACTATGGATGAATAAACCCCACAGCTTAAAAAACATCTTAAAATTGATGCTCTGTGTAGCTGAGAGGTTAATAAGGTTATTTGAAAATATATAAAAATTCCTAAATTTTTACTTAAATAATACTTACTACTTAAGTTGCTTTACGAATACCGGCCCTGGGTTATATAATATGTTTGACATGATTGTAAAAGTGATAAAGAACATCTATTTACCATTGCATGACCATGGGTCTAATACTTTTAACTTTTTGCAAAAAGGGGTATTTAATATGTATGGAAGAAATGTAAACTGGGTTATAGAACATGAGAGACTATAGTATATAAAAGATAAGAAACTACTGTGTTAAGTTGTATGACCATTTGCCAAATACTTTGCACATTATTTACGCATGTTTGTTATCAAGTGAGAAAGTGTCGATTCTTACATAAGGCAGTACTGGTTCTATTCAGGAAAAGTTGGGTGTTCACATAAAAACAATCAACCATCATAAAAAATTATATTGCCTAACAAGTGCTAAAAATGACTTAAAACACCATTCAGACAAACGCATATTTGATAGCAGATTTAAGTTTATGTGTCTCCAGTCGAATTCGACGACGGACAAAGTGATCCTCGACATGTTCACGAAGGCGAAACAATACAACAAAATGGCAATAATCATATCTGAGCTATGTTTCCTTACATTTAAACCCTAAAAGCTGTCCTCCTTTACTTATTTTTACGCATCAAGAAAAGTCTACCAAAATGTTTGTTTTATTCTTCACCCAATACCACCACTACGCCGTTCTACCCTACTCCACTCCAATCCCACCCCCTCCCACCCGTCTTACACATACACGTTTTATTAAATTAAATTATCCATTAAACTTTATTTGTATTGCTTCTGCTGAAACATATTTAGAGAAGCTGCTGTCAAAACGTTTTACAGACTTAAAATAAAGTCAAATATACAACTTACCAACATTCAGGGAAAATAACAATACAAGTATGATTCCGACCGCCATGAACGATATTCTGTCAATACAAAGTCCACTTAGTCGACCGCCATGAACGATATTCAGTCAATACAAAGTCCACTTAGAGTGTTTTTTTGAAGTTTAATATTTTTATTTATTTTTATTTATTTCTAAACTATAATACATTATAAAATCACAAATTAATTATTTTTAACTCATGATTAAGATTTAAGAACAGGACTAAACCAAACAAAGTATTCATGCAACATAATATCATGTCTACAGAGACATACCAATACCGCCTGCATGTACTGCCTGTATAGTTGAGATCATATCAAGTGTTCTGCGATAAGATTATATTTTCAATCTTGAATGCTCGACCAATTCCGTCATTCTTCGGGAATAATGCTGTGAATCAGTGTACCGAATGTTGCGAATGATTATATTTTAATAAAATGTACATTATCAATAAAAGCGATTGTGTTGTAAGATCAAAATGTATAAACTAAATGTAGCTGTCTTATACGGATTAAAACTGATGTTATAACAGAACGCGAGTTTACAAATATGTTTGAGAGTGCAATACTCATTATATTATATTATAAAATTGTCTCATTGATACTTCACAATATAATTAATGTAGATTTTTTCAAAAATAAATAGCCCCGTGTAGTTCCGGGGGCCCCGTTTGGTTACGAGGCAAAGAATAGGGTCACTGCAGATCCCGTTGGAGGGGTAGGCAGAGGGTTGGAAACTCCCCCTACCCAAATTCATGTTTGTTTATAATTTTTTGTTCATGCTCATTAAAGGTCTTCATCATGACCCCTGCATTGTTTCAGGTGCCATCTCGCTCATATCACTAGAGCAGTGGCAGAAACACTATAACGTGGCTCCATGCAGCGTTAACGGAGTGTCTACAATAGAATTTGAAGCAACTCTGCAGTTCAGGGTGAGAAGGACCCAGGCCCGTTCTCCATATGGTATCTCGATGTACATGGAGGTTGAGCCTGGCATATTCATTCCTGTTAGGCGCCATATAACCTTTCACGTGTACTGTTAATAATTGTTTTAAAGTTTTCCGGCCATGTCTTGTTTCATGAACATGTTTGTGTATATTTAAATCGAAATCAATATATACAGCAATATATATTGACAATTCATGCATTGCAATATCTGTGAAAAACGAGAATAAGATTATATTTGATGACGTAGAAAGCTTTGAACAGGTAAATTAATCCACAGGTGAATGTAATTATTAATTATCTGGCATTAGTTGTGCAGCTATACAATTCAGATTTACCTCATTTCCCCATGCAGTCACGCAGTGGTAAAAGTATTATCTACGTCATGCAAATAATATTTATTTTTACATGCAACTTTCAAATATATGTTTCTCTCCGGGACGATCAAGAAATGTTCATATGATGCTTAAGAGTTAAATTTGTTAATTGATAATACTACAAAAAGGGTGGCCATTCATATTTAACATATATGATTGGAATAGTGACTATGAATGTTATGTAACGTAGTGTTAAGTTGTTATTGGGTATTGAACAAGCTTACGTATAATGATTATTAAGTATAATAGAAGACAGATATTATAGATATAATATGATATGGTTAATTACAAAAGAGTAATTTGGTAATAGCTGGGAGAAGAAATGATCTCCAAGGTTGTCCTCATTTATCATATAACTAAAGATCTGTTCTGTATACAAATCTTCATTTATTTGTTGGCAAATGCATGGCAAAATAATGTCGAAACCAATACATAATTAAACAAAAACAAACAGTATTACATTACAACATGAATGTTATCTATTTGACTCTTTGCATGATGTTTTTAATAAATTCACACAATTTTCTAAACTCTGCATTATTTTTGGTGTTTATTAATTTATTTGTATACATTGGGTCTTTTAAACTATTATGGAGTGATATATTTACTACGTTGAGTTTTGAATTCGCGGCATACAAACAGATAATGGAACTCATCTCCTATATCCGTTTTGCAAAGCTGGCATATTCTACGATTATACGGAGTTTTATTCCAATTGCCAGTTTCAACTGGTAACCTGTGATTTCTTGTTCTGAATTTGGTTATATATTTTAACAAACAATATGGTGCGTTGGTAAGATAGTTTTCAAAGCAAAATGTATGTTTAAATAAACGATAGGAGGTGCTGTTGCTCGAATTCCTTATTTTAGAATACCACTCATTTAAGAATAAATCTTTGAGTTTTTGATTTACTGCACACTTCAATCTTTTAGTGTTGGGAAAGGTCTGCGAATCCCATACTCCACTTAGGCCAAATTTATTCAGTATGTCTCTGATCTGGTTTAGCCACTGAAAGTTTCTTTTTGCAATAGTTGATGCGCTATGAAATGACTGCGTAGTATTTCATAAATTAAGGTTGAAAGTTTAGTTCTTTCTGGATCGTTAATTTTTGCCCAAAACGAAATTACTCTAGTTTGAATATCTACTGATACTGGAAATACCCCCTGTTTCCCCGTATAACATATAAGTTGCAGTAGATTTCTTTAGATTCAAAGTATACTTTAGAAACTTCAATTGTAGCCTGTCAATTACATCAAGATTTCCATACCCCCAAATTTCGCTGCCATATAAAAGAATGGGTTTAATTGTTTTATCGAATAAATCTATTTGCAAGTCTATTGGTAATGACAAATGTCTAGTTTCTTGAGTAAACTGTATAGAGCTCTGGTAGCCTGATTAGCAATATGTTTCTTTGCCACATAAAAAGAACCACTTCTACTAAAATATATACCTAGATACTTATATTCTGTTACAATATCAATTGGATCACCATTAAACGTAAACTTATAAATAGATTGTCTACCTTTTGAGAAAACCAGCATTTTAGATTTATCTATGTTTAATGTAAGTTTCCATTCATCACAATACAATTTATAAACATTCAACGCATTCTGTAAATCTTTCCAACTTCCACACACAATAACTGTACCATCAGCATATAACAAAACAAACAATTTAAAAATCATGTACACTTGATCATGTGCATGAGGTTGGCAGTATGTATCATCGACAATATCACTATTGCGCAGAAAATCGTGTAGATCGTTTAGATGTGTTCCATTTACAGTTACGCATGATTTTATATTACTATACATACTTTTAATTAAGTCAAAACATGTTCGTGTTATTTCGTGCCTTGACAGTATATACCATAACGCTGCTCTCCATACTTTGTCGAAAGCTTGTTTCAAATCTATAAATGCACACAATAGTTTCTTTTTATTGATATTTAATATTTGTATAAGGCTGTGTAAAATAAACATATTATCGGTTGTAGAAAAATCTTTAATAAATCCTGCTTGATGTTCAGTTATTACATCATGCGTATCTAAAAACGTCTGTAGACATATATTTATAATTGTTGTAAATATTTTTCCGAAGCAACTTAACAATGTGATTGGTCTATTATTGCTGGGATCAAACGAATGCGCCTTATTTAGGATTAATAATTCCTATAGTCCAATCTTCTGGCACTATGCCTGTATCAAATATAATATTTAAAAGCTTAACATATAACTGTCTGATAATAGGTAGTGTATGTTTTATATGTTCGTTTAGGACCTTGTCCACCCCGCAAGCTTTGTTATTCTTTAATTGTTTGACCTCATTCTCTATTTCTACTTCGGTAATTACAGAGTTAATTTCATTGTTGACACTCTCATTGAGATTATTTTCTGCATTATAAACTGTTTCGGGTTTGTCTAAATTAGTGACGTCAGAGTCATAATTAGCATTTTTAAAAAACTGGAACAAGTCTTTCAAAGACGCCTTAACGTTTCCACTTTTATTTCCAGATAACAATTTCCAATATTTTATTTTTTTGGATCGGATTTACCTAGTTCACGTATTTTTTTAACATTTTCTTTCTTGAATTTATTATAAAATGATCGCATTGTATCTTTATATAGCTTACTATTGTTTTTTAGATTAATCTTATTAGCATACGTTTTTCTAAGTTTATATAAATATTTAGCGCGATGAAACTGCTTTCTTACCTTTTTGCATTTGTTTCCGAACCAATTTGGCAGTTTTTTATTTTCATTGTTATTAATATTGCAACGATTAGAGTAGCCGAAACTGTCCTTAGCTGAAGAGACAAATATATGAAATATGTCTCTAACAACCCCATTGATATTGGATTGTGAAATTTCTTGGGTTAGACTTCGTCCTTCTTCTTTGTGTAAATGAATTGCTCGTCGTCATTTTAAACAGTCATTTAAACATTTGTGACTCTTCAACAAAAGAGTTTCTCTGCGTTTATTAGTGCATAAAATCTTCGTTTTGTTCGATATTTATAATATTTATAATGTGAAAATGCAGTGGGAAATTAGGATAAATATATATGTACTTGTGAAGGTCAGATAAGCGAATACGACAACTTTAATATAGTGGCACACGTGTTATACAATATTTTAGAATATATAGCATACGAACTTACGATTTCATCAGTAAAGCCATTACGTGGACGCCGCTTTATCTTTAAGACCCCAAGGTCGCATCTTGACTTATATGGCGAAACGGGGTACCTTGGGGTCTTCATTTTAATCTACTTAATCTGCCTTCAGTGGCCCTAACCTTTGATTTTATCGAAATATATTTGATTTGATATGCATAATATATCGTTTGTATATTTTTGCTGGGTTTAAATATGTGTGTAAGACGTAAAAATATCCATTAGTACGAACGCCGCTCCTGACCGAAAACATAAGTCACGCATTCTTTGTGACGTCATAATTTATTCATCCCAAAACCTGCGCCATTGTTCAGTTATACGTTCACTGTTTAGCGTGCTAAATTAGAGTAGCCGGAATAATTGCATTATCTTAAATTGTTCATGCTTATGATGGAGCGGGTCGTTGGAATAGTATACGTGACTATATGTTGTAAGATAAATATATACGTTGTGTGTAATATATATATATATATTGAATACAAATATATATATGATACAGACAAATATATATGTTACTCCGAAAAATATATATTGTGTCCCTAAAATATATATTGTAGAGGTAAATATATATGTTACTCCGAAAAATATATATTATATCCCTAACATATATTTCTTAGAAGCAAAAAATCTATATATGTTACTCCGAAAAAAAACAGTTTGTCCCAAAAAATATATTCATGTAAACTTTATTATGACAAATAAACAAATTTATATGTTACTCCGAAAAATATATTCTAAACATATACGTCTCTCTAAATATATAATTGAAGATATGAATGTGTATATAATTTCGAAAAATATATATTCTCTCTAAAACAAAATATATTGCAGACTCAAATATATTCTATGTCAAATAAAATATATTGCTGACACAAATATTGATGCATTATCGATAAACAAGCATTTGTTTTGAAAATATATACGTTAGCCCAAAGCATTCCGCGTAAAGAAAAACTACTTCTCGGACGTATTTTTATATAAAATAAATATTGTTTTGGAAATATATATGTTAGTGTAGGAACCCCATTTGTAACAACGTCGCTATCTGTTCTATCCGTCCGTAAAAGTTACAATTTGTGTTTTAAATGTTACACTAAACGCTATCTGTTACAATCTTACAGCAAATGGTACAAAATGTAGTTGTGATAAAAGTTACAACGTCTTTGCTATATGTTACAATATTTTTACTTGTAACAGTTACACTGGCATTGGCATCATTTCCGAAGCTTTGGAAAGTATCGGATTTTGTTACTACACTATATTTATAATATGTATAGGTGAATTTAGGTAATTGCAACAACCTTACCTTGTCGTAAATGTTACACTGACATTGGCATCATTTCCGAAGCTTGTAAACAGTATTTAAATGTGTAAACAGTATTTAAATGTTCTATTAAAGTATTTTTATAAATTTTAGTAGTGTGTTTCACACATTTCTGTACGTACTAATGTTTTCCATAAGCGGTTTCAAGGAAGAGGCGGATTAAGCTTACGCTTTTAATAGTTACTTTTAATATGTAAGTATATGTATATATATGAAATCTATGGCATACATATTTGTCCTAGACTTCTAAACCATCATGAGCGATTCATGATTTTGAATTTCTGGTATTGTTTGTAGTATTTTATTTTCTCCCTCACTTCGTCCGAAAATAAATTATTTCTTTACTCAAAGAAAAGCAAAAATAAATTCAAGGAATATTATGTCGTGTGTTGCAGTCATTATGAATACGCCGTCTAATGCAGTCGTTATCAAAACAATCATACAATGTATAAGAAAAAGTGGGCTAACAATGGTACAATTAAGATATTTTATGAAACCTTCTAATATTCCGCAACATAAACACTTTTTTTAGAAAAACATACAGATGCACGTACACTGCATAGTACCTACTGTGGTTCACAAATTAATAGATAAACATTCCTGAAAAACATGCGGATAAATATTTTTTACTGCTAACGTAAAAAAATTCCGATACGTATATATGAACCAAATATTTCTTCAGGTAGCAACGCCGCACACGAAAAAATCCTGTGGGGAAACGTGTTCCAGTGGCAATTGCGAAACTACCCTCCGGATATTGACGGCGGATCATAGGTTCTGTATACTCTATTTAAAACAAACAGCGTAGTTATTAAATTGCATAACATAACACGCAAATACAGACAGGAAAAACAATGAACCCAATAGCCTTTTTGACTGCTTGAGGAAAATTTATTAACGAAAACGTTTGTATGTTATTATCAGAACAGAACAGAACCGAACATATATTTTATTTAAAGTGTACGTACGTACGTCGTTATATATACATACATAAATTGTCATGCATAATAAGTCAAGTGTTTTTAGACAAAAGTACATTTGCTATGAGCAATATTAATGCTGAGTAACTGATAAATGAGAATGAAACTACAAAAGAGCTAAACATTGTTTAATTAATCAAGATTGTATTCCTTACAGCTAAAGCTGTACTAATATATTTTGCTAACTTTATAACAATATTCTTATCCTGTGTCTGCAGTAATTCTAAGAATTTAAACATACTAGGTCTATTATAATAATATATTTTAATATAAATTGTCCGGATTCTTGTGTAACAAGGACAAATCAAAATAAAATGGTATTCATCTTCCAAATCAATACTGTGACAGCATTGACAAAATCTTTAAAGGGGTTGATGCACTATTTTCAAACATAGTGTATTTAAAAGGGCTCTGAAAAACTTGAAAAAAGCTGAAAGAATTATCAAAATGCCATGAAAAATAAAGGAGATATGACCTATTGAAAATTTGCAAAGAACATAAATGGAGGCGGCCATCTTTGAATGATGACGTCATCGCGCCGTTTTACCATATATGGCATATTGATAAAATGTCTTTTAAAGCAAAGAAAATCACTGCAAATGAAAAATAATACTAAAATGTATACATTTTATCTGTATATTTATTTTTAATCAATTTGCAGTGGTTTTCTTTGCTTTAAAATACATTTTGTCAATATGCCATATATGGTAAAACGGCGCGATGACGTCATCGTTCAAAGATATATGTTCTTTGCAAATTTTCAATATGTCATATCTCCTTTATTTTTCATGGCATTTTGATAATTCTTTCAGCTTTTTTTCAAGTTTTCCAGAGCCCTTTAAAGTAAACTGTGTTTGAAAATAGTGCATCAACCCCTTTAATTTCTAGGTATTCTATTACGAGAGTATTATCCCCCGTCCGTTCGTGCGTGCGTCCGGAGCCATATCTTGGTAACCATAAGTCACATACACGTAATATTTTGTACAAATGTTTGTCCCTATGTGGACTCGCTTTTTTAGTAACACCAGAGTTATGGCCCTTGAGTTAATAATTACTTAATCAATATATAGTATATAATGAATCTTTTGTCTGGAAAATAACTCGAAAACTATTTATGGGATTTTTAATCTTCAAACACTGATACAGGGCAGTGAGTGGATTTACAGAGTGCAGAAACCATAACTCTAGGGAAACTAAAAGTTGATTTATGGGACTTTGTGGCTTTATTTACTAAATAGTATATACTATTTTACGAAAATTTTGTTTGAACCATAAATAACTAAAAAACCATTCGACAGAATCAAATGAAACTTAAAACATTGATTAAGGGCAGAAAGTGTGCAGAGTGCATGAATCATAACTCTGGGTAAAGTAAAAGTGGAGTTATGGGATTTTGTTGCTTTGCAAATGATGCCAATGCCAGTGTAACATTTACGACAAGGTGTTGTAACTTTGCCAATGCCAGTGTAACATTTACGACAAGGTGTTGTAACTTTTGTTACAAGTAAAAATATTGTAACAGATAGCGTAGACGTTGTAACTTTTATCACAACTACATTTTGTAACACTTACGGTAAGATTTTAACAGATAGCGTTTGACGATGCACCAACAAAGAAAAACTGTCATCTGACACCATGAGGAAAGCACATTCAAGTGTGCATCAAGATATGGAATGCACAATGTACATACTGAGCTTTCTCACCCACATAACTCAGTAGATTCAATTCGAGTTCTGACTGTTGTCTGCACGCAGTTGCCTAAAACAAGAGAGACGTTGGTCTTATTCTGGTATTCAACTTTAAGTTTTCAAACTATTTAATATGTCTTGAGCTACTTGCCAAATATTCTAGTCACATTCATTATTTTGGGGACTGAAAATAATTTATGATATGATATAATCTCGATAAAGTGACACGTGTTTGCTTTTGTGGATACTTAACCCGTATCATTATTCTGAGGGTAATAAATCTCTTTCACCCAGGTCTTTTCAAAATGGGGCTTTCAAAATGCACTAAAGGATATGCATTTAAGGATGCACTGTATGTCGCAATGACGGTAAGATTTTAACAGATAGCGTTTGACGATGCACCAACAAAGAAAAACTGTCATCTGACACCATGAGGAAAGCACATTCAAGTGTGCATCAAGATATGGAATGCACAATGTACATACTGAGCTTTCTCACCCACATAACTCTAGTTCGTCAATTTTTTTATTTAGTTTTCTGCATACTGCAGTACACTTTGATTATAAAACATAAAACAAAAATAAAATTTGTTGTTTTGTCGTAAATAACAGATTTTATTTCGTCTCGAAGTGATCAAACTTCAATATTTACACTCATGCTTCGCATTCGTGAAAATATAAAGTTTTCACATTTCTCGATAAGATAAAATCTGTTATTCACTCCAAAACAACATATTCAACGATACTGTCTGCTGATTTGAATTTCAATTTGCTTTTCGTGATCTATGTCTGGCCTTTTCCCCCCTGTTAGACGGTATTTAATGATCTGACAACAGCTATTCAGTTGTAATCAAAGATGGAAAATAAACGTCAACAGATGAGAATCTTTAATAATTTGAATCACGTATTTACGCTATTTAAAGATCTGTACAGTTAATATCTATCAATTTTCCCACACGTACTATGCACTCGTCCGCAATAATGGGACTGTTACTGTTGAATGTGGCGTGGTTAATTTTAATCATTTCTACCTTTCATGAGTTATTTGAAATTACATAAATATGCACATAGTACTATATTTTGTAATAGGATTACGGTGCTTCTTTTAGAATATATATAGTTTCCACAAGTTTGCATTATGTCACTCTATTAAAACTGCGCATTTATTGCATCTAATCTTGAAATTTTGAAGTAAACATGAAATGACCTGATATAGGATTTCAGAAAGTAAAGTGTAAACAAGGAAAGTGTTTTTGTTTGTTTTGTTTGTATGGTGTTTTACGTCATTTTCAACACATGTAAGGTTATATATGACGGTCGATTGTTTTTGTGGTGGAGGCAGACCACCCACTTTCCTTGGGTAGAACCAGTATTCTCCCATTTCTGCTCATGTGAGATAGGCATTTTCCTCATGCGAGATTATAAGTATCCATCATGAGTATCCATGTGAGATAGATAAATCTCACCCGAGGGTCAGAATTGTACCCAGGGACGAGGCTCTGCCGAGTTCCTGGTTGCAATTCTGATCCCGAGGGTGAGATTTACCTATCTCACATGGATAAACTCATGGTGGATTCTTTTTCTTGCATATCAATGACATTTTGTGCATCGACGTCACCAATAACTAAAATTTAATGTTTTTTAACACAATGACGTCATGCATCTCTTCACGTTATTAACGTCATTATTGTTGCGCGTGAATTTTATCTCGACCCTGGGGTGAGATGGAAATATCTAGCCCCGGTAAAATGACGGATTTCCTTGTCCGGTATGTAAGAAAACTCTATCTTACATTATATGTGACTTACGACGTCATGACGTTACGTCGACGTCGCCTTATTCTGGCGTTAAATCCATTCTATACATACACCGGCTACGTCACAACTGACGATAGGCCTCTATACTAAGACGCATCACAGCAAAATATGGCTTTTGTCTACCTCCGCACGGCATTACCGCTATTGCTTATTCCGCATTACCGCAAGTGATTATTTTGTATAATAAAATCGAAGTACGTAGTCCTATCCGATGTCAATTATTTTCAAAAGTATGCTATAATAACTGTGACCGAGGTGAGGGATCGATGCGCTAAGGTATAATTTATCTGAACGACATACTTTTTCAGTAAATAATGCTTTAAATAAGATATTTGCACCAAACTTCCAAAGGTGTGATAGCGGGTCGAATCTGCAGGTAGGTGTCAACAACATGCTTTATCGTCAATGAAAACTAAAATAGGCGTCTCTTTCTCTTTTAACGTGGTTTGCTGAACTGCATATCGTCTGTTCTTTGATTTAAAACCGATCTGATGTATGTGGGCCTAAAAATAAGGAAGTTATGTCAGTTTTATGATATTTTCTACCCCACCACCTTCTTTTTACATGACCCATATTTGATATTGTTGGATACATTGTCGTAGAAACGTTTCAGTTATTGGAGGGGTGGGGGAGTGGGAACTGTTTGAGAGAAAACATATTTGGCCAGCAGAAACAAAAATAGAAGAAAGTAAGTTTGTTTGATTTATTTGTGGGAGGAGACAGACTTCTTGACAAAATATTTTACAAGCAAAATAAAACGACATTCAAGCTCAATGATATCAGTAGGAGATACAACATGTATTAGTTACAGAATGTCCAACTAGGGGTTCTGAGCATATACCATAACATATATTTGAAAAGTGTGCCGTTATACGAAATATTGGTACACTTTCGTCTTCCTGTATTGAATATATATGTATAGCTATGAATCATCTTTTGGTGCTATCTCAGTTTAAAACACCAATATGGGTACATTCAATTTAAATTACGGTCAATTTTACTGTCATGGCAGATATTTTGATGGATTTAATCACAGAATAATAATTTTTAAATGAATGTTATTGCTTTCTGTTAATGATACTATGTTTAATGTGGTTTATTCAACGTAACATTATGCATCTCTATATGTAAATAAGTACTGAAAAGGTGATGATCCCTTGGAAGCAACAAACACAAACAAGAGAGAAAAGTTGCAGACTCAGTTTTATTGAGTCTGTTCGTGAGAGGTAATTATAATATGCAACACCTCTCACGCCTCCTAGCACCGACTAAAGCGATATTCTTCTTGAAAGCTACACAGAATGGGCCTGATTATCCCAAAGGACTAGTAAATAATAACACTGATGTTGTTGTAGTTGGGGCGACTTTTAGTCAGCATAATACTTGCACTATACCTACTGAGCTATGGAAGACATATGGTTAGGATTCAGTTATTTAACATGTAGCTGTGTTCAGTATCATCGGCTGTCGATATTGTATTGAGGTAGCTATTGCAGTCTATGGGTAGTTACAGTTATGCCAAAGCAATGTATATGGCATACTAGTACCTTTTAAAATAATAAAGTAATGTAGACCTTTTATGTATGCAGGTAATCATGTATCGATCAGTGTATTGTAGAAACAGGTTACTCCATATGCACATTAAAGATCTCACTGAAGGTCTGTGTTAATCAGTGATACAAAAAAACTAACAAAACCTTCTTCGGAAATCAGGCTGCCATGACATTAAATTAAAATTGATTGTGTTCAGTGTCAGTAGAAAGAAATAGAAATAACTCATTCTTCATTATACCTCCTACACAGTGATAATGTACATGCTACACAGTGATAATATACATGTACCTATACTTGCTATGTATTTTATATTTTAGCATCTGCATACCCTAGTTAAGTATAGCAAGAAACCAGCTGGACAGATACTCATAAGGTGATAACAGCAGTCTGCAGCTAGTATTTGTGCCAGACCATAAAGGAAATGGGACATAGCCATGACCTCTTGCTATCACATGAAACTATCCATCTTGCAAGTGTGTATTTAAGGTCTGCATTTGCAGTTGGATAGTGATTTGGGATAAGAATGTTATTTCTACAATCATGTATTTCATCACTTACATGGATTTCCTATCACATAGAAGACAGAACAGACTTTAATGACAATCGTAAGTATTAACTAATGTATATCCTACAAACACATACTATGTTGGGGCCTTCTTAGATCAAATTATTAAATTGCTTAAACATACAAAAACTGATTTTATTTCTCAACAGAGCAAACCTAAACCATTTTATGCAAAAATGAAGAAGAAAAAAATGGTGTAACATATGGCAGATTCCATATAAGAATGCACCATTAGCTCCCATCAATGGAATTGATTAAAAAAGCTGAAAAATGATGTATAAACAAAAAAATATCAAGGAAAATGCAATAAAACAAATATTTTGAAGTTTTTAAAATTGCTGTTGCTAATGTCATATTTTGACAGAACGTTTGACGGAATTTGATGACATTAGCAACAACAAAAGTTGTTTAGATAACTGATATAATGGTAATTTTTGCAATAAAATAGTCATATTTTGGTTTACAGTAACCCAGACTACAGGTTTTGGATAGAACAGCTTTTCAAAGTTCTTTAGAGTGTTTACAAAGCAATATTAATGTTGCTAGTCATATAAGTTTAACGGAATGTAGCTAATGTCATCTTTTAAGAAAAGTTTGACGGAATTTGATGACATTAGCAACAAAAGTTCTCTAAATAACCGACATCATTGTAATATGTGCAATAAAATCTACCCACTTTCATTTACAGTTACCAAGACTGTATAGATTTTGGATAGAAAAGCTTTTCAAAGTTTGTCGTTAGAGTGTTTACAAAGAAATATTAATGTTGCTAATGTCACATAAGTTTGACGGAATGTAGCTTATGTCATCTTTGACAGAAAGTTGACGGAATCTGGTGACATTAGCAACACAAGTTCTATAAATAACTGATACCATTGTTATACTTGTAATGAACTGTTCCTATTTTCATTTACAGAAACATAGACTGAATAAGTTTTGGATGGAAAGGATTTTCAAGTCCATTTTTAGAGTGTTTACAAAGAAATACTAATGTTGCTAATGTCACATAAGTTTGACAGAATGTAGCTAATGTCATCTTTGACAGAAAGTTGACGGAATCTGGTGACATTAGCAACACAAGTTCTGTAAATAACTGATACCATTGTAATACTTGTAATAAACTGTTCCTATTTCCATTTACAGAAACAGACTGAATAAGTTTTGGATGGAAAAGATTTTCAAAAGTCCATTTTTAGAGTGTTTACAAAGAAATATTAATGTTGCGAATGTCACATAAGTTTGACAGAATGTAGCTAATGTCACATATGTTGCTAATGTCATCTTATTTGACAGAACATGTTCAATGTTTATTTTGGTGAAAGATTGTTGAATATTCACTCACACTGTATAACTAAAACAGTGAATCAGGTTCAAACAAAATCCCTGTAAATTGGAAATGCATGTTTTTATCATGGAAGGTTATTTGTTTAGTAGCAGGTTGTTGCTAATGTCATCTTGTGAATTTGACAGACATGACCTTAGCAACATTGTTTTTTGTAAAATAATATGTGTTGGACTATATAATATAAAATTATCTGTCTATAGTTCCCATTATTGATAAATTAGATGACTTGCTGTCATTTTTAGGTCATAAGGGCCAATCAGAAATTATTTACATAAATGTTTGCCAATGTCAGTAAGTTTGACAGAAAACTTTCAAAATAAAAATAAAAATAAAAAAACATTTCTTATGCAGAAGAATCCACCGAATCTGCTTAACTGTTGTAAAATAATTTAGTATTATTTATGTTCTAATCAGATCTAATGACATTTGCAATAAAAACATCTCGGACTTCAATTTATCTGCCTTATAAGAGTCATGTCACTTTATCGGGAGTTCATTCCGTCAAATTTCTAAAAATTAGCTAACTTTTTTTCCTTTTATTCTTTAAACTTTTGTAGATTTCTCTTTTTCACCGATTTTGCTGATACTTGATAGAGTAAACAATAAAAGGGGAACATACATGATAGACAAATATATACATTCAATGAGAAATACTGATAAAAGAAAAATTGACAGAATGGTGCACTCTTATATGGAATATGTCATATTACCATAATGGCTGCAATATCACCAATAGTTAGTACTATACAAAAACAAAGTTAATTTGATTAATATAAATGACTGAACAATTGCATATATGTGGGAAAAGTATATATTATATAATAAAAAAACAAGATTCCCATGTGTCCCTTTAAATTTATAATTGGGATTATCCAACGACTTCAATGCTTTCAGATGTGAACCGCCATCCAAAGCTGACAGAATACTTTCAGTCACACACAATTGTTTAAACATACAAAGGATATATATTTCTTTTTTTTTTCACTGTGATACAGCTGTTTTGTAGTTGACATCGTCTTTTCTCTTTATCTAAATCCATTTCACAGCAGTCCAGATGATATGTTAATGTTGCAGACACATGTAAATGATGTTTGTGTAATTATCCAATGCAGATTTTAAATGCCTGACAGAAAATATGTACATGTCAAGTCATAGAAAACCATTTAAATATATTTATAGGATAAAGACACTTTCTCTTCTTGAGGAGAGTGTTATTCTGTAGTGACATCTCATTTTTGCTCAAAAGGTTCTAGGTCCAGTTTCCATATTTTATCTAGATGTAAATGGAGGATGAGCCTGGTATGTTCATCCCTGTTTGGCGCCATATAACCTTTCTTGTGTTGGTGCGCCGTAAAGTCCCAATTCATCTTTGCTCATATGATGGATTAAAGATGTTGGTTCCAACATCCCATACCAGCTGTAATGATCCAGGGCAGGACCAGCTGTAATGATCCAGGGCAGGACAATTCCACTTGTCTGCTCGCCATGGTGAGTGAATATGTTATAATTGTATCCAAACATACCAAAATATCAATTAATGAAGTCGACAAAAAGAATCCAATGAATGCCACAATTCAGTAAATGAATAAAATAACTATCTGTCAAACTCAATGAATTTTAGCTCGACTGATCACTGCTTATGCCGTGGTGCGGCGTCCGTCGTCTGTCTGTAAACTTATATTTGTAGCGACTACTCCTCTGAAACTACTTAATGGATTTTCATGAAACTTTACAGAAATGTTGCCCATGAAGTTGATCCTAGCAAAAATTCATGTTGCTTTTTACTGTATGATAGTACGACCGATTAGCTCAATTAACTCGGTAGGTAGAGTATCGGAAAGGTAGTCCGAAAGTAGGAAGAACGAAAAGGTCCCGGGGTTGAGTCCCGATTCGGCTGCACATTTGTCTAGCTTTCATAACGCTGGGTGATTTAGCCGTTGTCGATCCAGACTGGATCATGACTAGATAGCATTTCGAAGTTCGGTCCATGTCATATCTGTCTGGGAACGAATTGAAATGTGTTGGGGTGGAGGTGGTATGTCACGATTCATACACTTACAGGTAGACTTGCACATACTGCATAATCAGACATGAACTGTGCTCGTCCTATAGGTTTAACCTATTTCATATTGGATTATTTTATCATCCTATCACACATAGTTTTAAATCATTATATTTTCGCTTTCAAATGGATCCATTTTATGACATGTACACCGGTATGTAGATGAGCGAGCATACCTGTACATGTAGCAGTGGGAGTAAATAGGCAATGAGTTTAGCAGATGTCTCTGACAAGCGGCTCTCATTTCGACGACCTTCTAAACGATTTGTAAGCAGGTATCACATATAAAAATGTTTGGCATATCCTTGGACAATTGTACATTCAAAACTGACAGTAAATCATTATATATATATGCCGTCAATATGATTCGCATGGCTACATTTTTTAAGCTTCTTACATGTCATGACGTACTTTTATCACATGCTAGACATGACTTTAACACCTTGACCCCCTTGACAGGCGTAGCAAGTATCGGTTTATAGGCAAATGCCATTTTGAAACAAATTACCGTGTACAGTTAGGAAAAATTAGAAAAATCACTGGTCGCGAAATTACAATATCTTCTAACGCCGCCATTGTGAAAGTAGTTCAATCTCGACATGCCTCGCGCTGTAGTACACAGGTCAGAAGCGCAGCGAACCTGGCGGACACAATGGCGTTAAATCAGCAAAGTCATTGCTTTTATGCCGGTAATAAACACATAATGGGAGAAAAATAATCCATCATGAGTGATCCATGTGAGATAGAGAAATCTCACCCTCGGGATTCTTATATTCTTGCATACTGGACAAGGATATCCGTCATTTTACCGGGGCTAGATATTTCCATCTCACCCTAGGGTCGAGATAAAATTCACGCGCGCCAACATCCGGTATGCCGGAAAACATGCAAAACGTTAGTAGCTGGCGGCGTCAACGCACAACATGTCTCTGTTATGCAAGAAAAAGAATCTATTATGGGTATTCGGTTCAGATAGGGAATTCCAACACTCGGTATAAGTGTTTTAATCGGAACTTTGGCAAAGCCTCGGTTCCTATAAAAACACGTTTACCTCGGGTTGGAATTCCCTATCTTCACCGGATACCCATGAAAGATTCTCATACTGTACACCTCCCGTCATCCGTAAGAATCGACACTTCCTCACTTACAAGTCGAGCTCCCAGTGCGATTCGAACCCGCAGCGATGCGAGGCGATGGTTTACAGCGCAACATCGTTTACCATTCCGCCACGGAGACGTTCACACAAGGAAAGAGATGCTCGTCAGATGCTCGTCAAATGTATACGTTTTCAGTAACAGTTTTTACCTACACTGTATTAACAAGTATTACTTCATTATATACCTATAAAATCGGCATGTCTCATCTCATGCAAAATTATTATTTACGGATGTTTTTGTTATCAAATTATAAATCAGACGCATTCCGGGAAACTCAATAAAACATTAATTTCTTAAATAAATGTTTCATAAACAGAATGCCGCGGATTTAAGTGAATGTCCAATGACACGCATGCATATTAGAACCGCCCCCCCCCCCACCGCCCCCCCCCCACCCCCCCACCCACCCACCCACCCACCACCACCACCACCACTCACCTTATCTGCCAGAAAACATATGGAAAAGCAATGCAACCACATGAATCATGACGTCCGATTCAAAAGCCGAATGTTTGCAAGATGTGGCAAAAATTGAAGGGTGTGCTGTCTTTCGTAGAATGTTCGGTGTAGATCGAAAATTCGGACGAATGCTAAGATAGACTCTTCTAACGAACCAGACTCAATTCATCTAAACGCATTTAGGTGTCTCATATCAGAAATGGAAGAATACCTATTTTATAATCATTGGGCATGTACATTACAAAGCTTACCTGCGCTATTCAATTCATTTCCCTGTATCGGTATAGTACTGACATTGGGGACTACCGTAGAAAATGTTGCTCCTATGGTAGGAATGAAACAATAAATGTGTACAGTTGTCTTATTTCCCTGGGTTGGTCCGTTGCGGGGGAAGTGCACAATGGGTTTTGCGTGTATCTCCTCAGTAGGCCCTAATTACTAATATTCTGTAACATTTTACAGATACGAAATTCCTATTTTAAAAAAAATGCTTAAAGGGCATGCAAATGACCGAGTGAGGAAAGGGGGGCGCGGAAGGTGGTGGGCTTTGGGGAGGATTTAGTTGCTAAATATTCCGAGAGTAGACGTTTTGTTATAACGCTCAGAATAACATTTCGCCTGGAAGTGTTTATTCATAAAAAAGAAGGATATCCACAAGCTCGACAGAATGCACCATTTTAAGTTTTTTTTGTTTTTTTCAAACTGTGAGAGCATGCCCCAATATCCATTAGAAACTTCTATATATTTTAAAATCGGCCAGCTACGCCCTTGCTCATTGGTGTATTTTTACGTCTTTTAGCATCAAAATAACACATTTAGCACGCGATTTGAGATGAAGACTTTTGATATTGTTTTTATATATACCTATATATTAACCAGACCCGATCAAACATGTCTGCCAATTTCTTCTACATAAAGGTGTATTTAGATTGCTCTAAAATCGCCCTCTGACTGTACCCTGTTTGAGTTAGTAAAACGGGACATGCGCAGTGAAGCAGTCTTACTTTGGACGTTGTTCATGCGGAATGCTTTGGGATAACGTATATGTTCTCAAAACAAATACATAGGGGGCACTCCACAGTTTAATGTACATTTCTCAATAATCAAACCCATGACAAGCCCTAAGCCTGAATCCTTGAGCAAAAAAAAATCACACCATCATTGTGTCATACATTTCTTAGAAGACAATAAAATTACCCATGTTTCCATACCAAATAAAATTATCAAAAAGCATTTTCTGTACAACTTTATTCCCATTTCTTTAAGATTACCCCACCCCTCAAAACATGCTAAAAAAAATCCTAAGCATATCAGGGTCATTTCTGCACTCACCATGCTCTTGCATATCAGTAAATGCTATTTTTTACATACCTTCGCCGGCCTTTTAAAAAGTTATTCCATGCTGAGCACGCCGTTAGACAAAATTAGCCATTTTACCTACTTTTTGGAAGTGTTTGATAGTTTCGCATTTTTCTATTTTTAGCCTCCAAAAAATATAAAGAATGCATATTCCAATACACCAAAATAAACATAGAAGTACTCAAATCTAAAAACAACAACATTAAACGTGCAATTCATAATTATTATAAATACCATCCATGGACCTAAAAGATGCTTAGTTGATTTCTTTCTGATTTATAGACATGAACATTCGTGCGAAACTAAGGAGTGCCCTCTTATTAGTAAAAATACGTTTCGGACGTTGTTCATGCGGAAAGCTTTGGGCTAACGTATAAATTTAGAGAGACAATATGTTTTTAGAAGGCGAATATAGTTTTCGGAATAACATATATATTTGTGTCAACAAATATATACTTACTCCCCGATTTTTGGGGACAATATATTTTTTTTCGGAGTAACATATATATTTGTCTGTATCATATATATTTTTGTATTCAATACATACATTTTATATTTATCTTAAAACATATAGTCACGTGTGGCGCCTCATAGAATAGGGCCCGTTTCATGGAATCCTAAGATTGCTTTCATTACGATAAGAAGGATAAAAAGCATAAAGAGACGAGAAGAGATAGTGTTATAGCATAGGCGTGTACATATATCTGCGTCCCGTCATAGCACACATCGCCTGATGGCTACACCGAAGTCGGAAGTCCGGAGCTGAGAGTTTATGACCGCCACAGCGGATCGACGCCAAGGACGGAAGACTGAAGACCGAAGATGGATGATGTACTGGCCGTCGGGTGGTGTGTGCGGTGCAGGGGTCATACTGTGATGGGTGTGGCCCCAAACCAAAACTACACCAGCCCAGTAGTTCGTTGAAGCAACCACCGTAGTGGATGACGTCCAGACACCCCCCTTTCACCTCACCGGCGCAACGAAAACTACACAGAGCCAAAGCGACAACTAACTACATACAGACAACGGAAACGACTACACAGCAGCACCAGATCAACCAACACACTCAACGCAGAACAGTCCAGACTCTATTGTGCCCTTCTCGTCGAGATACCTCAGGATGACACACACACACACACACACACACACACACACGTGGTTTCGACGTAGCGGGTAGCGGATTCTAAATTGGTGGAGTGCCTATAATCCTTAAATAACACACCATTACATTTGGTCTAATTTGTCAAATGATCAACGTATCTGCAGAAGCAAGCAGATTTCGGGTCAAAATGATAATGGGTTAATCAAACCGGAGGGATTATTTTAATGATTCATCCCACTTCATGTGTCTCTTTAAAAAATGCATTATACTTTAAAAAAATATTTCGTGGATGTATAGGCAAGGCGATACATACGGCTATCTTGATTTTAAATAAAACTCACGGCATTACGGTAATTTTTCTACATAACTTTCATTTAATTATCAGCCCAGATATTAATTATACGAATAGTATACAGAAAATGGTTTATGCATATAAGTAACTGTTAATAATATTGCACCAATAATAGATGTAAACTTATGGTGGGATAAGATGAAAAAATGAAAATTATATTTTAATTACAAGTATATGCACGCAGGGTTAACATGATACTGAATAAATAAATCGAGACGCTAATTTCGATAAACATTTCAAGATTTGCGTGTGTTCCTTTAATATAATTCTGTAAATATATAACAGGGCGATACACCAGTTTGACACGGTCCGAAGGCGTGACGTGTAAATGATCAAAGGAATGTGTTGCGTCATAATTGTGGTAAACATGCTCACAGATGTGAAGTATATACGTGCTACGCATCTTCAAAGATCGCGGCAAGTGTCATTGATCGGTAGCGCGCGTGGCTTGAGTAGATTTTGTGACGGCAAATTGGACATAGACGATGTACGCGATTAATCAGTAATATAAATATAAAACAATGGTGTACATTGGTGTGCTTTATGAATATAACAGCGATGTTCGCGCTTTCTACGACTAGGGGGACCCAGTTTGTTAAAAAAAGAAAAGAAAGATACAGTTGTAATATATTCTGGCTATAAGTTTAAAACGGATTTGTAATTACCTGAGAAGGTCCTTCACAAATGTGAGAAACACGTTTTTCAGCACGTTAGTATGTGGGCACTACATGCATCGTCTTGAGTTACACACGTTTACTGATTTTTTTAAATTGTTCTAGCTTTATACGGAGCAATGTAGTGTAAGAATAAATTCAACACACAGTTGTATATTGATTGTCATTGTTTTAAAAATACCAAAATGCCTGTTTATTTCATTTTTTCAGACCAATAATAATATGACAACTTCAATTCATACCATTAAACAAATCGGCATAACATCACATGTATTAGTTTTCTCGGATTTGTCTGGACTGATACTTTAAATAAATAAATTAACGGCGTTTCATGTACATTTGCAACGAATAGTACATGTATGAAAAAGAAGAATTATACATAATGTATTATTTGCGAATGAGATTAATTGTTTGCGTTGCCTATTTAATTTTAAACAATTTAGTATAATCAGTGTACGCCGATCATAGTTAATAATTATTAAATGCCGCTTACAAAATTATTGAGGCTTCCTTCTTTTTCACTACATATATCTTGTTTTAATTCAGTTTGTAATATAAATACCGAGACAATTGTCGATCTTTTAGTAGACCAGATAAGCTCCGCCCACAAATTATCTGTATCGATAAAACTTAATAAGCTCCGCCCACGGCTAATCTGTAATTGCTTAAACTAAATAAGCCGTGTCCACGTAATGAATTAATAATAAAAAAGATAAAAACAAAAAAAAATAGGAAGTAACAACTTGTAATGGGATTTTTTTTCAATTTTAATTTTAATTGTTTGATCAACTGATAACAATTTAGGTTCGTGTGCTTTATTTATACAAAGGATGTGTGATGTGTTTTAAAAAAACAGCAAACAAAAAAAAACATTTCGTAAACGAATAAGTTATACATTTAATTTGTTTCTGTTAATGGGATATTGCCATCATGTTTTCTTATATTTAAGCAATGTCTATGTTTGTGCAAGACACTTCCAGTAGCCGCGTGCGTCGGATGGGGACGTAAACCTGGCGGTCCCGTGTATCGTTATCGAACCTCCAAGCACGTTAAAAAATCGTAGAAATCTATTTTATAGTAAGATTAGGACACGTTTCCCGGATTCTTATATATCTTTCTCCTGTCCCGGACAATTTAAAAATATGGAAACGAAATAATGCATTCTGCCTGACTAAACAATAAATAGAGCACCGTTTCCTCATTTTGTTACAAACAAGAAGAAAACATTCGTGGTTTAGATGTTTTGGTCAAGTCCCATTGAACTCGAATATGGCGCGTTTAGCGGAATAAAACGTTTGTTTGTTTGTTTGTATGGTGTTTTATGTTTTACGTCATTTTCAGCACATGCAAGGTTACATATGACGGTCGATTTTTTGTGGTGGAAGCAGACCACCCACGTTCCCTGGGTAAAATCAGTACTGTACACCTCCCGTCATCCGTAACAATCGACACTTCCTCATTTACAAGTCGAGCTCCCAGTGGGATTCGAACCCGCGGCGAGAGGCAAAGGTTTACAACACAACGGCGAAAAAAAGTAACAGGATGTTTGTGACGTATGTGTGTACGGTACGTAAAGGGGATGTTTCCAGCCACGCCACAAAGGAACGTGCTAAGAGTATAAGATTCAAACTTGTAAGGTCAGTTAACGTAGTGGCAAAGTAAACCAGAACTATCACTGAAGGTGATGAATACCCCCGCTTTAATGTTCAGTCAAACAAAGGGCCATAATTCTTTAATAAATGTGGCAATCAACAATGGGTTATTTAGAGAGACATAAGGTCATCAGTTGTTATGTGTATATGAAGTTTGAGAACAACCCATTCCAAACTATTTGGGGAATGCAAGTAATGAAAATATGTTCCGGGACGGGACGCGACGCGACGAGACGTAACAAAATGCGACGCGACGGAACGGGACAAAAATGTGTCACGTGACGCGACGGGATTTTTCTGTATAGCCCCCACTTCACTTTGTGAAAGCGAGGGTTTAAAGACGCATGTCAAAAAGGCAAGGCATGAATTTGGCAATATCAGTAGCAGCAGCAACAGCAGCAATAACAATAGTATCAGTAGCAACAGCATTAGCAGTAGCAACAGCAGCTGTAACAGAAGTAGCCGCAGTAGCAGCAGTATCAGTAGCAGCATCAGCAGTAGCAATAGGAGTAACAGCAGTAGCAGTAGCAACAGTAATAGTAGCAGTAGCAGTAGCTGCTGCTCTTATACCAACTTCACATTCATCAAATATTCATCTTTATACGACAGCCCGTTTGACTCAGATTAACTTGGCTTCTTTTTTCGAATCCTGAATTCTACATTCCGAATTCCGCATTCCGCATTTGCAACTTGATGGTGATGAGCGCGTATTTATTTGGCCTCGACTACATCGAACTTCCCCCTATCCCTCCCCTCCACATACACCACGAACTGCAAAGTTAATTACCCGTCACCTGGGTAACACCTAACCAGCCACCCTGCAAAGTAAATGTAAATGCTGACTGGCGATCATCTCGACAATGTCAGCTTTATATTGCACGTGGGAGACACGGTGGTCTTATAAGTGATCTCTCTGGCGCTCATCTCGACAATGTCAGTTTCGTTTTGCACATAGGAGACACGGTGGTCATACAAGTAAATGTGCAAATTCTGACTGGCGCTCATCTAGACAATGTCAGCCTCGTATTGCACGTGGGAGACACGATGGTCTTATAAGTAAATTCAAATTCTGACTGGCACTCATCTCGACAATGTCAGTCTCGTTTTGTACGTGGGGGACACTGTGGTCTTATAAGTAATCTGACTGGCGCTCATCTCGACAATGTCAGCCTCGTTTTGTACGTGGGGGACACTGTGGTCTTATAAGTAATCTGACTGGCGCTCATCTCGACAATGTCAGCCTCGTATTGCACATGGGAGACACGGTGGTCTTATAAGTAAATGAAAATTCTGACTGGCGCTCATCGCGACAATGTCAGTCTCGTATTGCAGGTGGGAGACACGGTGGTCATACAAGCAAATGCAAATTCTGACTGGATCTCATCGCGACAATGTCAGCCTCGTATTGCACGTGGGAGACACGGTGGTCATACAAGTAAATGCAAATTGTGACTGGCGCTCATCTCGACAATGTCAGTCTCGTTTTGCACGTGGGAGACACGGTGGTCATACAAGTAAATGCAAATTCTGACTGGCGCTCATCTCGACAATGGCAGCCTCGTATTGCAGGTTGGAGACACGGTGGTCTTATACCATAGAGTATTGGACCCCTCTTCAGTTTCAGTAGTTTAGATGTAAATTTAGGAGATAAGGAATAATATATACCCGTCCCCTTAAACTTAAGATGGGTCGTAACGAGCAATTTGAGTGTTTTTGTTTAACTCTCGAAACAGTTTGATAACCATGACACCCAGGATATGCCTCCGTGTTACACTCCCAACGCACGAAAACATTACACTGTTTCGAATTCTGCATTCCGAATTCCGCATTCCGAAATTTGCATTTTGAAATAATATTTGCAAGCGCCTGTATAACAATAGTTAGATCCTTCAGAAATATAATTAACTCAGTGATTTATTTGGTGATTGAATCAGATTTTTATTTAAACATATTTTTTGCCATATGTGTACAAGTACAATGCGTGCGTTCGTGAGTGATTCTACTTTTTTAGTCAGTCCGCACATTGCTGCACGAGGAATCCCGATGACAGCGGGCACAACGAATTGAATGTGAACTGTAAGGGATAGTATGTGTAAGGGAGACGTGCGTGTATTTGTATGGTAGTCGGTGTGTATTTGTAAAGTAATCCAACACGTATTTATCAGGGGATCGGGTATGTATCTGTAAGGGAGTCGGGCGTGTATCTGTCAATGAGTCGGGCATGTATTTGTTAGGGAGTCGGGCGTGTATTTGTAAGGGATTCGGACGTGTATTTGCAAGGGATTCGGCGTGTATTTGTCGGGGAATCGAGTGTGTATTTGTTAGGCAGCCGGGTACGTATTTGTTAGGGTGTCGGGGGTATCTGTCAGGGACTCGGGCGTGTATTTGCAAGTGAGTCGGACGTGTATTTGTAAGGTAGTTGGGCTGGTATTTGTCAGGGAATCAGGCTTGTATTTGTAAGGTAGTCGGGCTGGTATTTGTCAGGGAATCAGGCTTGTATTTATAAGGTAGTCGGGCTGGTATTTGTCAGGGAATCAGGCTTGTATTTGTAAGGTAGTCGGGCTGGTATTTGTCAGGGAATCAGGCTTGTATTTATAAGGTAGTCGGGCTGGTATTTGTCAGGGAATCAGGCTTGTATTTGTAAGGGAGTCGGCCACGTATTTGTCAAGAAGTCGGGCGTGTATTTTCTGCGATGGGAGTCGGGCGTGTATTTGTTAGGGAGTCATGCGTGTATCTGTCAGGGAGTCGGGCGTGTATTTGTCAGTGAATCAGGTGTGTATTTGCAAGGGAGTCGGTCGTGTATTTGTAAGGGAGTCGGGAGTGTATTTGTAAGGAAGTCGTATGGTGTAGGATCAGGGTCAAAACTACTGATGTATGTGCACCAGTAAAAAAGTGTGGGTGCACCTATAAAAAGTGAAGGTGCACCTGTAAAAATGTAGGTGCACCCATAACATTGTAGGTGCACCCATACAATATACAGGTGCACCTACTCTTTTTATAGGTGCACCCACACTTTTTCACTGTGTGTAATTCTAAGGTTTATAGTCCGTCCGCCAACGAACACGTCAAGGTATACCTGACGCGATGGGCACAATAGAGTCTGGACTTTGGTGCACCTATAATTTTACAGGTGCACCTATAAATATGGGTGCACCTGCATTGTTAATGAACAGGGTCAAAAGTCTCGTCCAATCACATTCCTTGTTACATACTGAAAACCGGAAGTTACAATATACCACTACACCGCTTATTGGAAACTTGGCAACGATGGCGCATTATCGCGATTTTGTGCGTGAATGTTTTCAAATGGTTAGTAACGAAGTGAAAACTTTAGTTGACGCAGAACTTGATGCCGATCTGCTGGAAAGGGCGCACAGTCGACTCACTTCAATTTACCAGAACTCATACAGGGTATCAACAGTGTTTCCTCCCTGTGTTGAAGTATGTGCCGTGATACAGACTTTGTTGCAGGACATAGAAGAACAGAAAGAGTAAGACTATATATAACATACAGTTAACGTGTATTTCCTTAATTCTTAGACTGTATCAAGGCACTTTATACTGTTATAAGATCAAAAGACTCGAGAAACTGCATACTATTTTTTGGCTACACCCTCTGGCTTTGCTTCTGAAGTAAACAAGGAAAAAAACGGGCCACCGGTTACCCAATATCACAACACTCCTCCCCTCTTTAACTTTCAAGATCTAACCCAGCTCTTCCGATCTCTCGGACCCCTGGTGCCGCTATTCCCCGAATTAGCCTCGTCGCCAGAGTAATAAACAAAACGGAAAAATGCAGGAACTTGAACTCGGGACCCCTCACTTACAGGGCGAGTTCTCTACCAACTGAGCTAACCGGGCCACCGCCCAATATCGCCATGCTTCAAAACATTATTTTTTACTATTTAGCTCCATCTTCTACTATCCTAGCTCTGTGACGGCTGCCTGTGACCCGACCATGGCCTTCCCCAGCCATTTATTGCGTAGCAGCCTGCGATCTCTTAAGGACTATTGGTCAGCCATCTTTGAAAAAAAAATCCGAAGTGGATGGGGTATGATTAATTGAAATTTTCATCCAAATGCATATTATAGGCATGAACATTGTCAATGATACAATAAAAGTGACGAGCGATAATCATGGTAAGACTACATGTAAATATCTAGTTGCTAACTATTCATAAACTAAACAGCAGTGCAAAGAAACCGAACATCCACAATAACACACATATATGTACTCGAAGCAGACCAAACAAAAAATGTAAAACCTTAAGGCTTACAGCGGGTTGAAAGCAATTACCATGTGACATTAATGAGACCGTCTGCGAGCCGGGGATTAATGCGGCTGGGTCAGATATTGGGTATTGATTTAAAAAGGCACTATTTTGTTGACATTTCTTTAATTTTATTTTTAAATTTTCAATTCTGTCAGCTGACATAAACAGTGTCAAATATCGTGTTTTTTTTGCCGTTTTCCCAACGTTATGATTTCCGATTATAGAGTCGAATAATATGTAAGTGCTGCTCGATTTAATTAATATTAGATGTATAGTAATGAATTCACATACCCCAACCTAAGACCTTGTCAACCATAACCGTACATCTATCATCCGTATCGGTTTTAACATATATTTATTTAAAAGATATGTCCAAAATGTGTGTCATTATGAAAATGAGATTATCCTTATACCGTGCTAAAAATACTTGTTTTCGTAGAATACCATTTAAAATGACTTCATATTTCTTTCTATGTTTTCTTTAAAAGTAAATTCGGTCATGGACATTTTAACGATACTCTACATGATAGTTTGGTTCTCGATTGGTCTCCGCATGTTTTAATTATCGACAGAGACCTGGTGTTTTACCTGTCGGCTACCTGTACACATGTAACAAATATCAAACATCTTCACCTAAATTATCGGGATGCACTATTGGAGTTAAGTATTGTACGATCATAATAGAGGCAACACGAGTGGGTACAATATCCGATCGCACCATTTCATTTGATAATACCTTCCTGTTGGTGGTGCAAACACAATTTTAAAGGGACACAAGGCAATCTTGAAGTTTATATTAAGTAAAAATAAGAACCTCGATTCATTAATCTGTAACACCTCCATCGGTCACTATGGGACTTATTATATTGTCCTTGATCGTACAGTGGTAATTGTTTTGATCGTACAGTGGTAATTGTCTTGATCGTATAGTGGTAATTGTCTTGATCGTACAGGGTAATTGTTTGGATCATATAATAGTAATTGTCTCGATCGAATAGTGGTAATTGTCTTGATCGTATAGTGGTAATTGTTCGATTATCAGCTGACAGGTAAATGAATCAACACAGCACAAATGCCTTTAAATTAAATGATGATTACATTGTCACATTATATAAGTGCAATTAAATGTCCAAACACAAACACACAGCTCGCTCTCTTGTTAATGATGGGTACATTGTCATATTATATAAGTGCCATTAAATGTCCAAACACAAACACACACCTCGCTCTCTTGTTAATGATGTGTACATTGTCACATTATATAAGTGCCATTAAATGTCCAAAACCAAACACACACCTCGCTCTCTTGCTAATGATGAGTACATTGTCACATTATATAAGTGCTATTAAATGTCCAAACACAAACACACACCTCGCTCTCTTGTTAATGATTAGTACATTGTAACATTATATACGTGCCATTAAATGTCCAAAAACAAACACAAACCTCGCTCTCTTGTTAATGATGAGTACATTGTCACATTATGTAAGTGCCATTAAATGTCCAAACACAAACACACACCTCGCTCTCTTGTAAATGATGATTACATTGTCACATTAAAATAAGTGCCATTAAATGTCCAAACACAAACTCACACCTCGCTCTCTTGTTAATGATGAGTACATTGTAACATTATATACGTGCAATTAAATGTCCAAAAACAAACACAAACCTCGCTCTCTTGTTAATGATGGGTACATTGTCACATTATAAAAGTGCCATTAAATGTCCAAACACAAACACACACCTCGCTCTCTTGTTAATTATGAGTACATTGTCATATTATATAAGTGCTATTAAATATCCAAACACAAAAACACACCTCGGTCTCTTGTTAATGATGGGTACATTGTCACATTATATAAGTGTCATTAAATGTCCAAACACAAACACACACATCGCTCTATTGTTAATGATGAGGACATTGTCACATAAGTGCCATTTAATGTCCACACACAAACACATACCTCGCTCTCTTATTAATGATGGGTACATTGTCACATTATATAAGTGCCATTAAATGTCCACACACAAACACACACCTCGCTCTCTTGTTAATGATGAGTACATTGTCACATTATATAAGTGCTATTAAATGTCCAAACACAAACACACACCTCGCTCTCTTGTTAATGATGAGTACATTGTCACATTATATAAGTGCCATTAAATGTCCAAACACAAACACACACCTCGCTCTCTTGTTAATGATGATTACATTGTCACATTAAAATAAGTGCCATTAAATGTCCACACACAAACACACACTTCGCACTCTTGTTAATGATGAGTATATTGTCACATTATATAAGTGCCATTAAATGTCCACACACAAACACACACCTCGCTCTCTTGTTAATGATGAGTACATTGTCACATTATATAAGTGTCATTAATTGTCCACACACAAACACACACCTCCCTCTCTTGTTAATGATGATTACATTGTCACATTATATAAGTGCCATTAAATGTCCACACACAAACACACACCTCGTTCTCTTGGTAAGCCTTTTATGTTTGTGGTGTCGCATGTTCCCTTGTTTTGTCGTTTGTTTTCATATGTGCGTTTTTGGTTGACTGCGTTTTTGTAAAATGTTCTTGTTCGACATTTTTATACCTACTATTTTGACATATAAACATAAATTGTTGTTGTTAAATACTGAAGTTGACCGAGTATTATATCAGGTGGTACAATACTGAATTTGGCCGGGTATTGTGGTACAATACTGAAGTTGGCCGGGTATTATATCATGTGGTACAATACTGAATTTGGCCGGATATTGTGGTACAATACTGAAGTTGGTGGGGTATTATATCATGTGGTACAATACTGAATTTGGCCGGATATTGTGGTACAATACTGAAGTTGGCCGGGTATTGTGGTATAATACTGAAATTGGCTGGGTATTGCGGTACAATACTGAAGTTGGCCGGTTATTGTGGTACAAAGCTGTAGTTGGCAGGGTAAGGAGGTTGTTACCTTTAACGGACGGTGGAATTGATATCTTTAGCAGTGGTTGTTACCTTAGTGGACTTGTTACCTTGAGCGTTGTAACACAATACAATCTCGGACGAGTTCGACAATGAAAATAAATCAAAACAGGCATTGCAAAGTTATTGAACTATCGTCTTCAGTGTTTAACCTACATTTCAATCCAATCAGATCGTGTAGATTTTAAAATTGCGTCAACATTTATTTCATTAAAACTCAGATTATGTCTTTATTTTATTAAGTGCAATCGCTATTTTATTTAGCGTTCAACTGCGCTTGAGAGAATGTTCATTCCAATATCAAATAATGCCATCGTTCATTAAATTATTAAACACTAAGTAAGTTTGTGTATATTAAGTGGATTTTTAACACAATAAAAACCCAACATCCTACGTTCCCTATATTAGGGTTTCTATTTTGTTAGAATTTCACTATATAAATATCTCCTAATACATAATTATACCGTATTTCTCACTTCATTCTTGCTATATATGTCCCCAGGGGCATATTTTAACTTTAAAACAACAAGTTACAACTAAAACAACTCACACACAAAAACACGATTTTCTACATTATTCTTTTCTATAACTTTTCAGGTTGTAAGTGTGAAGTAGAGTGCCAGGTGGGGGTGCTCAACTAAAACAAACACAGATTGACAACGCAAACAAAAAAGACTAAACTTGTTTTTCACATGAATGTTACACCTTTATTAATTTAAGGCGGGTCGCCACTGCCTTTTTACGGAAAAGAAACTACTCTAAAAACTTGTTCAGTTATAGTCTACTGCCTCTATATGTCAGTGGACTGAGCTTTAGGCTACAGACTTTGCCACGTGTGGTGTTGCTCCCTGGTAGAGGCATTTCTTATGGTCCTTCATCCTTCATTTCATCTCCCTCTTAGGCTGCTGTCCCTTAATAAACTTAATAAAATGTGCTAACGGGACGTAACACCTCATCATGTCATATCATGCAATGATTTTCATTGGTTCAATATACGTTGTAACAAAACATTTCGAATATAACAATGCAATGTTTTAAAATGGAGTACATCAGGTTTTTCGTTGTGTCTAGGGCTCCAACTTATAAGGACATATGTAACTTATAAAGACAATTTTAAGGTCGAAACCTATGTACAATTAAACCTCAAGAAACACGAGCGGGCCATACTAGCTCAGTTTAGATGCGGTATCTTACCGATCAGGATAGAAACAGGACGATATGTCGGTGAACAACTAGAGCAACGAACATGCCGTTTTTGTGATAGAAACGATGTTGAAAATGAAATTCATTTTCTCTTGAACTGTGATTTTTATTATAACATTAGGCAAAGTGTCTTCCATGAACGATTTGATGATCCCGAATTTACTAATTTATCATCAGTTAATAAATTATCATTTTTAATGCACAATTATCCAAGAAAACTTTCAAAATATTTGGTTAGAGCTTACCTTAAAAGAAAGACTACAATCTACAATAGATAACATGTATTTCAAATCAATATTGGTTATATTTATTTAAATCATTTAAATGTTTAACTTATGTCTTTCATGCGATCATGTGATTTTTATAATACATATATGTTTAGGTGACTTATAGGCCCATGGGGCCGGGTGTATTATCCATATATTACTATGTTTCAATGATTTGTATATATCTGTTATGTATATGCACATGTCACGTTAATAACATATTTACTTATTTTACTTACTTATAATTGTCAAGAAATTATATGTTCAAACACGACTCTTTATTTACAATGCAACTCATTGTTCACATGTAATTATAAACTATGTTTACGTTCATTCACGGTGTTGGGAAATTTCGAACTGTG
>JAWPHD010000501.1:377500-437500 GCA_037043455.1 Cyrtodaria siliqua
CGGTTCCAAAATCTGAGGAATGTCTTGTGTAATGACTGTATGACTTATTGCATTGATTGTGTATGCCAATTGCGATTACCGATATTCAATATCTATGACTTATTGCGATTTTTTTATTGTGATTTTGAGAAAAGCGTATGACTTATTTAGTCAATGTTTTCGTCTGCATCAGTAAAGTCCGGGCTTTTGATAACGTCAAACTTCACAAGAAACGGCGTTTCTTTTAAATACCTGTTTAAAGAATCCCGTATGTTTTCAAATGTTGTTGACTTGTACAGTTCGTTCTGGCGTCCATGTAAAAATGCGAGAGACATTCAGCGAGGCGAACACTGTCGAAGTTTTCAAAGTTCTCGTCCTGGCTTTTCTCCCTGAGGGAGGCATTGAGTTCAGACGAGGCAGATATGTTTGCTCTTGCCGTGTTTTTAGGGATACAATTCGACTTTTTCGCTAGGATTTCCTCCTCAGAATGGCTCGGAAATCGCTTCATGTTGTTTTGACAGAAATCAGCTGAGTTTGTTTACACTTGAAAAGCTCACGCGGAATCGATTTCGTAGTTTCTCGTGAGCCTACTTAAAAGATATATCGATCTATTGTTTAGGTTAAATGAAAAAATATAAATATTAATCGAAAAGAATAATATTTTTTTCATTTTAATCAAATAGTAATTTAGTAATATAAAAATCAAATCGATAGGATTTTGAAAGACGCCATTTGAATCTGGTAAGAGGCGCCCATGGGGGTATTTTATCCATGCTTACGTCTCGCGACCGCGACGTAGACATGTCTACGGCGAATGAACCAATCAAAACTCGAGATTTTTATTTGCAGTATGACAATATTAGTTATTAGAATTCTTGACAGGGGACATGGGCTCTCATTCCCTGCCTGGAAATTATATTCACCCGAGCCGTTATATTTGGCGGATGTTTTCATAAAATAAACGTATTTTATCACTATGTTAATGTTTTATTATCTGTAAAATTGCAAAAGAAATATATACCTAAGATTATTTCAGACCTTTACACAATAGAAAGCGCATGAAAAGGAAACAATCGGCGGTTACCTAAACGGATCGGCAACGTTATCGTCGCCATTTTGTTTTTGTGTATTGCAGGTATGGGGTACTTACTGGGAAATTATCCTATGTTCACGTTGTGAGACGTAGACATAGGCTCATGTCCACGGCCCATTGACCAATACAATCCCGAGTATTTTCTTTACAGTAGGACAAGGGCCTTTATCAGTTATATTCACTGGATCGTGTTGAAGATGTGTGCAACGTTTCATTGTCGTAGACCTTATACTTTGAATGTTATTTACAAGGTTACGGTCCAGGTTAAACCTATTTTCAAAGGGAAATAATCATGAAATAACTGAAAACATATGAATCAGAGAGTTATGGACATTTTTAAAATGTTTTCATTCAATCATGCCAATGATGATGCTAAAGATGTGTTTAAATGTGTCTAAACCTTTTTATCAAAGGGGAACAGTTTAAAAAAAATGAGCCAGAGAGTTATAGACCTTTATAAGTGTATTAAATGGATCTTGCTGGCGGTGTTTACAAAGTTCCATTGATGTTTACCCTACACTAGTGAAGGCTATTAGCCACAATCTGTTGTCAAGTAAATGTTAACGGACATATGGACAAACAGACAGACAGATGGACGGACGGACAGACAAGCCACGACTTAATACGTCCCTACGGGCGTATGAAAACAAAGCGTACATAGTGTAAAACAATACGGATGCGTTGTTGTTACGGTGTCAAGACACTTTCCCTTAGCCTCGTCCGTCGGATGGGGACGTAAACCGGGCGGTCCCGTGTATCGGTCTATCCTCCGAGCACGTTAAAGAACCATAGGAATCTATTCGATAATAAGAGTAGGGCAGGTTCCCGGATTCCTATGTATCATTCCCCTATCTCTGGGGCGGCTCTAAATAACCTATACTGTGTTGATGAGCCGTTAAACAACATTCAATTCGTTGTTTTCAAGTTTTGCTCCGGATAAAAGTTATAAGCATACAAAGGGAAAATACTCTAAATTAAATCAAGATAGAGTTCTGATTCTTATGCTTACTTTCTCTTGTTACCCTCTATCAGTGTGTTTAGTTTCATTCTAGCAGTGTTCAAGTTAAAGGGACACTGTCCGTTATTACGCAGATATTGAGCATAACCAAATAACAGACTTTTATTCAGTGAAATGAAATGTATAAATAAAAATTTGAGCATAGACCCAAAGAAGTGTGTAGTAATACATTCGTGAATTTGAAAAAAAAAAAGTTTTAATTATTATTTGTCAGTAATGTGGGTCCCACATTATTGACCTTTTCGGCTGATCACGTCACTTTCATTAGCGCTTTAGGTTTTCTACATAGTATGTATTGCGTAATATGTATAGCCCGCTCAGCTCAGCAAGGAGCGACGTCGACTATCTCGCACTCATTATTATTACCCGAGAGTGTAAAGCGAGTTCAAACGCACAAATCGACACTTCTTTTTTTGTACCACGATTGAATTCCATTAAACAATGTTGCATTTAATTAGTAAATATTAAATAATTTTTAGTGTGTAATGTTTGTGAGCGTAATTAGTGTGTGTTTTATAAGGTAAAAGTTACGGACATTGTCCCTTTAGGCTCCAGACAATAACTATATATATATTAAAATTACACGTTCAGTTTCATTCCAGTACCATTAGATGCTACGGACAAAAAGTGTAAGTATACAATTACAAAGGGCAATAACTCTAATCTTGTACCTTCTGGTTAGTACTTACTCATTGTGTTCCCTTCTTCTTCTTGTGATATATTTTCTGCAAAAATAAGTTTGGCATGCATAGTTATCCATATTTTATTTTTATATATATTAGCCTCAATTTAAAACCACGTGTGTTCAGGTCTCACACCTCAATTAATTTCCCATAGGGTTATTGTACAACCTTTTCCAACATCTGAGCTTCAAAGCTGGCCAATAATTGTTGTTGGTTTAATATCTTCAGTATAGGCAAGACCGGTAATTTAAAACAATAAAACACATGAGTTAGCCAATTGGTTGTTTTTCTCGCTCATGTTTATGTGACCCCTATGGAAAAATTCAAAATTCATAATCATACACTATGCGGTGATTAGGTCAAGCATTTCTGAAATTTGAATGAAACCTCATATCAACATGGGATTTTCTGTATCATCTGTTTTTTACACTGCAGATGTATGCTAAAGCAAAGGAAAACCTGTTTTTCAAAAAAACAAACGCCTAAAATTGAGAAAAACATCTGTTTTCCATTTGTCTCTAGGTCCGTAGAGTTTCAAGGGAGATAATAGAGGTGTGAGACTTGAATATATATTGAAAGCCAAAAGAAACGCACCACGTTTGTAAAAAGAACTATTGTTATTTTGTTTATTTTTGGGGACATTTCAAACATTGGTAATGGGTGTTTTTTTCTCCATTGGAAATGTTAACAGGGAACAGCTTCGAACATCCAAATATATTAGTTTATGCTTATGGAAACTGTATACATAATGTGTACATTCAAAATGATGGTGCGTTTCTTTTAACAACTGTTCCTCTGTGCATGTATATGCGATGTGTGTACATAATGTATTGCAGACTAAATTGTTTATTAAAAAACCGTGCCTGTCTAAAACAAATTGAACATGGCTTGATAATTTCATTTCACCTTCGAAAGAGAATAAGTTAATTATATTTATACGTACATAGAATAAGTGAATTACATTCATACGTACATAGAATCAGTAAATTACATTTATACGTACATAGAATAAGTTAATTACATTTATACGTACATCGAATAAGTCAATTAAGTTTATACGTACATAGAATAAGTTAATTACGTGTATACGTACATAGAAGTGAATTACATTTATACGTACATAGAATAAATGAATTACAGGTATACGTACATAGAATAAGTTAATTACATTTATACGTACATCGAATAAGTTAATTACGTGTATACGTACATCGAATAAATGAATTACGTGTATACGTACATAGAAGAAGTGAATTACATGTATACGTACATAAAATAAATGAATTACGTGTATACGTACATAAAAGAAGTGAATTAAATGTATACGTACATAGAATAAGTTAATTACATTTATACGTACATCAAATAAGTTAATTACGTTTATACATACATAGAATAAATGCATTACGTTTATACGTACATAGAATAAGTTAATTACGTGTATACGTACATAGAAGAAGTGAATTACATTTATACGTACATAGAATAAGTGAATTACATGTATACGTACATAGAATAAGTGAATTACATGTATACGTACATAGAATAAGTTAATTACGTTTATACATACATAGAATAAATGAATTACGTGTATACGTACATATAATAAGTGAATTACATTTACGTACATAGAATAAGTGAATTACATTTATACGTACATAGAATAAGTTAATTACGTGTATTCGTACATAGAATAAGTGAATTACATTTATACGTACATAGAATAAGTGAATTACATGTATACGTACATAGAATAAGTGAATTACATTTATACGTACATATTTACACGAAGTATTACTGCACACCACCATAACTATAGACATGTTCAGAAGGAAAAACGAAAAATGAAACGTTACATGAAATGTAACATATTAACAAAATGTCTTCGTTTCAATGGAACACGGGAGCACTAATTCCTATACTCTAGTTGGATCTCCTGCGAATGATGTTGTTTCCACGAATACAATCGGTGTTCCACTTTCAATTTCTGGGGTAGATGAAAAGCAAAACAAACTTCCAACTTTGTTCTGGATTCCTAACTTACACACTTATAAAGCCGGCTTTTTTTCTTCTAATTCTGCCTGCACCACTACAAACATCTCCAAACGTTTAACGTCTTGCCTTACTGCCGTTAAAGATCACTTAAACAATATTGTGCTAAAGCTTATGACAACTCTGGGATTTATTTACTTTGGTCAATTAAACGTTAAGGAAACGTTCTTGATAATATTTGCTATAAACGTCAAGTTTAGCCTATAAGTACTTACGATTTTCCACATATATACAACATTACCACACAACCTTATCAAAGACAAGCTTATTGCTATCATTCAGAAAACGTTTGCTAGAGAAAATATTGCAGATTCGGCCTGTAACAATATTAAAGGGTTTTCACTAACGGCTGTTTTGTCAATTACACTATGTGGACTTGCCAAGAAGTTTCTTATTAGATAAAAAAAAAATCATCAAGTATGAACTACCATTTATAGACAAAGTGTTGGTATTCCTATGGATACGAACTGTGCACCTTTTGTCACAGAATTGTTTTTGTATTGCTATATAAGGGATTTCATGTTGAGTGTTTCACCAGCTACTCAGGCAGACGTAATTGAAGCCTTTAATGACACCTCTCGGTATCCGGATGACATATTGAACATTGACAAACCTTTCCTTTTTACTATGGTAAACACTATATACATGTATATTTATCCTAAAGAACTCAACAAACCTTATATTTCTGATACTGTTGGTTCTTTCCTCGATTTACAGCTCTCTATTTTAAATGGAGAAATAAGTAGCAAAATCTATGACAAGAGAGATGATTTTAATTTTTTTATGTTTTTAAATGTCCCCACTTAGATGGGGATGTTCCCCGAGCAAATTTTTATGGGATTTATGTTTCTCAACTTATTCGATTTTCTAGCGCTTGTAGTCGAGTTGAGGACTTTAATATTCGAAGTATTTCTATGACTTAACAACTACTTCATCAGTGCTACCGTTACCGTACGTAATTATAGGAACTCTTCTGCGACAACGACTATCACAACCTTACTCCTTTGTTGAAGTTATTTACAAACGTCGTTAGATCCTTTGTTATAATCACTTTCATACAATCTTTATTAAACTTGTTAACATGTCTATCAAAGAGATTAAGACCATATCATACTGCAACGCACAGAATTCTTAGTGGTTGACACATTTACAGTTCGCCAGTATGCTTTCATTTTTGATTGTGCGATAACCGGACAGACTGTGGACCCTACGAAGACGTCTACCTAAATCCTCAAAGTACGGCAGCGTTTGATGTTTGTCTTAACTATCATATTGTCGTACCCTTGGTGGTATGTTCTCTTGTTTTTGCTATGTCATTGAGTACTTGCATTGTGACTTTCTAGGCTTTTGGTTTTTATGTCATATATACAAGATCATCTATGTGTTGTACTTATAATGACTAGGAATGCTGTCTGTTAGATAATAGATAATATAACCTGGCGGGGATTTCTTTATTTACACTGTCCCGTTTTATTGGGATGACTGAAGGGTAAGAGTGAGGTCTGGTGCACCCCAGAAACTGGTTTAACCCCCAGCGGAATTTTTGTCACTGACCGTTCCAAGGCAGTAACCATATTGTCAAACAGTTTTTGTTTGTGATGTCACATACCTTGCTTTGTATTACCATAGTAAGTGTTGTTTGTGTTAATGCATGTTTGTGGATGACTGTGTTCTGTGAAAGCTAGATTTCCTGTTCGAATTTTATATATAGGAAATACTAGTATTGTCAGTATTGTAAAATTGACTCTTAAAAGTTATTAGCGTATGCTTTACAAAATTCGAAGCATTACGTGTTCCAAGTTTTAACTTTCATACCCCATCCAACCCCTTCTCCAAGAAGCGAAAACGGGGTTGGCTGGGGTTTGAAATAAAGCCTTAATTTCGGCTTAAAAAGTTTGCATATTGTAAATTAAAACATTTAATAGGTAATTTCAAACGCTTTATGATTTTCAGTAAATAATGTTTTTAAACGTGTTTTATTGTCGAAATATCCATTATAAAATCCTGCTGAGATAAGCTTTCCAATAGCTTAATGGAATTAAGGCGGGACCACGTAATGGAAAAAAGGTTCAATACTTCATTATATAAAATCACAAAACAGCATACAATCACATAACCAGCAACTTAAAACACTTAACACCGGCAAAGAATGTAAGCACTTATAATCCACGCCCATAACACCAAACTAGACTAACCGTTTCTCGCGCACACGCCATTTGAGACTGCGTAGTCTTGTTTGCAAATGCGTGTTCCATTGTTGCAGTTAGCATTAGAATCACGACAAACTCGATCAGGCGAACAATGTCCTGCAAGTGTGACTGGACTACCTCTTGGGACCCTATGATTGTACATACTGAAACCCCAACTAAGGGAGGTGGGTGCATGAGCTTTCGTCCCTCGGGTTTTCTGGTCGTACCCTATATTGGTTTTCTCTTTAGCAGCAACTACTATGGTTGTTCAGTACGATTCTGGATACATCACGAGATGTTTATTATCTTTAATAGACTTTATTGTTAGAGAATTCCTTTTGATGGGATGTAGTTTTGTTTACACTGTCTTGTCTATTTGGGCGCTGAAGACAGGATAATAGCGAGGATTGTGCGCATATAAAATCGATTCAAGCTAACCAGTAGGCCTTATTGCCTAACGACCGTTTCAAGTCGGTAACCATGTCTTCACCACCCTTTCTGTTGTTTTTTGTCTCTTTCATCGTATTACCAAGTCCTTGTTTGCAGTACAGTGCGGACCTACGCTGTGGTTTCTATAGGACCCTATATCTCATTTTTCCTGAATACAATCAAAGTACTCTTTGAAATTCATGTTGAAAATATAGTGTTTACATGTTTATATGGGCATTTGAATTTCAAAATATTAGATGAAGTTTCAACATTCCTTTAATTGAGTACAGAGAACGTAAACGTGAATAGGATGTGGCCACAGAATTGTTAGACGACACCTAGAAAAGAAACATAAATTCTTGAGAAGTTGTGATTCGAGTCCGTTTAAAGTTTAGGTACCGACCATTTTGATTTCTGGGGGTTGGGGGGCCTGGAATTTTTTTTGAAAAAATATTCTGGCCCTTGAATTGCTGAAAAAAAATATCCTGGCTCTGACTTGAAGGAAAAAAAATAAACAGTCCCTCAAATTGTTGGAAAAAAATAATCTGGCTCTGAGTCCAATTAGAGGAAAAAAATCTGGCTCCCTCTTCAGTCAATAAGATAAATGTAGATCTACTTCATCAGCCACTGGATTCAACATGGATATGTTTAACCACAATCTGGCTACATCCACAACTTCTGCTCAGAAGTTTATTGAAATGAGTTGTAGAAGAAATGTGATATGCATAGATCATGGTAGTAATACGTGGTATACATTAGTCATGGCAGTTATAAATGTAGTATACACTGGTAATGGTGGCAGTAAATGTGTTGTATAAAGTGTTATAAAGTGATCATGGTAGTTATTTGGTATACATTGATCATGGTAGTAATGAACATGATATTCATATAAAGTCATGGTTATAATTAATGTGGTATACATAAGTCATGGTTGTAATAAGGCCATTATTTTTTGATAATTCGTTTTACGAAACCTCCTACGACAAAACGAAATTTGATCGTTTATTTTTTATTTTTTTCCCTTCCTCCTACAGCTATTCTCTGTCTTGATGGTTCTTAAAAATAATAAAAAATAATGGCCTAAATGTGATATACATTGGTCATGGTAGTATGTAAATATTGCAATCCTGTGAGGGTGACAGTGAACATTTGTCAACCTTCTAAGGCTATTTATTTTATTATACTGAAAAATATGTTTGAAAAAGATATTTGGTTCTGCTAAATTTTCCTTTGAAATACATGGTCACTTCCCTCTGTTCAAAATCACTATTCTCAGCACATGGAAAACATGCTTTGGCAAATGGTTCTTTATGTTCTTTCGGAATCTTCAGCTGTGAACTCACGAGTAAACTTCAAATCATCTATAGAAAGTTGTGCAAACTGTGTCAGCCATTTTAGTAAATGTTCACTGATTTTTATTTGTGTATACACTTTTCAGCATTGGACATCCCAATACATAATTTGACTTCACAATCTTATACTGGGGTGACATTACAAAAAAATACTATCATTCGGTGACTCACTCCACATTACAAGCTATATGGGATATTACAAAAATGGGAAAATAACAGTCTTGGAACATTTGACATTTAACATGAGGTATATTATTAATAAATATGGTATAAGTGGTCATGGTAGTAATAAATGTAGTATGCATAGCTCATGGTAGTAATACATGGTTTATTCAGTGGTCATGGTAGTAATAAATGGGGTATTCAGTGGTCATGGTAGTAATACTTGCAATATACAGTGGTCATGATAGTAATACTTGCAATATACAGTGGACATGGTAGTAGAAAATGAGGTAAAGAATAGCCATGACAGATATAGATGTGATGTACTTTGGGCATGTTATTAATCCATGCAGTATGCAGTGGTCATGATAGTATTACAATACAAGGGTCCTGGTACTTATGCGATGGACTTTGTGAATATCATCAATAAGTAAATGGACTTAAGAAGCAGCTTCAGCCACATGCAATGCCAGGTTACAGACAAAGCCATGCGCTATATGCCAGTGTTAATAAGAATGGTATGGAACATGGTAGTCATTGCCCAGTACAAAACGATCCCCTACCAAACAAAACATCCAATCAATTCATAATTCAGAAGAGCAAAAGGGGGCTCACATAGAAAGCAGACAAGTACAAGCATAACTAAATATTAACACCAGCACATGAAGTTCTATCCACCAAATATGGAAAGATCCATATTAAACAAAAGAGCTGTCGAAAGGACAGCATTCTCCACTATTCAAGGTCAATTTTAAACAAGGTCACTGACACATCTGTCTCACCAACCATGGTGCCAGTTCATTCACAAGGCCAAGTCTTAATTGTGGAGGTTAATAGGGGTGGCGACTGAGGTGAGGGTGTAGGGGTGGTCAGTGAACATATATACCAAATATCAAAGAAAGACCTTCAATACCCCAGAAAGAATATGAACTTGAAGAGGGTGGGGAGGGGAAGTGAAGTGTTACTGAATAGGGAAAAAAACACAGAAATAATACAATATGTTCATTGGAGATTGGGGTTGAGAGGAGGGTGTTGGGAAGGGGATGGAAAAGATCAGGATGGATGCAGACATGGTAACTGAAGAATAGAATAAGTATTTGTCTATCTGGGGTGATGGTGGTAGTGTAGGAGTGGGGAAGGTGTGGTGTTTATGGGGCTAATGATATATACAGGCTTGCCATTGTTATTGGATGTATGCAGTTAGTTTCATTGAAATATATGAAGCTGCTTAAAAAACGTTAACTGAAACTCTAAGTTGAAAAAGAAAATATCCTCTGGCTAAAATGAAATAAAAAGTTATGAAACATGATTGTGTCTGTAATTCATGACACTTGTCAAGCTTCTTTGGCTGAGATTTCTGGCTAGTTGGTATTGAAATAAATGGAATTGCCAACAAATAAAATAAAGCAATTCTAAGTCAAAAATTATAGGCTACACATTTTCTAAAATACAATACAGAAAATATTTATCCTGAAAAAGGGCCATCATTTTGCTAAAATGCAATACAGAGTTATGGAACATGTGTCTGCTAGCATTCACGCTTTACTGAAGTTGTCTTAATAAATAACAATCACCTATTGAAATAAAGGACTTGCCTAAAATCTTTAACCAGCATTTTGGAGTCGAAAAACCCCCATAACTTTGCTTAAATGCAATACAGAGTTAATATGAACATGTGTCTACTAGTGCCCTTGATATTCCAAGCTTTACTGAAGTTTTGTTGATGTACGACTTTAAGTTGTAAAAATAAATGGACTTTGTCAAAAAAGAACTTTAACCAGAAATTCAAAGTAATAAAAAAAATATGCTTTTGCTTAAATGCCATACAGAGTTCTGGAACCTGTGTATACCAGTGTCCTTGATGGTATTGATGACATATTTCAAGTTTCACTGATCAGTGGTTGCTGAAATAACAGACTTGGCTAACAACTGAAAACCAACCTGACGACGCAGACGTTGAGAAGATCTACAACAGTTCTTCTTATTCTACGAATAGTAAAACTTAAAAAAACAATATTCTGGCTTTCAAGTTCACGAAAATAAAAAATCTGGCCAGTGTATTAGGCGAAAAAAAATCATATTCCGGCTCAAAGGAAAATCCCAAACCCTCCTTGTCTTTTTTCTTTCATTTTAGTGTAAAATGACCTCTACAAAGACTAGCACCTTTGCTATAACTTGCGGACCCTTCTACCTAAACCCTCAAGGGACGGTATCGTTTGATTTTTTGCCTGAAATCGTGTCTTGTCGTACCTTAAAAGTGTGTTGACAGTTCCAAGGCTGTAGCCCTATTGTCAAATCTTATAGTGTTTGTCACGTCATACGCCTGTATTCCTTATTCACATTGCCAATCATGTTTGTCTTTTTGTGTGTTTTGGGGTTTACTTTGTTCTGTGAAAGCTGCATTCCTGTTCGACTTTTATACTTATGTTTGTTATATTGTTGTTCTGGCTTCTATCAAGTCACTGAATTCATATAGTGGTTTTATAGGCTTTCGGTTTTATATGTATTTATAGATGACCATCAACGTGTTATATACTTATACTGATACTGACTATAAATGCTGCTTGTTTGTTAAATAATATAGCCTGGTGAGGATCTCTTTATTTACATTGTCCCGTTTTATTGGGATGATAATAGGGTGAGAATGAGGTTTGGTGCAACCAAGAACCTGGTTTAAACCCCCCAGTGGCCGTATTCCACTGAACCTGCCAAGGCGGTAGCTTTATTGTCAGCCCGTTTATGTTTATCATGTCACATGCCTTGCTTCTAACTAACTAACAGTGTACTTGTTGTTTATTTTAATGCGTGCTTTTGGTTGACTGTGTTCTACGAGAGTTACATTTCCGGTTAGAATTTATACCTACTCATTCAATATTAAAAGTTATTTCATTAAATTCAATGTTTCCTCTTTTTAATGTAACTTAGTTTAAGCAATATTTTATTTAAGAAATGTGGTGAACAATGTATCAAATAATACATAGACAGGATTCGGATATATCTTACATTTCCAATTACAAGGGTACCAGCAAGAAAACTAAAAGTACAACCAAAATCATCACAATATGGAAATGCTTCGTAAAATATAAAAATTGATTCGATATTTTAGCATAAATGTCTGGGAATTTCTGCGATGTACACAAAACAAACAACTCCTTTAGTACAGAGTACCTTCCTTCATTAATGTAAACTGCAACAAATTCCTTATTTTCTTGTCCCATATTTGGCTTCTGTTTTTTTTTTTTTGGAATTTTTGTTTGATTTGATTGCGTGTTTTTGGTTTACTGTGTTTTGCGAATGTCTGTCTTGAAAACAAACGTGATGCGGAGCCATCGCTGGTAAAGCATCAATAAGATTGCGTAAAACAAACGTAACGCGGAGCCATCGTTGATGATGCATGAATTAATAAGATTGCGTAAACCAACCTCCACGGTACTCGCGGATGTCAATAATTATTAGAGCTTCATTGTCAATACTATTACTGCCAGCGTTGTAAATCTGACTCCTATTACAATATGGCTTTACAAAAATCGAAAACAATAAATAATCAAACATTTTATCATATAAAATTACAAAACGGCATGCACACACCCTAACCAACAAATTAAAACAACACCTAACACTGTTTAGTATGCAACCACTTGGAATCCACGCCCACAACACCACACTAGACCAACCATTTCTCGTGCACACGCCATTCTTGGTTGCATATGCATATCCCATTGTGGAAATTAGTATTAGAATCAAAACAAACTTGATGAGTCGAGCAATGTCCTCCAAGTCGTCCTGAATACAGTCAAAGTACTATTTAAATTATATGTTTAAAATATAGTGTTTACATGTTTATATGGGCATTTGAATTTCAATTTATTGGATGAAGTTTCAACATGTCTTTAATTGAGTACAGAGAACGTAAACGTAAATAGGATGCGGCCACAGAATTGTTAGACGATACCACGAAAAGAACATATATTCTTGGGAAGTTGTGATACGAGTCCGTTTAAAGTTTGCACGCCAAAACTAAATATGTTTACACATTTACACTTAATTTCTTATAAATCTTAATGGAATACTTCGAATAAATAAATGACAAAAAAATGTTACACTCACCATCACCCAAACCAATTATGCTTCTTGTAAAATTTTGATTTTGATTCTTTGAGCTATTTTACTTTTTGAAAATGTTTTCCCTCGGAATTACAATATCACGTTTTCAGAAAGATTGAATTATAAGAGATAAAGGATGAGTTCAATCATTGGGAAATTGTTCACGAGATGGGAGTCGCCCCGCATTTTGGAGGCCTGCATCGAGTGAAGGTATTATTCCGAATAACGGAGCCCAATATTGAATAGACTATGTAGTACATTTCAACATATAGTTGTTGTATCTTTACTGGAGATTGCAACAAAATCACAAAACAGCATTCACACACCATAACCAACAGCGTAGAATAACACATAACACCGTAAATAGTGTAACCACTTGAAATCCTATTTTGATATATAAAGATGTAAACATAGTATGTTCAACACTATAAACTCACAAAACAGTATTTACACACCATAACTAAAACAACAAAACAACACCAAACACTGTAAAGAATGTAACCCTTTCAAATCCATGCCCATAACACCACGCTAGACTAACCATTTCTCGCAGCACACACGCTATTTAAGGCTGTGTAGTCTTGTTTACAGGAGCATGTTCCATTGTCACAATTAGCATTCGAATCAAGACAAACTTGATCAGTCGAACAATGTCCTCCAAGTTCTCCTGAATACAGTCAAAATATGTTATGAAATGCATTTTGAAAATATATATTTTATATGTTAATAAATAAAAAAATGGGCATTTGAATTTCAAAATATTAGATGAAGTTTCAACATTCCTTGAATTGAGATTATATTATAGAAAATCTAAACGTGACCAGGATTTACAAATATGTTCTCAGACTTGTAAGTCGGCATAACGAGAGAGAATATACACATTTTAGAAGTTGATATGATTCGAGTCCGTTTAAAGTTTACACGCCCGAACTAAATATGTTCTTCCTTGCGTTTCAAAGTGCAATTTTTTGAATAAATCAATAAATGAAAACACAAACGATGATACCCTAACCATACCCCAGACTAATTTCGCTGGTTGTAAAAACGCTATTTTCATTCCTTACTCGTTTTCTACATTTTAGAAGTGTTTGTCAATGGGATGAACACCTTTTTAGACAGTGTGTATGTTTTGAGATTAAATAAAGGATTGGTTCAACCACTGGGAATTGTTCACGAGATGGAAAGCATCCCGTATTTCCAGTGAATGCATTCTGGATGCCTACACTGAGTGAAAGAATTATTCCGAATAATCGAACCCAAAAGTGAATAGTCTATTGAATACATTTCAGCATATACGTACTTGTATACGTGGTGTGACTCTACTTGTGATTGCAACAATTTACCTGACAGTGTGTATACATTTCATAAATTACATTAAATACGAGATTGTAGATTGTTTTTAGTATTTGTTTTATTTGATAAAACATTCGAATATTTCGCCAATAGAATTGTAATACAAGTTTATCTTTGATTGTTATGGCGTTTGGTGCATTTGGTGTCCCAAACCCTCAATTGACTTTTTTCTTTCATTTTAGTGTGAAATGACCTCTTCAAAGAATAGCACCTTCGCTATAACTTGAAGACCCTCCTACCTAAACCCTCAAAGGACGGTATCGTTTGATTTTTTGCCTGAAATCGTGTCTTGTCGTACCCTTAATAGTTTTTGACCGTTCCAAGGCGGTAGCCATATTGTCAACACTTTTCGTGTTTGTGACGTCATATGCCTGTATTCCTTATTCACATTGCCAATCATGTTTGTCTTTTTGTGTGTTTTAGTATTCATACTAAAATCTATGATAAGAGAGATGATTTCAATTTTAACATCGTTAACTATCCACACCTCGATGGAGATGTACCTCGTGCTACCTCATATGGGGTGTATATCTCCCAGCTCATTCGATTTGCTAGAGCGTGTTATGATGTTATAGACTTCAATGATCGAAATCAAGTTATTACAAGTAAACTTCTTCAGCAGGGTTTTCGTTATCACAAACTACGTAGATCTTTCTCTAAATTCTACCGCCGCAACGAGGGCCTGCTGGAAAAGTACAACACCAACCTTAAAACACTTCTGCGACTAGGCATATCACAACCCTCATTTTATGGAGATGTGGTCTATAAACTTCGTAAGTTAAAGGGGTTTGACGGGTTTCCTGACCGCTTTACAAATTTAATCAGGAAGTTTGTCAGAAAAGGATATAACCCTTTGGTTTTGCAGCGCACTGCATGTTTAGTAATTGACCCCTCTACAGTCAGTCATTACGCTTCACTTTTCACTTGTGCGATGACTGGACTACCTCTTGGGACTCTATGATTGTACCTACTGAAACCCCAACTAAGGGAGGTGGGTGCATGAGCTTTCGTCCCTCGGGTTTTCTGGTCGTACCCTAGATTGGTTTTCTCTTTAGCTGCAACTACTATGGTTGTTCAGTACGATTCTGGATACATCCTGAGATGTTTATTATTTTGTATGTTTATCTTTAATTAGTTTCTCTGGATGTGGACTTTATTGTTAGAGAATTCCTTTTGATTGGATGTAGTTTTGTTTACACTGCCTTGTCTATTTGGGCGCTGAAGACAGGCTAATAGCGAGGATTGTGCGCATATAAAATCGATTCAAGCTAACCAATAGGCCTTATTGCCTACTGACCGTTCCAAGTCGGTAACCCTGTCTTCACCACCCTTTCTGTTGTATTTTGTCTCTTTCATTGTAGTTTCTAGTCCTTGTTTGCAGTACAGTGCGGACCTACGATGCCGTTGCGTTCGGGCGCTGTGGTTTCTATAGGACCCTATGTATTATTTTGCGTTTACTTTGTTCTGTGAAGCTGCATTCCTGTTCGACTTTTATACTTATTTTTGTTATATTGTTGTTCTGGCTTCTATCAAGTAACTAATTCATACATTGTGGGTTTATAGGCTTTTGTTTTTATATGTATATTAAGATGACCATCAACGTGTTATATACTTAAACTGATAATTATAATGAAGCACTCATCTTCCTATTAGATAATATTTTCGTCAGGTATGGTTCCACCGTTTACAGACAAATTGTTGATATCCCTATGGGTACGAACTCTGCACCACTTGTCGCAGATTTGTTTTTATTTTGCTATGAAAGAGATTTCATGTTGAGTCTTTCACCAAATACTCAGGCAGATGTTATTGAAGCTTTTAATGACACCTCTTGGTACCTGAATGACATACTGAACATTGACAACCCTTTCTTTACAACTATGGTTGATAATATTTATCCTAAAGAACTTCAGCTTAATAAAGCTCATATATCTGATAATAACTTTTCTTTTCTTGATTTAGATCTCTTGATTGAAAATGGTGAAATAATTAGCAAAATCAATGACAAGAGAGATGATTTTAATTTTGACATTGTTAATTACCCCCCACTTGGATGGGGATGTTCCCCGAGCAACTTCTTATGGGGTGTATGTGTCTCAACTTATTCGTTTTTCCAGAGCTTGTACTCGAGTTGAGGACTTTAATATTCGTAATCTTTGTATAACTGAAAAGCTACTCAATCAAGGTTACCGTTGCCATAAACTTCGTAAAACCTTTGCAAAATTTTATTATCGTAACCCTGATATTCTTTCCAAATATAAAAGTAATTGAAGGACTCTTCTGCGACAAGAACTATCACAAACTGACTTCTACAGTGATGTGATTTATAAACTTCGTAAGATTCTTGGTCATGATTACTTTCATACTATCTATGTTAAACTTGTTAAAAAGTTTATCAAAAAAGGTTTTGACCCTATCATTTTGCAACGTACTGCATGCTTGGTGCTGGACTCTTTTACAGTTCGCCACTATGCTTTCCTCTTTAATTTGTTCGATGACCGGACAGGCTGTGGACCCTATGATGACGCCTACCTAAAGTCCATATGGACGGTGGCGTTTGATGTTTAAACACCCAGTGCCGTATTCCACTGATCCCGCCAAGGCGGTAGCTTTATTGTCAACCCGTTTATGTTTATCATGTCACACGTCTTGCTTCTAACTGACTAACAGTGTACTTGTTGTTTATTTTAATGCGTGCTTTTGGTTGACTGTGTTCTGCGAAAGCTACATTTCCGGTTCGAATGTATACCTACTCTTAGCGTTTAACCATTCAATATTAAAAGTTATTTAATTAAATTCAATGTTTCCTCTTTTTAATGTAACTTAGTTTAAGCAATATTTTATTTAAGAAATGTGGTGAACAATGTATCAAGCAATACATAGATAGGATTTGGATGTAACTTACATTTCCAATTGAAAGGGTACCAGCCAGAAAACTAAAAGTACAACCCAAATCATCACAATATGGAAATGCATCGTAAACCATGAAAATCGATTCGATATTTTAGCATAAATGTCTAGGAATTTCTGCGATGGACAGCAAACAAACAGCTCCCTTAGAACACAGTACCTTCTCTTCATTGATGTAAACTGCAACAAATTCCTTAGTTTCTTATATTACATATTTGTCTGTGATTTGTATAGGAAATACTGGGAATAGAAAAGCTATATCTACTCGTTTGGTCTACTGGGAAATATCTGGATATCTGGGAGATATTTCCATGTAAGGAACATTGCTCGGCCTTTTCCGCCAGTTCGCCAAATGACGTTCCGATTGTTTTACGGACGTCGTCGTCAGATTCCGCCACTAGGGAATAACGATTACGGAAATTAACGAAGATTGCCGGTTCCACTTGTTTTGTTTGTATGACGTAACGTCGTCTTGGCGTTCTCGTGAAACTGGTGTAAAAAGCCATATTTATCATTCAGATCACATGCTTTTGCTAATAATAATTAATATTAAAAAGCAGGACAAAGGTCTCAATAAGGAACTACAATTATTTCACAAAATTATATGGGATGAGAATAAGGCGGATATTTTTTATGAACATGTTTTAACAAAACAGGATCAAATAAATAATTTTATATCAAATATAGATACTGATAGCGTTGATTCGTCGATCGAAAAATTCACTAAATTTCTGCAAGAAAATTTAAATGACGTTATGGGGAAAGAAATGACATTTTTTGAGCGGGAAATCATAAGAAAAAAACAAGTTAATAACTGGTTTGATGAGGACTGTATAAAACGCGTAAACTATTTACAAATGCCAGAAATAATTTTTTAAAATGCAAAAATGACGATAATAGAAGGACGTTCTCTGAAACGAGAACCTTTTACAATAAAACCAAGCGTACAGCTCATACCAATTTTAAACGCAGTGAAGGTAAACGCGTATGCGATTTGGCGAAATCAAAACCGTGTGACTTTTAGAAAAACATTAACAAACATTTGAATAAGAAAAGGAAACGCTCGGACAACTTGTCAGTTCAGGATTTCTTCGATCATTTTAAAACAATATTTCAAACAGACAATAATGTACACAATATAAATGATAACCCGACAGATAACCAGTCGGATTTATTCCGGAAGTATTTAAATCAACAAGGAATATTATTTTACCTTATATTGTTAAAATCTTAAATAAGATTTTCTTAAGCGGAGAATATCCAAAGTCTTGGGGTGAAGGAATGTTAATCCCTATATTCAAGAATAAGGGAGATATTGACTCCACGAGTAATTACAGAGGTATAACTCTTATAAATATGTTAGCAAAAATATTTTCTCATGTTTTACTTAATCGTATAAATAAATGGTCCGTAAAACACAATAAGATAAATGATAACCAGTATGGATTTCAAAAAGGTAAATCTACTGCTGACTGTATTTTTAATTTCTATTCTATGATTGCAAAAGTTTTAAGCACAAAAAGTAAAAAACGCTGTTGTGCGTTTGTCGATTTCGAAAAAGCGTTCGATACATTAGAAAGATATTTACTGTGGCATAAACTCTCACAGGAAATTATAAGTCGTAGAATGCTGAAAATTCTTCAGTCAATATATAGCAAGGTAAAGGCTTATATAAAATACACAAAAATAAAGTTTCAGAATTTCTCAACTCCGACAAAGGTTTAAAGCAGGGGGATCCTTTGTCTCCGATAATGGTTATGTGTTTCATTAACGACATAGCTAGTTGTATAAACTCTGATATTAATGACGTGTTTAAAATTAATGAATTTAAGGTGTTTATCTTGTTATATGCAGATGATTCTGTGATCTTTACACAATCGGCCGAATCGTTACAATACATGTTAAACGATTTATAAAACTATTGTAATACCTGGGGATTAAAAATTAACACTAGTAAAACCAACATAATGGTCTTCGAAAAGGGCAGGCATTCCATGCCAAAACTGTATATTAATGAAGTTGAATTGGAACTAGTAACGTCATTCAAGTATTTGGGCGGGGAATTTTTCAAAAATGGTAATTGGTCAAGAACCCAACAGCATTTAGCTCAGCATGCATCTTACTCACTTCATAAGTTATACAATGTATTTAACCAGATAACTATCCCTATTAAGGAGAAGTGTAAATTATTTGACTCCCTTGTGGGATCAATTTTAAACTATGCAAGTGAAATTTGGGGGTTCCATGAAGCGCCTAAAATAGAAAATGTACACACCAAATTCTGTAGAAATATTTTATGTGTAAGAAAATCAACTAACTTAGAGGCCTTATATGGAGAGTTGGGTCATAACCCTTAAATATATATAGAAAACAAAAAATACTTAAATACTGGGCAAATATTTTTACCAATCGCGATTCTCTAGCTTTCAAGATTTATTGGATGTTAAAAGAGGATTGCGAATATAATGAGAATCGAATGAACTGGGTGGGGTATATAAAACGTGAATTAGAAAACCTTGGGTTCGCGGATATTTGGCACAATCAACTGTTGATAGATATACCATATGAGCAAATCAAACCTAGAATAGCAGATCAATATAAACAATATTGGTTTGGCAAGATAAATAATTCAAACAGATTATTATCATATAGCAGATTTAAATACAACCTTGATTATGAAAATTATCTAAATATTATAGCGACACCTAAATTTCGTATTTCCTTTAACGAAATTTAGAATTTCTGCACATACCTTAGCTATTGAGACGGGGAGATATACTAATGTTGAGCGGAGTGAGAGATTGTGTATATATTGTAATATGAGAGCTATAGAGAGTGAGTATCATTTTTTGCTTGTCTGTCCGTTTTATGCGGAACTGAGAACAAAGTATTTGCCAAGATTTTTCTGTAGATGGCCAACACATAATAAATTTAATACTATCATGTCGAAGCAATCTAAACACTTACTCGAACAGTTAAGCAAATACCTATATTATGCCTCTTAAAAGCACATTGTAATAATTAACGCATTGATTGTATAACAACTTGTACAATACCATTTTCCGCGTATGAGTATTTATGAACGAAAAATGTCAGAAAATATATAATAATTGTATTCCTCCTTGAAAATAATTGGAATGAACAGATATTTATATTTATTTGCATTATGTCACCATGAATGGGAGAAAGATTGTATTATTCATTTTGTAGGCTATAAACTATTATTATGGTTTAATGCTGAATAAAATTATGTTATGTTATGTTATGTCATTAGAAATATTAATAAAATATCATTTTAAATTATGTAATATATAGTTTAATAACCAGTGTTTTTGAGATACTGAAAATATCTCCCGAGGTAGAGATTTTTTTTTTTTTTGTATTATATTTACTCGAGCATGTTTGTGTTTTACTTATATTGCCTATTGATGCTGCCTTGTTGGTTAGAGATTAGATCATGGCGGGGATTTCTTTATTTACACTGTCCTGTTTTAATGGGATGACAGTAGGGTAAGTGTGAGGTTTGATGCACCCTAGAACCGGTTTCAACCCCCAGTGGCCTACTTTGCCACTGACCGTTCCAAGGCGGTAGCCCTATTGTCAACCCTTTTGTGTTTGCGATGTCGTTTGCATTTAATATTACTTTTGCCTTCTTGTTTGTCTGTTTGCGTGTTTGTTTCTGTGTTTGGTGGATGACTGTCCTCCTTGAATGCTGCTTTCCCTGTCCGATCTTCTTTTTTTTCTTGGTAAACGTGGTGTGACTCTACTTGTGATTGCAACACATTACCAATGACAATGCTTATGAATGTCATAAATTACATTAAATATATTGATTTTAGTAGTTGTTTTACTTGATAACAAATTCGAATATTTCACCATTAGAAATGTAATACAAGTTTATCTTTGATTGTTATGACGTTTGGTGCAATTGATGTCCCAAAGCCTCAATTGACTTTTTTTCTTTCATTTTAGTGTGAAATGACCTCTACAGAGAATAGCACCTTTGCTATAACTTGTGGACCCTTCTTCCAAAACCCTCAATGGACGGTATCATTTGATTTTTTGCCTGAAATCGTGTCTTGTCGTACCCATAATATTTTGCTGACCGTTCCAAGGCTGTAGCCCTATTGGCAATCGTTTTGTTGTGTTTGTGACGGCATATGCCTTTATTCGTTATTAACATTGCCATTCATGTTGTTGTTTTTTTTGTGTTTTGGGGTTTACTGTGTTCTGTGATTGCTGCATTTCCTGTTCGACTTTTATATTTATTTTTGTAATATTGTTGTTCTGGCTTCTATCAAGTCACTGAATTGATACATTGTGGCTTTATGGGCTTTTGTTTTTATATGTATTTATACATGACCATCAACTTGTTACACTTATACAGATACTTAATATACTTATACTTATACAGACTATTAATTATGCCTTGTTTGTTTAAGAATATAGCCTGGCGGGGATTTCTTTATTTACACTGTCCCGTGTAATTGGGATAATAATTAGGTGAGAGTGAGGTTTGGTGCAACCTAGAACCTGGTTTAAACCCCCAGTGCCGTATTCCACTGATCGTGCCAAGGCGGTAGCTTTATTTTCAACCCGTTTATGTTTATCATGTCACATGCCTTTGCTTCTAACTAACTAACAGTCTACTTGTTGTTTATTTTAATGCGTGCTTTTGGTTGACTGTGTTCTGCGAAAGCTGTATGTCCTGTTTGAACTTTATATTGTATATCATAACCATTCAATATTTAAAGTTATTTCATTAAATTCAAGGTTTCGTCTGTTTAATGTAACTTAGTTTAAGCAATATTTTATTTAAGAAATGTGATGAACAATGTATCGAATAACAGATGGACAGGAGTTGGATGTAACTTACATTTCCAATTACAAGGGTTCCAGCCAGAAAACCAAAAATACAAACAAAATCATCACAATATGGAAATGGATCGTAAAATATGAAAATCGATCCGAAATTTTAACATAAATGTCTAGGCATTTCTGCGATTTACACCAAACAAACAAATATTTTAGTACACATTACATTCTCGTCATTAATGTAGACTGCAACAACTCCTTATTTTTCTTGTATTATAATAATCCTGAATTAATAACATATATATTGTTGTGAAAACCAATGACTTTCAGCTCATTTTGTAGCACTGTATTAGCAAAACAATAACCACTTTAAGCTTTTACCACTGATCGTTTCACGGCGGTACTCCTATTGTCAACATTTTATGTGTGTGTGTGTGTGTGTGTGTGGTGTCCCATATTTTGCTTCTGTTTTTCTTTGTTTCATTTGATTGCGTGCTTTTGGAGAATTGTTTTGTGAATGCAACATTTCCTTTTCAGAAAACAAACGTGATGCTGAGTCAAGGCTGGTAATGCATGAATAAGACTGCGTAAAACAAACGTAACGCGGAGCCATCGTTAATGATGCATGAATTAATAAGATTGCGTAAACCGGTACTCGCGGCTGTCAATAATTATTAGGGCTTCATTGTCAATACTATGAAGAAATATAAAAAGATCGGACATGGAAAGTAGTGTTCAAGGAGGACAGTCAACCACAAAACACAGAAACAAACACGCAAACAGACAAACAAGTAGGCAAAAGTAATATTAAATGCAAACGAGATCACAAACACAAAAGGGTTGACAATAGGGCTACCGCCTTGGAACGGTCAGTGGCAAAGTAGGCCACTGGGGGTTGAAACCGGTTCTAGGGTGCACCAAACCTCACACTTACCCTACTGTCATCCCATTAAAACAGGACAGTGTAAATAAAGAAATCCCCGCCATGATCTAATCTCTAACCAACAAGGCAGCATCAATAGGCAATATAAGTAAAACACAAATACGCTCGTGTAAATATAATACAAAATGAAACAATAGCCTAGAAAGCCACAATGAAGGTACACAATGACTTGGTACAAGCCAGAGCAACAAGAGAATAAACCATTAAGGACACGACAAGAAAGATCATTGACAAACATCAAACGCCACCGTCCCAATGGGCTTTAGGTAGGCGTCATCATAGGGTCCACAGCCTGTCCGTTCATCGTACAATTAAAGAGGAAAGCATAGTGGCGAAATGTAAAAGGGTCCACCTCCACGCATGCCGTACGTTGCAAAATGATAGGGTCATAACCTCTTTTGATAAACTTTTTAACAAGTTTAACAAAGATAGTATGAAAGTGATCATGACCAACAATCTTACGAAGTTTATACATCACATCATCATAGAAATCAGGTTGTGATAGTCCTTGTCGCAGAAGAGTCCTTAAATTACTTTTATATTTGGAAAGAAGATCAGAGTTACGATAATAATTTTTTGCGAAGGTTTTACGAAGTTTATGGTAACGGTAATCCTGATTGAGTAGCTTTTTAGTTATACAAAGTTTACGAATATTAAGGTCCTCAACTCGAGTACAAGCTCCTGAAAAACGAATAAGTTGAGACACATACACCCCATAAGAAGTTGCTCGGGGAACATCCCCATCCAAGTGGGGATAATTAACAATGTCAAAATTAAAATCATCTCTCTTGTCATAGATTTTGCTAATTATTTCACCATTTTCAATCGAGAGATCTAAATCAAGAAAAGAAGCGTTATTATGAGATATATTAGTTTTGTTAAGCTGAAGTTTTTTAGGATAAATATTACTGATCATAGTTGGAAAGAAAGGGTTGTCAATGTTCAATATGTCATCCAGATACCGAGAGGTGTCATTAAAGGCTTCAATAACATCTGCTTGGGTATCTGGTGAAAGACTCAACATGAAATCTCTTTCATAGCAAAATAAAAACAAATCTGCGACAAGTGGTGCACAGTTCGTACCAATAGAGATACCAACAATTTGTCTATAAACGGTGTTTCCATACCTGACGACAATTTTATCTAATAGGAAGATGAGTGCTTCACAAACTACATAGCAAGTCCACATAGTAGAATTGTCTAAACTGCCGTTAGTAAAAAAACGCTTTAATATTATTACATGCCAAAAATGTAGTATTTTCTCTAGCGAATGTTTTTTTAATAAGAGAAATTAGCTTGTCTTTAATAAGGTGATGTGGTAAGGTTGTATATAGTGTAGAGAAGTCATAAGTGCTTATTGATGAAACTTGACCTTTATTGACAATTTTATCAAGAACGTCTCCTAAATTTTGTATAGAGCTAAATAAATTAATCCCAGAGTTTTCATAAGTTTTATCACAATATAGTGTAACGTGATCTTTAACGGCAGTAAGACAAGAAGTTAAAAGTTTGAAGATGTGTGTTGTGGTGCAGGCACTAGAATTCGAAATAAAGCTAGCCTTATACGGATTTTTATGTAATTTAGGAATCCAGTACATAGTAGGCAGTTTATTTTGCTTATCGTTTACACCAGCCTTGAAAGTAGTGCACCGAGTGATATGTGCGGAAACAACATCATCCTCAGTAGAATTAACTGGAGTATACGAATTGGTGCTGCCGAGTTGCAGAGATAAAACATTGACGTACTTTAGGCGTCAATCAATAATTACATTATTAGCTGCTTTATCTGCAGGAACTAAAACAAATTTGTTATGAAATTCCTAAATTCCCGATTTTAAATTACGAAAGGAAAACCTAGGTCTCGGAGGAAGTAAATAGGGGTTAGCATTATAAACGTTAATACGTGTATCAATAATATTAAGAAATGACTTTTTCCAAGTAGAAAGCGAGTTTGGGTCCGCATGTTCTCTACGACACCACTTTATACTAAAATCTTCAATGGAGTGGGCGATCTGGGCAAGACAGGCATTAAAATCAATAGTTGAAGGTAATCTATATTTAGGACCTTTCGAAAACAAATGTCGAATACTTTTATCAACAATATCAAAATGACCAGTGATGACATGACCTGCTGGAGCATAGCAAAATGTTGATGTGTTGTATTCACATCCCTTAGGAGTATTATGTACTATATCAAGGTCAGAAACTATTTTGTTGTAGTTGAAAATAATATTTCTTATAGGCTTTTAATACTTAAAACAAATTACAGGAATTTCGGAATTTTTGAAATATTTTGGGATAGAATCAACTACAAGAGTATCTCGAAAATTACTAGGCATGTCAATGAAATCAATACCTTTATTAATATATAGTAGTTTTAGAAAATGCATGACGTGATCAGACTCCTTGTCAATATGGGGTTGGAGAACATGTTGTGTGTAGCTTTGAACTATGGAAGCAGTGTTGTACAAGGGATCTGTACGAATGAAAATTGTGTCGGCTTCCTCGTCGATCAACATTAGTGAAGAAATGGACAAAGAGGTAAGCCGTAAAAGCATAGAGTGCTTTCTAGACTGTTTAAAAATAGTACGTAAATCAGCGACAGAAATAATTACCCGCGATTTACGTTTGATGTTACCATTACGCCTAAGACCATGAGACCTAGATTTAAGCTTTGAAATAGAAAATATTGAAAAAATGTCAATATTAGGATCTTTAGAAATATTTCCTTCCTGATAAATATTGTCATTAAGGCCGAATGGATAAGGTGTCTGTAAGTTTTTCATCCACTTAAGTGCTGCAATATGACTAGCTTTAATGTTAAAGCTTTTAGTAGCATCATTATCAAACAATATATATTCAACCGGCTGAACAGTTACGTTATTAAAATTATGACCTGACTGACGAAAGTGTTGGTACAAGTAATTTTTTAACTTTTTAGGATTACTTGCATTATATTTGTGTTCACGAAATCGAACTTATAAGGATCGACCTGTTTTTCCAACATATTGTATACCGCAAAGTGGTGCATTTCAAGTCAGAACATAAATGACGTGAGATGTACGTCAATCAACATTTGAAGCTAGACATAATTAAACAATCTGCAAGTAACAGCTGATGTAATGATGGACTTGCAAGATAAATAATTGCAACAACTGCACCTCTTAGCATTGCACTTATTAATAGAGGGAAATATTACTGCCAGCGTTGTACATTTGACTCCTATTAAAATATGGCTTTACAAAAATCTAATCAAACATTTTATCATATAAGATCACAAAACAGCATGCACACACCCTAACCAACAAATTAAAACAACACCTAACACTATTTAATATGCAACCACTTGGAATGCACGCCCACAACACCACACTAGACCAACCATTTCTCGTGCACACGCCATTCGAGACTGTGTAGTCTTGGTTACATATGCATGTTCCACTGTGGCAATTAGTTTTAGAATCAAGACAAGTCGAGCAATGTCCTCCAAGTCTTCCTGAATACAGTCAAAATAAATGTTCAACATTTTATATATCACAATGGGCATTTGAATTTCAAAATATAAGATGAAGATTTTTTTAAATTGTTTATATTATAGACAAGGTTAAACTTGACCAGGGTTTAAATTTCGGCACCAGAATTGTGAGTCGACACCAAAAAGGAAAACATTAGTCCTTGAGAAGTTCATGTGATTTGAGTCCGTTTAAAGTTAACACGCCAGAACTGAATACGTATTTACACTTCCTTACACTACTTATGTAATAAATAAAACGATGTTACCCTCGCCATCCCCCGAGACCACATGTGCTTGTTGTAAACCTTTGATTTTGATTCTTTTAGCGTATTTTACATTTTAAAAGTGTTTTCCTATGAGAAGTACAATATCACCATTTTAGACAGTGTGAATGTTTAGAGATTAATTAAAGGATGACATTAATTAAAGGTTGGGTTCAAACACTAAGAATTTGTTCACGAGATGGGAAGCAAACCGTAATTAGAGTAAATGCATTCTGGAGGCCATTGAGAGAAACAAATATTCCGAACAATCCAACCAAATGTTGAATTGTCTATGTCATACATTTTACCATACCAATGGCAGTGCGTATGAATTTCATTATTTTTTTGTCGTATTTTTCATTTGGAATATATCACCCATACTGTAGAAATATAATACAAGTTTATCTATGATTATGACGTTTGATACATTTGGTGCCCAAAACCCTCATTTGACTCTTTTTTTTCTTCTTTTTTTCTGCGAAATGTCTTCTATAAATAAAAGAGCATTTGTTATAACTTTACAGTTGTTCTCTGTTTCTGTGTGTGTTTGTGGTTTACTGTCGTCTTTGAATGCTACTTTTTCTGTTCGATTGTTATATCTACTTTTAGTATTGTATTGTCATAACCATTCGATTGTTAATGTTATTTCAATGTTTCCGCTTTAATGTTATTTAAATTTACAATTGCAATGGTACCCGCAACAAACTCAACACTTCAAACAAAAAAATCAATATATGGTAATGCATCGGACAATATGAAAATCGATTAGATACTGTATCAAACTATTGTCATACTTTCTGAGTTGTATACCGTGGCCAAACAGATATGTTTAACTCCATTGGTACACATTTCCCTTTTTTATTGATGCAAACTGCAACACATTTCTTTGGTCAACAGTTCTGAAGTCATCACATCTTAATTGTTGCGACAAACAATGAATTATAGCCTTTCTTATCACCGTATTAGCAAAAAAACAAACATTTTAACTTTTTGCCATAAAACTTTCCAAGGCGGTTACCATATTTATTATCAGCCCGTTTATGTTTGTGTTGTCCCATACTTCCTTCTGTTTTGCCTTGTACTTGTTGTTTGTTTTGATTGCAAGTGTTGGTTGATTGTGTACTGTGAATGCTAAATTTCTTATTCATAAAAACCAAATGTGACGACGAGCCATTGTAGATGATGTATGAATAAAACAAACGAAACGCTGCGTTATCGTGGATGATGCATGAATTAATTAAATTGCACAAAACAACAGTGACGGTACTCGTGTCTGTCAATAATCATGATGGCTTTAAAGTAACCATTATTACTGACAGCGTTGTTACATTGACTATTACAATATGGCTTTACAAAATTCGAAAAACAAATCAAACACTTAATCATATAATATCACAACACACCATGCACACACCATAACCAACAACTTAAAATAACACTTAACACCGTAAATAATGTAACCTCTTCGAATCCACGCCCATAACCAATAATAAAGACTAACCATTTCTCGTGCACACGCCATTCGAGACAGTGTAGTCTATGTTACATATGCATGTTCCATTGTCACAAGTAGCCTTAGAATCAAGACAAACTTGATCAGTCGAACAATGTCCTCCAAGTGTTCCTGTATACAGTCAAAATACTCTTTGAAAAAATGCAGAACATATGGTGTTTACATTGTTATGTACCAAAACGGGCATTTGAATTTCAAAATATTAGATAAAGTTTCAACATTTCTTTAATTGAGTTTCTTTTACAGAAAACGTAAACGTGATCAAGATTAAAGATGTGGCCACATAACTGTAAGTCGACATCACCAAAAGACGATGGCGTTCGAGTGCGTTTAAAGTTGATATGTCACAGCTGAAATATGTTCTCACCTTCGTTATAATGTGAAGTCATGTGAATGCATTCTGAAAGCCTCCAATACGTGGAAGTATTCCGATTAATCAAACCCACTATTGCATGTTCTATTACATTTCAACATATATGTACCTTGTATACATTTTGTGAGTCGATTTGCGATTGAAACAAAATTACCAATGTCAATGCGTATCAATTTCACAAGTTCTCTGAATATATTGTTGTTGTTTTTTGTAGGTTTTTTATCCTTTCACGAATATTTCACCCACAGAAATGTAAAAGTTTATCTTTGATGTTATGATGTTTTGTCCATTTGGTGCACAAAACCCTAAATTGATTTTTATTCATGTTTGTGTGAAATGACTTCTTCAAAGAAAAGCACCTTTGCTATACCTTAGCATTGTATTATCACAATCATTCGATATTTAAAGTTATACCATCAAATTCAATGTTTCCTCATTTTAATATAAGTTACATTTCCATTTGCAAGGGCCACAAACTCAAATCTTCAAACAAATTCATCACTATACGGAAATGCATTGTAAAAACGTGAAAGAAATACGTATACCAAACAAGCATGGTTAACTCTTTTAATACACTCATTGATGCACACTGCAACACATTCCTTATTTTATCGGATTATATTACCTTGAAAAAATTATTATATTTGCTGTTGTGAAAAACAATGAATTTCAGCACTGAATGTTATAACTGAAAAAGAAAACTATAAAACAAAACACAAAACTTTAATTAAAAACATATATATCAGATTTTTTTTTATAATTCCGTTGTAAGGGCATTACGGGGTCCCGCTTAAATTCCATTAGGCGATGGGAAGCTTGTATTAGCAGAAGTTTATAACTGATATTTCGACAATAAAACACGTTTAAAAACATTTCTTGCTGAACAAATGCAATAACCTGTTTATATCTATTAAATGTTTTAATTTTACAATATTCAACCCCTTTTTTGCTTCTTGGTGAAGGGGTTGGATGGGGTATAAAAGTTAATACTCGGATAACGTAATGGTTATTTTATATATGATCAATAAAGTACTTACCAGGAGCATCTGTATGAGGCAGAGCACATGACCCTATTGAAGTATCTGCATTAGTTAGAACTTTATGGCCGCACGCTATTTGCAATTCTGCTAATTTGTCTTCAGCTGAAACAATTAGACCGAATGTAGAGCCATGTATTCTTGCATAACGGATAAGGTTATCCACATTTTACATCGGTGATGGAAAACCTGATCATACACATGGGGGAAGATAAAAATCGAGCGCTGATATCAACACTACAGTTGCATGACGTCATTGTGTTTAATAAACATGCACATCGTTAGTAGTCGTAGTCATAGGGAAATTCCAATCCTCGGTATAACTGTTTTAATCGGAACCTCGGCAGAGCCTCGGTTCCGATAAAAACAATTATACCTCGTGTTGGAATTCTCGATTTTCACCGGATACCCATGAAATATTCTTATAATACATTACCATATTGGAATTTGTTGTTTTGTGTTAGACGTACGTTCGCGACTGCATCAACATTTATTTTCAAAAATGCACATATTTCTTGTTTTATTCACAGCAAAAGAATGTTCATGTATTATACCGCACTTGAATCGCAAGAACACTGTTTTTTAAACATGACGGTTATAATACTAAGTGTTGTTGAATTTGCTTTTTAAAAACAAATGACTGTAAGTAAACAAAGTATCTCGATAAAGATGGATAAATATTATGTGCACGCTTAATTTCTTCTTAATTTAAACCGAAAGGTCTCCGTTAAGTAAATAATGCAAATACTAATATAGGGGTAAAACGTGCCGGGGTGTTTATTATACTTAGAAAGTTTCAAAACATTAATATACACACACAAATATATCCCGGAATCAAATAAGCAACCATTCTCAAAATAAACTTCAATCCCTTTTAAATAATGTTCATTTGTACGAAGTAAAACGGCAGTTTTATCATGTAACATGTGTACTATGCCGTACATGTATTGAGTGTGTATTCGTTAAAAACTATTTCTAAAATATAACTGTTTTAGACCAATCTGCCTTCATTTCTCGTTTTTAATATAAATAGATACATGCTTAGCATATTGTTCTTCTTATAAAGCTTTATCCCGGCAAATGTACTCACCATCAAATTTCAGCACACATTTTCCTTTCAGGACAGGATTCCTGTTTGTGATAGTCACCGTAATAAACCCACTTTCTGCTGTATAGACAAGAGACTGAGAATTTAAAGTGTTGTTTTGGCAAGTCACAGATACATTCCAGCCCTCCTCGACTATCTTAATTTCTTGTGAACATTTTCCGTTAGCCTGAAAGAAAAAAATAGAAATATGTATACATACTATAATCGAGACGAAGCTTCATTTTATACCGAGTTTCTATATATATCGTCAGGATCCTATTTAAAACAACTTAAAGCTACAGACCCTGTAATTAAATAGCTGATTTCTTTGTAGGCATGTCTTTATTTGTAACTTCGTTTTCAGAAGCTCATGGCGATATCGGGTATTTAAGCGATCAAATTTAACGCCGGACATCATTTACTATACAGACACCGAGCAGTTCATATCGCACCTGTAGACAGGTAGCAATATGATTTACGAGAAAAAAATGTTTGCCTCTTTCGTGACTTGAACACACGCCATTTAATTTTACAGTCCGTTCTAACAACGGAGCTATGGCGACTTTTTGAAAACATGGTATATTTAGTCAAATATACTGAGGGAAAAAAGTTTTTGTTGTACCCTGGCAATAATATATTTTTTGGTCGTACAATCAAGAAACTACTGCCATAGACACAATATTTTATTAAACACACATCAATAACAGTCGAACATCTTACTGACGTAACGAATAAATGAACGTAGGGGTCAAGCCCGTAAAGTCCCAAAATGTCAGTATATTTTGTATACAGTATTATTTCATCTAAACATCTTGCTAAACTTTTTTCCCTCAGTATATATTATGATGCACAAATTACTTAACATATTTGAATGACCTTCAAGAAGTATCAGTATATACTCCATCATCTCGCACATGTAAATAACCATTGCGTGGTGTAATACTGTTTATTATCAATTTAACTAAGATGTTTTCTCAAAACTTTAATCTCGATTTTTTTAGCGAATGATAAGTTTGTGCGCGTGTGTGTGCTATAATTATTACGTAATGGCTATTTAGTGTTAGAAATGCTACAAAATACCAGCAAGAGTCCGTGGTGTAGTGGTAAAATCGTCATGATACAAATAAATAGAGATGTAAAAATCGAAAAGAAAAGCAGAATTCAAGGACGACAGTCAACCACAAACACACACAGAAACAAAGAACAAATTTAAAGATGAATAAAAGGCCAAATAAGACATCACACACACAAAAAGGTTGACAATAGGACTACCGCCTTGGAATGGTCAGTGGCAAAAAAGACCGCTGGGGGTTTAAACCAGGTTCTAAGGTGCACCAAACCTCACACTTACCCTACTTCCCAATTAAACGAGGACAGTGTAAATAAAGAAATCTCCGCCATGAACGTGCTTTCAATAGCATGTAAATCAGCGACTGAAATAATTACACGTGATTTACGTTTGATGTTACCATTACGCCTACTACCATGATACCTAGAGTTACGCTTTCGAATGGAAAATATAGAACAAATGTCAATATTAGGATATTTTGAAATATTTCCTTGTTGATAAATATTGTCATTAAGGCCGAGTGGATATGGTGTCTGCACGTTTTTCATCCATTTAAGTTCTGCAATATGTCTAGCTTTCATTTTAAAGCTTTTAGAAGCATCATTATCATAAATTACGTATTCATCCGGTTGAACAGTAACGTTACTAAACGTATGACCTGACTGACGAAAGTGTTGGTATAAGTAATTTTTTAACTTTTTAGGATTACCTGCATTATATTTATGTTCACGAAATCGATCTTTTCACCAGATCGACCAGTTTGTCCAACATATTGTATACCGCAACGTTGTGTATTTCAAGTCAAAACATAAATGACGTGAGATGTACGTCAATCAACATTTGAAGCTAGACATACATTAAACATTCTACCATTAAAAGCTGATTTAATGGTGGACTTGGAAGATAAATAATTGCAACAACTGCACCTCTTAGCATTGCACTTATCAATAAAGGGAAACACCCTGCGTCTCGAATGAACTAAACGATTTCTGAAAGGAGACTTTATATAGTATTTCCTCAAAACAGGTGAGGAGTAACTGAAAAAAAGAGTATGATAATGGACCTTTGGAAACGGCCGAAAACGACACATACGAAATATTGCAGTCTCGGTTTGATTGTTCAAATAGTGAAATATGCTAGCTACCGCTCACGGCCTCTAGCCCCGGGTTGAGCAGAAGTCAATATTAATAAAATCAATAGTACATAATTTTAACCATCCCGAAGATGGCATGCATACGGCGGTGGACATGGAGTGCATTGCTTCCCCATGTCGTACGGCGTATGGTCCCAGTATCTAATACAATTAAATGCCCCGAAGAGCGAAATAAACATAATGGAATTTAGTTGGGAGCAGCGGTTATGAAGCCTGCGTATCACAAGTAACAGCCAAAAGACTAAATTAAAAAGCAGACAACATATCCTATAAGTGGTTAAAAAATACCCAGAGCCTTTAATCGGCCGGAGTAGTGGAACCACTTAATCGAAAATTAAGTAAGAAAACAAAAAAAAATGAAAAATTACCACCGATAATTAAATATAAGTATCGGGCTCAGCGATCTCCAAAGATGAAACGTTTGAGCCGTTATTAAAAATCCTGGTAATATTATTAGAAGGAGCATGAAACGAGGTTGCTGAATGAAGATTTAAAGAGGTACATATGGTTTAGTTCTAAGAAATGAAGAGTTATTTTGTTGAATTTGTATTGATGACGCAGACTTTAACCGAAGAGGTGAAATATTTATTTAAACTGCAAAGTCCCTGGTTTAAATCACGTTTCCGACAACTTTTTTTTTTATGAAAGTCGTATATTATCGATGTTACCTGTACGAAGGCTAGATAATATGTGGTATTTTACGCATCGATTTCTGGCTTATATACCGACTTTTTTGACGTCTATCGAATTGAAACTACTTCACCCGTGACTTATTCATATTTATGAGGTAGTATGAGTTTAAGTATAGCGTCTGTAGCTTTAAGGCCTATTGGTCAACCATCTTTAAAAAAGTAATACCAAAAATGGCTGGCGTATGGTCAAGTGGAAATTTCAATCAAATGCATATTTTAGGCATGAGCAATGTCAACCATAATTATAGGACAACACTTTTGATGTGAATATAACATCAGAAAGCATAGCTGAAGGCAGAAATTGTGCCCTTTGAAAATGTTGGTACAATTTTACTCAAAGTTGTTTTGTTTTTTCGCGAAATAAATGTGTCTATAGCATAGTCCAATGTAGAGCACACAAGCCATCAGTTCTGTATTCAGATTGCTGAAGATAGTTCGTCTAACGAAGATATGGTTAATCAAATGAAGCGATAGCTATTTTGTACACAAACACGTTTTAAGTACGATCGAGACCAATTTCTTATTTTGTACTTTGGTTCAGTTTATTTGTCATGACTAAACGATTTGGTTGCAATATATCACAATTTTATGATGCTTATGAATATTTAACTTGCATTATCAAGTATAAAAGTCATTATCATTCCTTACAACAATGCGGTAGAACAAACTTTTAATGATTTATGATTGTCTTGATATAGAAATACATTTAGCATATTAATAAATTCCTCAACATTTCGTGGGCGAAAACTACGCTCAGATACAAAGGGGAACTTGCATATTTCCACATATTCCCTGGCAACACTGCTATTATAATTTTGTCCATTTTGTCCATAAGTGTTCCTAAAAATGTAACCCTCTCCCCAATCAGACGATCATCCTCACTGCATTAATTCAAGCGCTTGCTTCATAAAATAAGTAATTTAAACTTAAAGACAAGCTAATTTCTCTTATTCAAAAAACATTCGCTAGAGAAAATACAACATTTTTGGCATGTAATAATATTAAAGCGTTTTTCACTAACGGCAGTTTAGACAATTATACTATGTGGACTTGCTATGAAGTTTGTGAAGCACTCATCTTCCTATTAGATAATATTTTCGTCAGGTATGGTACCACCGTTTATAGACAAATTGTTGGTATCCCTATGGGTACGAACTGTGCACCACTTGTCGCAGATTTGTTTTTATTTTTCTATGAAAGGGATTTCATGTTGAGTCTTTCACCAGATACCCAGGCAGATGTTATTGAAGCTTTTAATGACACCTCTCGGTATCTGGATGACATACTGAACATTGACAACCCTTTCTTTCCAACTATGGTTCATAATATTTATCCTAAAGAACTTCGGCTTAATAAAGAAAATATATCTGATAATAACGCTTCTTTTCTTGATTTAGATCTCTCGATTGAAAATGGTAAAATTATTAGCAAAATCTATGACAAGAGAGATGATTTTAATTTTGACATTGTTAATTATCCCCACTTGGATGGGCATGTTCCCCGAGCAACTTCTTATGGGGTGTATCTGTCTCAACTTATTCGTTTTTCTAGAGCTTGTACTCGAGTTGAGGACTTTAATATTCGTAATCTTTGTATAACTAAAAAGTTACTCAATCAGGGTTACCGTTACCATAAACTTCGTAAAACCTTTGCAAAATTTTATTATTGTAACCTTGATCTTCTTTCCAAATATAAATGTAATTTAAGGACTCTTCTGCGACAAGGACTATCACAACCTGACTTCTATGGTGATGTAATTTATAAACTTCGTAAGATTCTTGGTCATGATCACTTTCATACTATCTTTGTTAAACTTGTTAAAAAGTTTATCAAAAGAGGTTATGACCCTATCATTTTGCAACGTACTGCATGCTTGGTGGTGGACCCTTTTACAGTTCGCCACTATGCTTTCCTCTTTAATTGTACGATGACCGGACAGGCTGTGGACCCTATGATGACGCCTACCTAAAGCCCATTGGGACGGTGGCGTTTGATGTTTGTCCATGTTCTTTCTATTCGTGCCCTTAATGGTGTTTTCTCTTACTGCTCTGGCTTCTGCCAAGTCATTGAGTACCTTCATTGTGGCTTTCTAGGCTATTATTTTTTTGTATTATATTTACACGAGCATATTTCTGTTTGACTTATATTGCCTATTGATGCTGCCTTGTTGGTTAGAGTTTAGATCATGGCGGGGATTTCTTTATTTACACTGTCCTGTTTTAATGGGATGACAGTAGGGTAAGTGTGAGGTTTGGTGCACCCTAGAACCGGTTTAAACCCCCAGTGGCCTACTTTGCCACTGACTCTTCCAAGGCGGTAGCCCTATTGTCAACCCTTTTGTGTTTGTGATGTCGTTTGCATTTTTTATTACTTTTGCCTTTTCGTTTGTCTGTTTGCGTGTTTGTTTTTGTGTTTTGTGGCTGACTGTCGTCCTTGAATGCTGCTTTCCCTGTCCGATATTTTTAGCCTTCTTTACATTCTCTTATGGTGTATTATCCTGTATTGTGTATAGGCAAGGTTTGCATATGAGTTAATACAATGTTATATATAACTGAACTGATATTGTTTCGTGGTGGATTAGCGTGTATGTTACTAACCATCATGATGGATAAATATGAGTAAATGTAGTCAAACAACTATCAGGTGTGTTGAAAATCTTTCGACAACTCTGGACACAATGGCCGAAACGGACACCATGGCCTTCTTCAGAAGTACTTGTGTTGAATAATAATACAGACTTCATTCTATACCGAGCAAAATAAATTTAGCATATAAAATGCATGACAATTCCATAGACGAGATACAAAGTGGTGGCAATGAAAAAGTGATATAGATGTGACAAAACTAATGCTATGTAAAAGTCATTTGTAAACAAAGCCGGAGCTCAAAAGTAACGCAGATATGTTGGGAAAATACTTGTATAGGTTATCGAATACCGTTTTCATTTCAATCAAAAGGTGAGGCGATTTTAAAATTACGAAATTTGGAATGTTTTTGTTCGAGAAGAGCACTCTTTGGTGAACGGATTTTAACGTGTTTTAGACAATGACATATTGGGCAATTCTTATAATGTCAGACATTAATTGTGTTCATATCAATACGTTTGTATAATGAAACAAGTTGTTTTTAATATATGGGAAATAATTCTGATACTTCGCTTAGAAAATAATAAACTTTTAGGATTTTGGAAAATCACATCCTTACGTTGCATTTCTAATAGCTTCAAACAATTATATAAATGTTCATATGTTTAATCTATGTCCCTTAAAAGTAGTGCTAAACGTTTTTTGTTCAGTAAATGTTAATAAAACACAATGTATGACATTAAGACACCATACACTCTACATTACCTCTCATGAACAGACTCAATAAAACTGAGTCTGCTATTTTTATCTCTTGTTTGTATTTGTTGCATCCAAGGGATCTACTTTTCAGTATTTATTAACATTCACACTAGCGTTTTTTTAGTATTGTGTGGCGGCCGTAAAAAGTTGCCCCGACTACAAATCAGTAGTGTTAGTACTTACTGGTCCTTTGGGATCATCAAGCCCAATATATCAAAGACAAGCTTATTGCTCTTATTCAAAACACTTTTGCTAGAGAAAATACTACATGTTTGGCCTGTAACAATATTAAAACGTTTTTTACCAACAGCAGTTTGGACAATTACATTATGTGGACTTGCCATGAAGTTTGTGAATAACTTATTTTTCTATTATAGACAAATTGTTGGTATCACTATGGGTACGAACTGTACATCCCTTATCGCTGATTTGTTTTTATATTGCTATGAAAGAGATTTCATGTTGGGTCTTTCACCAGATACCCAGGCAGATGTTATTGAAGCCTTTAATGGCACATCTCGGTATCTGGATGACATGTTGAACATTGACAGCCCTTTCTTTTCTTTTATGATTAAGTAATAGATAGAGTCTGGTGTCAGCGAGATGGCTTATTTAAACACCGAGATGGGCGTAGTCATGCCACAACCGTGTTAGAAGACGAAGACATATTTATAATCATATTTTTTAACACCGCTTAACCGAAATAATTGCGTCTTGGATGCGATAAATCTGCAGTGATATATAAACCGTGTGATATCAGTCAATATGACAAGCGAAAATTATAAAAGCAATACACGACTGTTTATGATAGCTACCGAATAACCGAATTCGTTATACTGATAAACTGTTTCAATGTAAATTATTTATAAACTGGAGTCAAACGTCATATTTTTTTTATAAAGAATAAGACAAGCGAAATAAATTTAAATGTCTTATCTTAAGATTGATGATCAATATAAGGGTCATTACATACATTGTAAAAATGGCATAGGTATTTAATAATATAAGAAATTGTAATAAATTACGCCGCGTTGGTGAAGTTTATGGATAATAGTATATATACATCCTTTTTAAATAATTTAAAGCATAGCAGGTGTTAGTAAAAGTAGACATAACAATCGAACAGGAAAATTAGCATTCAAGGACGACAGTCAACGACAAGCACACAAAGAAACAAAGAACAACTATATATAAAGATGAATAAAAGGCAAGATAAGACATCACAAACCCACAAGGGTTGACAATAGGGCTAATACCTTGGAACAGTCAGTGGCGAAAAAGGCCGCTGTGGGGTTTAAACAATAATGTGAGATTAAAGATACTTGAAAACCTGGCCTTTATAGAATAGCATATAGTGTATATAGTGCAGTAGCAATGGACACCATCGCAATTCATAAAGAATAACAACAAGGAACAGTCAGACTAGACTTAATTTTGAACAAGGTCTTCATTATAACACTATAATTTAAAGTGTACAACACAAGATGAATGGAACACACGGCAATCTTGATATTTAAAAACACTCCCGGCGTCCCGTTATTTTTTCTGCATAACTTGCTTTTGTCCAATCAATATTTATAGTAATTATGAAAGTAGTTTAAAGCAAAGTGTTTTTGCATATTGTTGACTGTTGATTATATTACATTATCGTCCAATCAATGCTTATGGTAAGGATTACTATAGTATACTCATCAAAATAACTTAAGGACCATGTCATTGTTTAAAGTGCTATTTTTGAAGGATTTACCTTTTTGTTTCCATTTTTTGGGTTTAGTTGTATTCTTTACAATTGTTACGTGACACAAACGTATTAGCTTTTTATATGAAATCCAGAATATTTAAAGATCAAATATGTTTTACAGTTCTCTTGAATGTGGTCCTTAAATTATGTTGAGGAGTAAACATGCTATGCTGATCAAAACTGGTTTACCTCAAGAAGTTGAACCATTATTAGATACACAGGAAAATGGGTGTCACATGACGCTTGTATTGAGCACCTAAGATCTGAGCCATCGGAAGTGTCGTCATCTGGATAGCCTGGACTTGTGACGTACGTTGGACGTCCAGTGACGTCATTGTCGTCGTCAATGGCAATTACAGTATTATCTAAAAATGTGACGTATGTTATATTTTGGTTAGTTTTTATTTATATGTATGTGTGTAAATTTATATGTAAGTTTGGCATGAGTTTCTATAATAATTATTAAAGCTAAACGCCATCTTAATTAATTGTAAATAAAATTTAAAAAAAACATGACATCACGATATCTCCGTGCTGATGCTGATCATTTCTACAAGACTTGCCTTTGGAAAATGATACATGAGGCCAGAAAAAATACCCGTGTTTCTGGTTACCCGACCGTCCCTATTTTTTGGCGCCGACCCTACAGTTTTTTATCATAAAAAAACAACAACAAAAAAGAAAAAAAAAGAAAAAACTGGGTACGAATCGGTAATGTATCTAAGGATTGAGTACGAAACATGCGCTAAACAAGGCCGCCTCCATGGTGCACTGCGCGTCCGTTTTGGCTTAATAGCCAAATTGGAAAATGCAGCCATGGGACAGAGCAGAAGTTTATGAAAACCTTAATCATGACATGTGTTCTTCTAATACCACCCAGCCTCAGGAAAAGATAAAATTCAGTTCTTCACAGCCACATGTAAGATGGAACTCTCAGGGTCGGTCGGACCTATTGTGATCACGTTTTGCCTGTCACTCCGTCTGCCGTCCATCAACAAATAAACTCATAATGGCAGAAAATATTTGTTTTCAATTTATTTTATTCAAAACAAACAAGTTAGATATCATGAGGTTATTTTCCTTCTCTCCTTGCAAAATCACTACAAATTAACTACCTACTTGACAAAGTTAAAGATACCTTTAACATCGTAGTTAAAGATACCTTTAACATCGTCTAAACCACATGGACAAAAAAAAGAAAAAAAAGAAAAGAAAAAAATACCTACCGACCTACCCTATTTTTTTCCAGCTGAGTAACCAGAAACACAGGTATTTTTTTCTGGCCTGATACGGAATTAAACAAGCAATCCAATCATGCACATATTGGACATGTTACTAACAAGCAATCCAAACATGCACATATTGGACATGTTACTAACAAGAAATACAAGCATGCACATATTTGACATGTTACTAATAAGCAATCTAAGCATGCACATATTTGACATGTTACTAAATGAAAAATAATATTGAGTTTATAATTTGCAATTTATAATGGACAAATCCTCACTTGAATGGTTTAATTAACCTGTGACTAGCAAATAGTCAAAATTCATAACAAATCCGATTTAACCCATGTGTGTGTGTTTATAATATAATGCATAACTGCCTATTAAATACATACATTTACGCAAACACTTAAACGAATACATGGATCAAACGATTTAACTTATAATTAGTATATAGTCAGTAATGGCAGATTGCGTTGATGTTTTATTGAATAAGTATACTACTATTAATGTCAAAATATTTACCGGTTTTCATTACATGCATTTATATGTGTGCCTGATACGCCTATGATTAACTCAAATAATTCTTACAGAAACCAATAACCACTGAGCAGACGCTGGAGTACATTAAAAAGTGTAATAAATCAACTTACCTTTAACACATATGTATTCCTTCATAAGATAAGTGTACGCTTCTAAATACTAGTCTGAGGGCTTGCAATCACTTGTGACGTCATCATGTACTCGGCAATCATCTTCATTGTATGTGCAGCACTCCCAAAATACGGAGTCGTTATAGACGTCCATCTGCGGAGGACAAGACGTGTTTAGAGGTTTTACCATTGTATATTCCTGTAGAACGATTGCTTTGCTGCCTTTCGCACAGTCCGGTTCCAGCGTATTGCATGGGGACGTTCCATTACATGAAGTCACTGATGGCGTGTTTCATTAAGCAAAGAAAAAGGATTAATTTTACAAATTAAATCAATGTACCGAAATTGTGTGGGATGATATATTTGATATTTAGATCTAAAACGCTGAAATAGCGGCAATAAACGTGTGCAGTATATTTTTTAAAATATTACGATATATTTAAGTAGGTTTTGGAGTTCTCCACTTTTTCATTAAAACGTACTGATATACAATTGTTAATTAGGATTCACATGACGTGGTCCGAATAATATTTTTTATACCCATCCAACCCCTTCTGCAAGAAGCAAAAACGGTGTTGGCTGGGGTATGAAATAAAATCCTTATTTCGACGTAAAAGGTTTGCATATTGTAAAATTAAAACATTTAAACTGGTTATCGCATTTTTTCAGTATTTATATAAATCTTTTTAAATGCATTTTATTGTCGAAATATCCGTTATAAAATCCTGCTAATATAAGCTTTCTCATCGCTTAATGGAATTAAGGCCAGGACCACGTAATTTCACTTGTACAATCTGATATTTGTCTATTACTGCATTTGTTTTGTTTTATGTAACTTATAGGTAAAATTGGATCGCATGTATTTCTATCTTTTTCTTAGAAGATGATGTATGTAAACATTGTACTTCAGTCTTATCTTTTAATAAGGTTTATGAACCTGGTTTGAACCTGGTTTAAACCCCCAGCGGCCTTTTTTGCCACTGACCGTTCCAAGGCGGTAGCCCTATTGTCAACCCATGTTGGTGTTTGTGTCGTCATATGCCTTTATTGTTTGCTAACATTGCCATTCATGTTTGTCGTTTTGCGTGTTTTGGGGTTTATTGTGTTCTGTGTAAGCTGAATTTCCTGTTCGACTTTTATAGTTATGTTTATACAATGTTTATATGATATATTGTACATTTAAACTTCTTAAACATACAATTTGTTTAAGCCAATCTAATTTACCATTTAATATGTATACATTCTTACCGATATTACAGAGGTAGGTCATAGACTGCGTATAACAAATATTTCGTTGACTCTTTGTAATCTTAATGTATGCAACCTCACTATATGTTACCAAGTCAAGACTTTAAACTCCCAGCGGCCTTTTTGCCACTGACCTTTCCAAGGTGGTAGCCCTATTGTCAACCCTTTTATGTGTTTTATGTCATATCTTGCTTTTTTAATCTTTGTAGTTGTTGTTTGTTTCTTTGAGTGTTTGTGGTTGACTGTGGTCCATGAATGCTGCATTTCCTGTTGTTGTTTGTTTCTGTGAGTGTTTGTGGTTGACTGTGGTCCATGAATGCTGCATTTCCTGTTGTTGTTTGTTTCTGTGAGTGTTTGTGGTTGACTGTGGTCCTTGAATGCTGCATTTCCTGTTGTTGTTTGTTTCTGTGAGTGTTTGTGGTTGACTGTGGTCCATGAATGCTGCATTTCCTGTTGTTGTTTGTTTCTGTGAGTGTTTGTGGTTGACTGTGGTTCATGAATGCTGCATTTCCTGTTGTTGTTTGTTTCTGTGAGTGTTTGTGGTTGACTGTGGTCCATGAATGCTGCATTTCCTGTTGTTGTTTGTTTCTGTGAGTGTTTGTGGTTGACTGTGGTCCATGAATGCTGCATTTCCTGTTGTTGTTTGTTTCTGTGAGTGTTTGTGGTTGACTGTGGTCCATGAATGCTGCATTTCCTGTTGTTGTTTGTTTCTGTGAGTGTTTGTGGTTGACTGTGGTCCTTGAATGCTGCATTTCCTGTTGTTGTTTGTTTCTGTGAGTGTTTGTGGTTGACTGTGGTCCATGAATGCTGCATTTCCTGTTGTTGTTTGTTTCTGTGAGTGTTTGTGGTTGACTGTGGTCCATGAATGCTGCATTTCCTGATGTTGTTTGTTTCTGTGAGTGTTTGTGGTTGACTGTGGTCCATGAATGCTGCATTTCCTGTTGTTGTTTGTTTCTGTGAGTGTTTGTGGTTCACTGTGGTCCATGAATGATGCATTTCTGCCTGTTCGCCTGTTATATCGCATTTTAATAATATTTTCCGTTAATCTTGCTGTTTGTAACCCCACTTTTCATAAGCTCACTGTATGCTAGCAAAATGTATTGTAGAATACCTTTGGAACATATTCCGTTCACCTCTCCGTAGCCTGCAGAACAGACGCACACCCGATGCATACATTCAGCATTTTCATTCTGGCACCTATGTTGCTCATTGCACTGACCGTTGATGGCGCTGTCTAAAATAGAAATCGGCATTATGCTTAATAACATCAATTTACATAAACGTCACTGTCCGTTCCAAAGCGATACCGCTGTTTTAAATTGTGTATATATGTGTTTGTTTACAGTGTTTTTAATGTCATTTAATTAGTATAACGGGTTTTATAATTAAGTGTTTTGGCTGGTTGCATTGTATAAATGGTACAGCTCCGGTTCAACCTTTTCGTCCACATTTTGTTAATGTATTAACATATTTCGGTGTTTGTCAATAGCACCGCTCAATATTGACGTCACACAATAAGACGATCGTAAATTTTACGAATATATCATGCCATGGAAGCTCAATCAAATTCAATAGAGTCCCGATCTGTTTTAGGACAAAATCATGCATAGTTGTACGAATAGCAATTTTAAGCACTCTTGATCCGTGCTGTTTGGGAAATGGTAAGAATCACTCTATATATGTTATGTCCTTTCTGTCTTCTGCTTTTGAACAACAGTTCAAAACATCGCGTTTTCATAGTTAGAAGAAAAATGCGGATACAACCAACTCGGATGACTTTCGACATACCATTTCTTTGACAGGTTCCGTTTATGTTGACGTATTCCCTGACGTCATTACATCTACAGACATTAGCTATACAAATAGCGTGTGGATCTATGCATGTTTTTTCTGGTAATATACAGTTGCCATCTGCACGACCGTCTGTAACGAAAATTTAAATAAATAATGAAACTGTTTGTATTGCTTTTTATCTTATTTATAATTTTCAAACCAAACAAATTTCTCTCAGAGTGTCCTAAATATTGCCCCTTATTATTTTGTATAGATTGTATGAAACAATAAGAAGCTGTGTTGGTTTGTATGAATTGATGATATTTGCTCATTTATTTATATATATATATATATATATATATATATCAACACGTCCTCGCATTCATTAAATTATTTTCTTCACATTTGTCTTGGGGAAAAAATCCGGTTATCATTCCAAATAAACACAAAAGACAACATACAAACAAGTGTGTTGTTTAGCTTTTTATGTACACAACTATGTGAGTAACATACTTCGCTCTAACACGTTTATAACATTACTTTCTTCTATGTAGCGTCTGTAAATGTCATCAAAGCTACGAATATAAGTAGTGCTATAACTTTCTGGTCCTTTGGGATCATCGAGTTAGTAGTGTCACAACTTTCTGGTCCTTTGTGATCATCGATCCCAATAAGTGTGACTTTAAAGTAAAATATCCGCTTTTGCCGGTTCTAGGAGGCGTGAGAGGTGTTTCACCTTATATTACCTTTCACGAACAGACTCAATCAAACCAAGTCTGCTTCTTTTCCCTCTTGTTTATGTTTGTTGCTTCCAAAGGGTGTCTATTTTCAGTATTTATTATAACCTTACATGTGCTGAAAATGACGTAAAATACCATATAAACAAACCGTATTTATTAAATAACCGAGTCACTGTTTTTGCCAATATTCTACATTGGCCAGTGATGCCAAATATTTAAACATACCTTCTATGCATTTACCATTGACATCAAGATAGCCATTAGAGCATATACATATCAAGCTTGTATCACAGTTGGCATTAGGGTCACGACAGTTTTCTTCTCGGGAACAAATTCCACCAGCGTCACCATCTGCAAAACATGTTAACAGTCAATGGATGTTTTTTTTCCGATTTTTAATCGCATTATTTAATTTCTCGTCAACTGAACATATTTTAATAAGAAATGTTTTCAACCTGCACTTACCAAGGTTAAGCTAAATCGGTCACGTTTGCTGTTACAGGTTATTGTTTCATTGTTATTTAATATATTTATCAAACAGTTTACAACGTTTCTTGTTTGTAGTAACGACCATTTTAATAAAAAAAAATAATTGAATTTTACTTTAAGCTACAGACGCCCTATATCAATCGAATTCTTCTTTGTGGGCGTGTCTTTATTTGTAACTTCATGTTCACCAGCTCATGTCGAAATCGGGTATTTAAGCGAGCAAATATAGCGCATGAAATCATTTACTGTATATACATCGACCAGTGCACATCGTACCTATACACAGGTAACAGTAATTTTTACCGGAAAAAAAAAGTTAGCTTCTTTCGGGGCTCGAACACACGACCTTCTGATTTCAAGCCCTGTGCTCTATCCACTCAACTACAACGCTTCTTGAGAAAATAGTATACTAACTACCATTTATTATGAGGCAAAATAACTTCACATATTTGAACGTAACTAAAGATGGATCATATTGGTCCATATTGTCGCAAGTGTAAATTAACATTGCCTGGTGTAATACTGTATGTTATTAATATGAAACTAATACTTCGCCTCAAATCAACCAAATCTCGACTTGTTATTTAGCGCTTGATGAGTTTGTATGCGCGCGCATGTTATTACGTAATACCTATTTAGTGTTAAAACTGCTACAACATACCAATAAATAGCAATGGTCTAGTGGTTCAGCGTACAACTTTCAAAACTTACAAAGGCAAGGCTGTGGTTCAAATCCCGTTCCGGGCACCTTTTTTTATCACATATATTTTGGAGCCGTATTATTTATCGATGCTACCTGTACGGAGCTAATTAAAAATGTGAAATTTTACGCATCGATTTCTCCTTATATTCCGACTTTTGGGGTGTTCGTCGATTTGAAATTACTTCACACGTGACTCATTCATATTCATGAGTTATTACCAGTTAAAATAGGGCGTGTACAGCTTTAAGTGCTGTTTAAACATTTATATCGCCTCAATACAACCGCTGAAAGCGTATTTAAATGTGAACCCGACCTATGTCTATTAATAAAAATATCGAAGGTCAATAATAACTATAACTTCTACGACAAGAACTATCGCAACCTGACTTTTATGGAGACCTGATCTGCAAACTTCGTAAAATCCTCGGTCATGATGACTTTCATACAATCTTTATAAGATTTGTGAGAAAGATCAAAAGAAGTTATTATCAACGCAGTGCATGGTAAGTGGTTGACCCATGTACAGCTCACCACTGTCATTCCTCTTTAATTGTTCGATAACCCGACAGAATGGGATCCATATGATATTCTGAATAAGACTGTAACGTTTAATATGCGCTGTCAATCTTGTCTTGTCAAGTGTCATACACTTAACCGTTAATTACGGTGTTGCTCTGGCTTCTTCCAAGTCACTCAGTACTTTCTTTGTGACTTTCTTTTATCTTTAACATTCATATATACATGATCATCTTTGTGTTATACGTATATTGCCTATAAATGCTGCTTAGAGTGTTAGAGGGATATAAAGGGATATAGCCTGAATGGCATTTCTTTAGTTTTACTGTCCCGTGTTATTGGGATGACAATAGGGAAAAAGTGCGGTTTGGTTCACCATAGAACCTGTTTCAAGCCCCCAGCGGCCTTTTTGTCACTGACTGTTCCAAGACGGTACCATTATTGTCAACCGTTTTGTTTTTGTGTGGTCGCGTACTTCGCTTTGATTATTGTTATTTGCTTTAAATGAGTGTTTTTTGTATGACAGTGAATGCTACATTTGTTATTAGACTTGTATACATGTACCTAGTTTTTAAGTGCTAAATTTGATTCTTGAAATGTCCATATCATCTTGTCATCGTATCCAATTTGTCATCTTTAATAATAGTAATATTACTGTCCTCAAAATATTTGGAAATGAACATTCATCTAAGTAATTAAGTTAGCCATCGTGGTTTTGATATAACATTGTTCAACGCTAATTATGTATTAAAAATACGTTTTACCGTGTGTATAAACTATTCAGGCTAAATAAACACATTATCTGTTCACCTTGGATGCATGTACCCAGCGTGCCTAAGCTGTAGCCCGGTCTACAGATGCATATCCTTGGCTCACACTTGGCGTTACCACACAGTGCAGGTGAGGAGACAGCGCATACAGCGTTTATGTCTGTACACTTACTCTCTGTTCCGCATATTCCTCCAATACTACCAACTGAATAGTTTAATATAAAAAGCTGAATCATGATAAAATTAGATTTACCACTAATTCAGCACGAATATTTATAAGTTATATGCGATGTATTCAGGAGTTCGTCCGCGTAACAATATTTCGCGACTCTAGGAGCTCAATATGTATACGTGGAAGAACGAGTGCATGTATCCCAATACAAATCTAATAAACTTTTTATTGCATACGCATTTTTTTTATAAAAACGAATAATTATAACAAAACAATATGTCTTAACATTTAATGTTCATCAACAATATTTATTGAAATAATTATTCTGTAATAACATCGTACGAATTGTTCACAATGTAACAACAATACTATAATGTTTACATAACATGACAAACTTCCTGTGACATGAACTGCGAATTGCAACAATCAGTAACGAGTATTCACAATAGTAGTTCCAGTGCAATGACTTTACAACGCGTCAATATGAGACGTCAATATGGGCGAAAATTGATGTTTCCGGTTACATTGAAAGTAAATGTAAATGCGTATGCAATAATAACGGATATTAACCGTTAATTTATAATAACTCCATAATAATAGGTGTAAACTGCGTGTTTTGGTTGACTGCGTTCTCGGAATAGTGTGTGTCTCTATTTTTCATAAAAATACATTTGAACAATTACGACATCATAGAATCTCAATTTAATGCTTTGTTCCTAAATCATAGTAACTAGGCCGTGTTAAGTTAAATATTTTCGATAGTTTGCTTTTATTTATTATGTTTACTATTGAAAAAAAAATGTATACGGAATATTTATTAATTTAAATGGTAAAAGTATACCTAATACACATTGCATTACCTTCTTTGCAGATACCGTCAACTTCTGAAAAGTCGCGTTTACACTGACAAACGCCATGAGCAGAGCAATCTGTGTCACTATCGACACAGTCACTGTCATCTGTACATCGTCCACCAAGTCTACCATCTCAGGAATAAAAATGTTTCAAATTAACTACTAGTGGACAGCTGAATAACAACTTAAATGGATACATGGAAACATGTATTATCCAGTTAATGTTTATTGACATTGAGTTGTATAAGCTTAAACCTAAATAACATGTCTTTAAAGCTACACAGTCTCTATATCAATCGAGTTCTTCTTTGTAGGCGTGTCCTTATTTGTAACTTAAGATTTTAATAAACAGGCGAAAACGACTGAAAATATTATTGAGAAAGTCATAACAAATCATGTTAAAGATGTTTGTCACTTTAATCTGGACCTGCATAATTACAGTATCAGTATTATCATCAGAATGTTTTGGATTACGGAGGTCCATGCCTTCAAGTTGTACTTGACCATTATAAACCATGCATACTTAGTTAATAAGAGTGTAACCGACTGTGTACGTGCATTGATCCTGGATGGAACACACTGCATTTGTATCTTTACAAGTGCTGTTTTCCAAACATACTCCACCAACACTGCCGTCTGTAACATAAAAGTGAACACGGTAGAATAAGAAATCTCCACGGCATTGAAACCCAGGAACTTTAATGCATCGTTTGTCATTAAAACTAAGTATTCGCGGAATGACTCATATTGAATCGCTCATATTATGACACATGCTGGAGGACTATAGAATCTCTCATATTATGACACATGCTGGAGGACTATAGAATCGCTCATATTATGACACATGCTGGAGGACTATAGAATCTCTCATATTATGACACATGCTGGAGGACTATTGAATCTCTCATTAAGGACTTATTGAATCTCTCATTATGATACATGCTGGAGGACTATTTAATCTCTAATATTATGACACATGCTGGAGGATTATTGAATCTCTCATATTATGACACATGCTGGAGGACTATTGAATCTCTCATTATGATACATGCTGGAGGACTATTGAATCTCTCATTATGATACATGCTGGAGGACTATTGAATCTCTCATTGTATGACACATGCTGGAGGAATATTGAATCTCTCATATTATGACACATGCTGGAGGACTATTGAATCGCTCATATTAAGACAAATGCTGGAGGACTATTGAATCGCTCATATTATGACACATGCTGGGGACTATTGAGACCCTACCTAATCATTTCCAGCTTTGGTTACTAGGACTGATTCTGAGTCGGATCACCTATATATATATATATCTATATTTATTTATTTACTTATTTATACACTTAATATGGTCCATGAACATGTTTAAATAATACACAAACACAAAAGGGTTGGCAATAGGGCTACCGCCTTGGAATGTTCAGTGGGAAAAATGGCCGCTGGGGGTTTAAACCAGGTTCTAGGGTGAACCAAACCTCACACTTACCTTACACTTACCTTACCGTCAACCCAATAAAACGGGACAGTGTAGATAAAGAAATCCCCGCCATGAACTATTTTCTAACCAACAAGGCAGCATTAATAAGCAATATGAGTAAAACACAAAGATGCTCGTTTATATATCAATACAAAACAACAATAGCCTAGAGAGCCACAACGATGGTACTCAATGACTTGGCAGAAGCCAGAGCAACAAGAGAATAAACCATTGAGGGCACGAAAAGACTCTGCGAGATTGATAGAACAGTGATTAGACAATACTATTAACGAAATATAGCACATTTACTGGTGTTCAAGCCGATGTCTAAACTCTGGAATGAAAATAAATACTGAAAAGTGGATCCCTTGGAAACTAAAAACACAAACAAGAGACAAAAGTAGCAGACTCGGTTTTACTGAGTATGGTTATGAGAGGTAATGTACAGTGCAACACCTCTCACGCCTCTTAGCACCGGCTTAAGCGATATTCTACTTTAAAGCCACAAAGATTGGACTTGATGATCCCAAAGGACCAGTAAATCATAATACTACTGATTTGTAGTCGGGGTGACTTTTTACGGCCGCCACACAGCACTAAACAAACGCTAGTGTGAATAACAGTAAATACTGAAAAGTGGATCCCTTGGAAGCAGCAAACACAAACAAGATATAAAAGTAGCAGACGCGGTTTTATAGAGTATAATAGCACAGTGCCCGATGTCACTATCATTAAACAAGAGGGCCAAGATTGCCCTTAATCGATCACCTGAGTACTGGCCCATTATCAAACTTCTTAGAAATATTATGGTCGTATACAATCTGTGCAAGTTTGATTAAGATTGTTCAAAACATGTGGCCTCTGTTGTGTTAACAACATTGATATAAAGACACTGACAAAGTTTGGTAAAGACCAAATACAAAATTAAGGTGCTAGAGTGTAACCCCTGGGGCAGGGCCCAATGTGACCCCAGGGCTACATGTAATACGTGAGAGATGTGTACCTTGTGGTTTCAGAGATTTTTTTTTTATGTGTTTCCCTATACAAGTCTATGTAAAATATGTGACCCCTGGTTCAGGGCCAAATGTGACCCCAGGGTAAAGGACCACAATCTCATAGTAAATGCAAAGTATTAAACCTCTGGCTCTTGTAGTTTCAGAGAAGAAGATTTATTAATTATGTTATTATATAAATCTATGTAAAACTGTGACTCGCGGGACGGGGCCAAATTTGACCCCAGAGTCACCATTTGAACAAACTTGGTAGAATGAATGCATAGTGTTTTACGGCACGTCCACACATAAATAGGTCATATTGTGCGCTAATATTGATGAAAGATGAAGAAATGAAGTAGTAATTAAACAAGAGGTTCCACTTTCTTCTATGAATGAGATTTCATCAAAATGAGTGGGGGTTTATATTAGCATTCTAATCAAATTTGGTAAAGATCAGATAAAAAATGAAGTAGCTACAGATTTAACAAAGGAAAATACAATATAGCATTTTTCAACAAATCAAGGGCGATAACTCTGTCGCTACTAACAAGATCTAGCTGGTTTACGAACCTGTCCAAGATGTCATTGATATATCGCGATTTGCACAACTAGACATCATACTGAGGCTTCCTGCCAAATTTCATAGAAATCCAAAAAGCCGTTTAGGAGAAGCAGCGGCGACAAGAAATTTAAAGTAAAAATGTCAAAGGGCCTAACTCCGTCAAAGATCAGCAAACTTGATCAAATGCGCGATATGCAAAACTGGACATCTTACCGATGCTTCCTGCCAAGTTTCGTCGAAATCCAACAAGGCGTTTAGGAGGAGTAGCGCCGACAAGAAATCTAAAGTAAAACTGTCAAGGGGCCGTAACTCCCATCAAAAATCAATAAACCGGAATAAAATGCAATAGGCACAACTAGAAATCATACTAATGCTTCCTGCTAAGTTTCGTCAAATTCTGTTTAAAAAAAAAAAAATGAAAAAAGGAATGAGATCTAATTCAAAAAATAATAATTAAAAACATATTTAAAAAAAAAAAAAAGTTTTTAGAAAAATAAATAAATGAAGAAACAAATCAAATAAAAATGAAAGCCCTATCGTCTTAAAGAGGCAAAAGAAAGCATGTGTAACTAAATCAAGGGCCATAACTCTGTTGTTACTCGTCCGATCTTTCTGGTTTTCGAACTTGTCCGACTTTTCATTGACTTTAACAATCTGGTAAAGTTTGGTAAAGATCGGATGGAAAATGAAGGCCCTATCGTCTTAACGACGCAAAATATAGCATTTTTAGCTAAATCAATGGCCATAACTCTGCTTTTACTGGTCCGATCTGGCTGATTTTAGAATTTGTCCGAGCTTTTATTGATAATAATAAGCTGATAAAGTTTGGTAAAGATCGGATGAAAAACGAAGGCCCTATCATCTTAACGAGGCAAAATATAGCATTTTTAACTAAATCAAGGGCCATAACTCCGCTGTTACTAGTCCGAACTGGCTGGTTTTCGCAATTGTCCGAGCTTTCATTGATAATAAACATTTTGGTAAAGATCGGATGAAAAATGATGGCCATATCGTATTAACGAGGCAAACTATAGCATTTTTAACGAATTCAAGGTCCATAACTCCGCTTTTACTGGTCCGATCTGACTGGTTTTCGAACATGTCTGAGCTTTTATTGACATCAACAATCTGGTAAAGTTTGGTAAAGATCGAATGAAAAAAGAAAGGCCCTATCGTCTTAACGAGGCAAAACATAGCATTTTTAACTAATTCAAAGGCCACAACTCCGCTATTACTATTTCGATCCGGCTGGTTTTCGAACTTGTCCGAGCTTTTATTAATATTAAAGATCTGTTAAAGTTTGGTAAAGATCGGATGAAAAATGAAGGCCCTATCGTCTTAACGAGGTAAAAGTTAACGACGACGACGGACGAAGAGTGATCCCAATAGGGCTTCCCTGGGAGTCCAGTTTTTGAAGCTTAATGTTTTTCCACCCAAAAATTATGTTATTTTTATGTTTTAGGTCTAACTAAACAATTTGGCGAACTTCCATATTTTTTTTGTCGTAATGAGGGGGTATGTGGGGTCCTGTCGGTGTGGTCTGCAAATGCAGAACTGTGTTTTATAACATATTCTGTAATTTCTGACAAACGCTTATCTTTATATCATTTTCCTTTTTATGTTTCATTTAGAAGTCATATACACATATTCCCTGCAAATTTCAGGAAGATCGAGCATGCGATGAACGAGATATGTCTGTTGTAAATATTTCCCCGCTAAAATTCCGCCTTCCCGGGGGGAGCCGAATGGAAAAAAAAACTCAAAAAAAATAAATGCTTTTTAGCGCTTTTGTTTGCATGAACCGTACATAACTATTATACTGTGTTCATTTAAGGTGTAATTTTGAAAATCCGCCCTGAAATAACGATAGCATTAACAAAAATGTAACCCCACCCCCTGGAAAACGGACATGTTCGCTAAATCATGAAATCAATTCTGTCAATTTATGACCTAATTCGACATGATTTCCTCTTTTTTTATTGCTTACACAGCTAGCTACAGCTAGTTTGTTTCATCTTGTAGCAAATTTAAGTTTTTTTGACACTTTATTTAGTTCCAAGACATTAATAATTAATACCGAGCGAGCGCACTTTTCTGTATTTTGCCGAAACACGTAAACATTGCACAGCGCCAACCCGTATAACTCAATTGTTTGTTAATATCCGATGACATAATTATGGACAAAGTATTAAACATTAATTCCGCTAGTATTTAACGCTTAGTCTTTGAAAATATAGTATTAAATAAAGATGTTATTAAGAAAAGTGCACCCCACCCACTTATAAATAGGCAATTACGCCCAAAATCGTCGAGCGTGCTTGACGTCACCGCGTTATAAACCCTATGTTAAAGGGACACACGGCAATCTTGATTTTTTAAAAACTCACGGCGTCCCGTTAGTTTTTCTCTTCACTTGCATTTGTTCAATCATTAAAAGTAATTGTTAGAATAGTTCAAAGCAAATTGTTTTTATATATTACTAACTTTTTATAATAGTGCATCAATAATATGTTTAAAAATTTGGTGAAATAGTGAAGAAAACTGAAATCTCATTTTTTTATTTAATCATATGCAAGCAGTTTTAAAGTCAAAATGACGCAGGATAAGTTAATTGAGGAGCAAATTTTAATATTTGAATATAACTCAAGATTGCCATGTGTCCCTTTAAGTTAATATTCGATGCTATACCTATGCTCAAAGTATAAAGCTACTATTCAGATGGCATTTAAAGTTCAGTTTTTGAAAATATCACAATAACTACAGACGTTATTAAAAAAAAAAAGCAACTAACACTCCTCTAAAATTTACGCCGCCACAGGAATAAGTTTTTTGTTATTTTTTTGTCAATATTTGGCTTAAGTCGACTTTCTTTACTTTTTTATTTCTAATACAGTTAACTTAAGCTAGTATCTTTCATTTTGTAGCAAATTGGAGTTATTTTGACACTTTTGTTAGTGCCACGATTTAAAAGATAAATGCCGAGCGAGTGCATATTTCGGTATTTTGCCGTAAAACGCAAATATTCCACAGCGTCAACCCTTATAGCTCAATTGTTTGTAAATATTCATTGATTTCATTTTGCAGTAAGTATTAAATATTAATTCCGCTCGATTTAACGGTTAGTTTTTGAAAATAGCATAATAAATAAAAATGTTATTAAGAAAAGTTCACCCCACACCCAATCAAAAATAGGAAACTACGCCTAAAATCGTCTAACGTTCATGGCGTCAGCGCTTATAACCCTAGGTTCATTTAATATTCGATGCTATTTCTAAGCTCAAAGTATACAAATATGATTCAGCTTCCATTTAAAAGTAATTTTTTGAAAATATCTCGATAACTACGGATGCTATTAAAAAAGTTCAACTAACAACCCTCAAAAATTAGGAATTTACGCTGCCACTGGGCTACTTTTTTTGCCTATATTTGGTTCAATCGGAAAAATAAATCCTTATTTATTGGTAGACCTGTTATCTACAGTTAGTATCTTTCGTTTTGTAGCCAATTTGAGTTATTTTGACACTTTTTGTTAGTGCCACGATTTAAAAGATGAATACCGAGGGAGCGCACATTTCGGTATTTTGCGGAAAACGCAAACCTTTCATAGCGTAAACCCTTATAACTGTTTGTTAATATTCCATGATTTAATTGTGCACTAAGTATTATATATTAATTCTGCTTGCATTTTACGGTTAGTTTTTGAAAATAGCATAATAAATAAAAATGTTATTAAGAAAAGATCACTCCGCTTTAAATCGTCTAACGTTCATGGCGTCAGCGCTTTTAACCTTATGTTAATTTAATACTCGATGCTATTGCTAGGCTTAAAGTATACAAATATGATTCAGCTTCCATTTAAAAGTTAGTTTTTGAAAATATCACAATAAATACGGATGTTATTTAAAAAGTTCAACTAACAACCCTCTAAAATTAGGCATTTACGCTGCCACAGGGCTACGTTTTTTGTCAATATTTGACTTAAATCGACATACTTTCCTTTTTTTACTGCTAGACCAGTCATCTACTATTAGTATCGTTCATTTTGTAGCCAATCTGATTAATTTTGACACTTTTTTTAGTGCCACGATTTAAAAGATAAATGCCGAGCGATTGCACATTTCCGTATTTTGCCGTAAAACGCAAATATTCCATAGCGTCAACCATAATAGCTCAATTGTTTGTAAATATTCGATGATTTAATTTTGCAGTAAGTATTAAATATTAATTCCGCTTGCATTTAACGGTTAGTATTTGAAAATAGCATAATAAATGAAATGTTATTAAGAAAAGTTTACCCCACACCCACTCAAAAAAAGGAAAAGTACGCCTAAAATCGTCTAACGTTCATGGCGTCAGCGCTTTTAACCCTATGTTCGTTTAATATTCGATGCTATTTTAGGCTCAAAGTATACAAATATGATTCAGCTTCCATTTAAAAGTTAGTTTTTGAAAATATCACAATAACTACGGATGCTATTAAAAAGTTCAACTAACAACCCTCTAAAATTAGGAATTTACGCTGCCACAGGGCTACGTTTTTTGTCAATATTTGGCTTAAATCGACATACTTTCCTTTTTTTATTGATAGACCAGTCATCTACTATTAGTATCGTTCATTTTGCAGCCAATCTGAGTAATTTTGACACTTTTTTTAGTTCCACGATTTAAAAGATAAATGCCGAGCGAGTGCACATTTCGGTATTTTGCCGTAAAACGCAAATATTCCATAGCGTCAACCCTTATAGCTCAATTGTTTGTAAATATTCGATGATTTCATTTTGCAGTAAGTATTAAATATTAATTCCGCTTGCATTGAACGGTTAGTTTTTGAAAATAGCATAAAAAATAAAAATGTTATTAAGAAAAGTTCACCCCACACCAACTCAAAAATAAGAAACCACGAATAAAATCGTCGACCGTATATGGCGTCAGCGCTTATAACCCTATGTTCAGTTAATATTCGATGCTACAACTATTCCCAAATTATAAAACTATTATTCAGCTTTCATTAAAAGGTTGTTTTCGAAAATATCGCAATAACTATGGATGCTATTTAAGAAGTTCAACTACCACCCCTCTAAAATTACGAATTTACGCTGCCACAGGACTACGTTTTTTGTCAATATTTGGCCTAAATCGACATTCTTGACTTTTTTTATTGGTAGACCGGTCATCTACTATTAGTATCTTTCATTTTGTAGCCAGTAAGTTATACACTTTCTTTAGAGCCACGATTTAAAAGAATTGAATTGAATGTTGTTTAATGGCTCATCAACACAGTATAGGTTATTTAGAGCCGCCCCAGAGAGACTGGAAGGATACATAGGAATCCAGGAAACTGCCCTGCTCTTATTATCGAATAGATTCCTATGGTTCTTTAACGTGCTCGGAGGATAGACCGATACACGGGACCGCCCGGTTTACGTCCCCATCCGACGGACGAGGCTAAAGGAAAGTGTCTTGCCCAAGAACACACCAACGTAACACGCAAATCTTGCATAGTGTCAATCCTTATAACTCAATTGTTTGTTAATATTCGATGATTTAATTCTGCACAAAGTATTAAATATTAATTCCGCTTGCATTTAACGGTTAGTTTTTGGAAATAGCATAATAAATAAAAAGAAGAGTTCACCACACTCAAAAATAAGAAACTGCGCCTAAAATCGTCGACCGTGAATGGCGTCAGCGTTTATAACCCTATGTTCATTTAATATTCGATGCTATTTCTATGCTCAAAGTATACACATATGATTCAGCTTCCATTTGAAAATTAGTTTTTTAAATTTCTTAATAACTACGTATGTTATTAAGAAAGTTCAACTAACAACCCTCTAAAATTAGGAATTTACGCTGCCACGGGCACAGGGTTACGTTTTTGTCTCAATAAATATTTGGCTTAAATCGATACCTTTCCTTTTTTATTGCTAGACCAGTCATCTACAGTTAGTATTTTTCATTTTGAAGTCAATTTGAGTTATTTTGACACTTATTTTAGTGCCACGATTTAAAGGATGAGCGAACGCACATTTCGGTATTGAAGGTAGATGAAGGTAGACTGCTGGTAGATGAAAATATGCTGCTGGTAGATGAAGGTAGACTGCTGGTAAATGAATTGTAGGCTGCTGGTAGATGAAGGAAGGCTGTTGGTAGATGAAGGCATATGCTGGTAGGCTGCTATTAGATGAAGTTATGCTGCTGTAGATATATGTAGATGAGCGTATGCTGCTGGTAATGAAAGTATGCTGATGGTATATGCAAGTAGGCTGCTGGTATATGAAGGTAGGCTGCTGGTAGATGAAATTTGCTTGCTGGTAGATGGAAGTAGATGATAATAGGCTGCTGGTAATGAAGGTAGACTACCCGTAGGTGAAGGTAGATTGCTGGTATATGAACGTAGGTTGATGGTAGATGAAATATGCTTGCTGGTAGATGAAAGTAGATGATGATAGGCTGCTGGCAATGACGGTAGGCTGCTGGTTTATGAACTTAGGCTGCTGGTATATGAACGTAGTCTGCTGTTAATGAAGGAAGGCTGCCAATTGGTGAAGATGAAGGTCCGCTGCTGATAGATGAAGGTAGGCTGCTGGTAGATTGAGGTAAATGAAGGTGTGTGAAGGTCCGCTGCTGGAGGTAGATGAAGTTCCACTGCTGGTAGATACAGGAATGTGAAGTTTCGCTGCTGGTAGATGGAGGTAGATGAAGGTCCGAGGCTGGTAGATGAAGGTTTGTTAAGGTCCACTGCTGGTAATGAAGGTCGCTGCTGGTAGATGGAGGTAGATGAAGGTCAGTTGCTGTACATCCTAGGTATATGGAGGTAGATGAATATATGTGAAGGTCCGCTGCTGGTAATGAAGTTCCGTTGCTGGTATATGAAAGTAGATGAAGGTCCGCTGCTGGTAGAAGGAGGTAGCTTATGATATGTGGAGGTCCGCTGCTGGTAATGAAAATAGGCTGCTGGTTAATTAACGTAGGCTGCTGGTAGATAAAGTTTTCTGCTGGTATATGAAGGCAGATGATAGTATGCTGCTGTTAGATGAAGTAGGCTGCTGGTATATGAAGGTAGGCTGCTGGTATATGAAGGTAGGCTGCTGGTAGATGAAATTTGCTTTGCGGTAGATGGAGGTAGATGATAATAGCTGCTGGTAATGAAGGTAGACTGCCCGTAGGTGAAGGTAGATTGCTGCTATATGAACGTAGACTGATGGTAGATGAGATTTGCTTGCAGGTAGGTCGAAGTAGATGAGGGTAGGTTGCTGGTAATGAATGTAGGCTGCTGGTATATGAAGGTAGGCTACTGGTATATGAATGTAGTCTGCTTGCAATGAAGGAAGGCTGCCAGTAGATGAGGATGAAGGTCCGCTGCTGGTAGATGAAGGTAGGCTGCTGGTAGATGGAGGTAAATGGATGTATGTGAAGGTCCGCTGCTGGTAGATACAGCAATGTGAAGTTTCGTTGCTGGTAGATGGAGGTAGATGAAGGTACGATAATTGTAGATGAAGGTATGTGAAGTTCCGCTGCTGGTAGGTGGAGGTATATGAAGGTCCGTTGCTGGTAGATGTAGGTCCGCTGCTGGTAGATTTAGGTAGAAGAAGGTCCGCTGCTGGTATATGGAAGTAGGTGAAGATATGTGAAGGACCGCTGCTGGTAATGAAGATAGGCTACTGGTAGATGAATGTGGACTGCTGGTAGATGAAAGTTGCCTGCTGGTATATGAAGGTAGATAAAGGTCCGCTGCCGGTATATGAAGGTAAGCTGCTGGTAGATGGAGGTAGATGAAGATATGTGAAGTTCCGCTGCTGGTAATTAATGTAGGCTGTTGGTAGATGAACCTAGGCTGCTGGTAGATGAAGGCAGATGATAGTAGGCTGCTGTTAGGAGAAGTTATGCAGCTCTCAGGCTGGCCCCCCTCTGTCTGTCTGTCTGTTTGTCTGTCTGTATGTCTGTCTGTCTGTCTGTCTGTCTGTCTATCTGTCTGTCTGTCTGGCCTGTCTGGGTCTCTGTCTGGCTCTCTGTCTGGCCTGTCTGGGTCTCTGTCTAGCCTGCCTGGCTCTCTGTTTGTCTGTCTGTCTGTCTGTCTGTCTGGCCTGTCTGTGTCTCTGTCTGGCTCTCTGTCTGGGTCTCTGTCTAGCCTGTCTGGGTCTCTGTCTAGCCTGTCTGACTCTCTGTCTGTCTGTCTGTATGTCTGTCTGTCTGTCTGGCCTGTCTGGCTCTCTGTCTGGCTCTCTGTCTGGGTCTCTGTCTAGCCTGTCTGGCTCTCTGTCTGTCTGTCTTTCTGTCTGGCCTGTCTGGGTCTCTGTCTGGCTCTTTGTATGTCTGTCTGTCTGTCTGTTTGTCTGTCTGTCTGGCCTGTCTGGGTCTCTGTCTGGCCTGTCTGGCTCTCTGTCTGGCTCTCTGTCTGGCCTGTCTGGGTCTCTGTCTAGCCTGTCTGGGTCTCTGTCTGTCTGGTCTGTCTGGGTCTCTGTCTGGGTCTCTGTCTGGGTCTCTGTCTAGCCTGTCTGTCTGTCTGTCTGTCTGTCTGTCTGTCTGTCTGTCTGTCTGTCTGTCTGTCTGTCTGTCTGTCTGTCTGTCTGTCTGGCTGGCTGGCTGGCTGGCTGGCTGTCTGTCTGTCTGTCTGTCTGTCTGTCTGGCCTGTCTGGCTCTCTGTCTGGCTCTCTGTCTGGCTCTCTGTCTAGCCTGTCTGGCTCTCTGTCTGTCTGTCTGGCTTGTCTGGATCTCTGTCTGGCTCTCTGTCTCGGTCTCTGTCTTGGTCTCTGTCTAGCCTGTCTGGCTCTCTGTTTGTCTGTCTGTCTGTCTGTCTGTCCGTCTGTCTGGCCTGTCTGGGTCTCTGTCTGGCCTGTCTGGCTCTATGCATGGCTCTCTGTCTGGCTCTCTGTCTGGCCTGTCTGGGTCTCTGTATGGGTCTCTGTCTAGCCTGTCTGGGTCTCTGTCTGGATCTCTGTC
>JAWPHD010000501.1:447500-452149 GCA_037043455.1 Cyrtodaria siliqua
ACAGACAGACAGACAGACAGACAGACAGACAGACAGACAGACAGACAGACAGACAGACAGACAGACTGACAGACAGACAGACAGACAGACAGACAGGCTAGACAGACAGGCAGACAGTCAGACAGACAGACAGACAGACAGAGTGCTAGACAGACAGACAGACAGTCAGACAGACAGACAGACAGACAGACAGACAGACATACAGACAGACAGACAGACAGAGACCCAGAGAGACCCAGACAGAGACCCAGACAGGCTAGACAGAGACCCAGACAGAGACCCAGACATAGACCCAGAAAGGCCAGACAGAAAGCCAGACAGAAAGCCAGACAGAGAGCCAGACAGGCCAGACAGAGACCAAGACAGGCCAGACAGACAGACAGACAAACAGAGAGCCAGACAGGCTAGACAGAGACCAAGACAGAGACCCAGACAGGCAAGACAGAGAGCCAGACAGAGACCCAGACAAGCCAGACAGACATACAGACAGACAGAGAGCCAGACAGGCTAGACAGAGACCCAGACAGAGAGCCAGACAGGCAGACAGACAGACAGACAGACAGAGAGCCAGACTGAGACCCAGACAGGACAGACAGAGAGCTAGACAGAGACCCAGATAGGTCAGACAGACAGACAGACAGACAGACAGACAGACAGACAGACAGACAGACAGACAGACAGACCGACAGACAGACAGGCCAGACAGACAGACAGACAGACAGACAGACAGACAGACAGACAGACAGACAGACAGACAGACATACAGACAGGCCAGACAGGCTAGACAGAGACCCAGACAGAGAGCCAGACAGGCAGACAGACAGACAGACAGACAGAGACCCAGACAGGACTGACAGAGAGATAGACAGAGACCCAGATAGGTCAGACAGACAGACAGACAGACAGAGAGCTAGACAGACAGACAGACAGTCAGACAGACAGACAGACAGACAGACAGACAGACAGACAGACAGACAGACAGACAGACAGACAGACAGACAGACAGACAGACAGACAGACAGACATGCCAGACAGACAGACAGACAGAAAGACAGACAGACATACAGACAGGCCAGACAGGCTAGACAGAGACCCAGACAGAGAGCCAGACAGGCAGACAGACAGACAGACAGACAGAGACCCAGACAGGACAGACAGAGAGCTAGACAGAGACCCAGATTGGTCAGACAGACAGACAGACAGACAGAGAGCTAGACAGACAGACAGTCAGACAGACAGACAGACAGACAGACAGACAGACAGACAGACAGACAGACAGACAGACAGAGACCCAGACAGAGACCCAGACAGGCTAGACAGAGAGCCAGACAGAGAGCCAGACAGGCCAGACAGAGACACAGACAGGCCAGACACACAGACAGACAGACAGACATACAGAGAGCCAGACAGAGACCCAGACAGAGACCCAGACAGGCCAAACAGAGACCCAGACAGGCCATACAGACAGACAGACAGACAGACAGACATACAGAGAGCCAGACAGGCTAGACAGAGAGCAAGACAGGCTAGACAGAGACCCAGACAGAGAGCCAGACAGAGACCCAGACAGGCCAGACAGACAGACAGACAGACAAACAAACAGAGAGCCAGGCAGGCTAGACAGAGACCCAGACAGGCCAGACAGAGAGCCAGACAGAGACCAAGACAGGCCAGACAGACAGACATATAGACAGACAGACATACAAGCAGACAGACGGACAGACAGACATGTTAGACAGAGACCAAGACAGAGACCTAGACAGGCCGGACAGAGAGCCAGAGAGAGACCCAGACAAGCCAGACAGACAGACAGACAGACAGAGAGCCAGACAGGCTAGACAGAGACCCAGACAGAGAGCCAGACAGGCCAGACAGACAGACAGACAGACAGACAGACAGACAGACAGAGGGCCATCCTGAGAGCCAGACAGGCCAGACAGAGTGCCAGACAGAGAGCAAGACAGAGACCCAGACATGCCAGACAGACAGACAGACAGGCCAGATAGACTGACAGACAGACAGACAGACATACAGACAGACATACAGACACACAGACACACAGACACACAGACAAACAAGACACACTTACAGTCAGACAGACAGACAGACAGAGGGCCAGACAGAGGGCCAGACAGAGAGCAAAACAGGCCAGACAGAGACCCAGACAGACAGACAGACAGACAGGCCAGACAGACAGACAGACAGACAGACAGACAGACAGACAGAGGGCCATCCTGAGAGCCAGACAGGCCAGACAGAGTGCCAGACAGAGAGCAAGACAGAGACCCAGACATGCCAGACAGACAGACAGACAGGCCAGATAGACTGACAGACAGACAGACAGACATACAGACAGACAGACAGACAGACAGACAGACAGACAGACAGACAGACAGACAGACAGACAGACAGACAGACAGACAGACTGACAGACAGACAGACAGACAGACAGACAGGCTAGACAGACAGGCAGACAGTCAGACAGACAGACAGACAGACAGAGTGCTAGACAGACAGACAGACAGTCAGACAGACAGACAGACAGACAGACAGACAGACATACAGACAGACAGACAGACAGAGACCCAGAGAGACCCAGACAGAGACCCAGACAGGCTAGACAGAGACCCAGACAGAGACCCAGACATAGACCCAGAAAGGCCAGACAGAAAGCCAGACAGAAAGCCAGACAGAGAGCCAGACAGGCCAGACAGAGACCAAGACAGGCCAGACAGACAGACAGACAAACAGAGAGCCAGACAGGCTAGACAGAGACCAAGACAGAGACCCAGACAGGCAAGACAGAGAGCCAGACAGAGACCCAGACAAGCCAGACAGACATACAGACAGACAGAGAGCCAGACAGGCTAGACAGAGACCCAGACAGAGAGCCAGACAGGCAGACAGACAGACAGACAGACAGAGAGCCAGACTGAGACCCAGACAGGACAGACAGAGAGCTAGACAGAGACCCAGATAGGTCAGACAGACAGACAGACAGACAGACAGACAGACAGACAGACAGACAGACAGACAGACAGACCGACAGACAGACAGGCCAGACAGACAGACAGACAGACAGACAGACAGACAGACAGACAGACAGACAGACAGACAGACATACAGACAGGCCAGACAGGCTAGACAGAGACCCAGACAGAGAGCCAGACAGGCAGACAGACAGACAGACAGACAGAGACCCAGACAGGACTGACAGAGAGATAGACAGAGACCCAGATAGGTCAGACAGACAGACAGACAGACAGAGAGCTAGACAGACAGACAGACAGTCAGACAGACAGACAGACAGACAGACAGACAGACAGACAGACAGACAGACAGACAGACAGACAGACAGACAGACAGACAGACAGACAGACAGACATGCCAGACAGACAGACAGACAGAAAGACAGACAGACATACAGACAGGCCAGACAGGCTAGACAGAGACCCAGACAGAGAGCCAGACAGGCAGACAGACAGACAGACAGACAGAGACCCAGACAGGACAGACAGAGAGCTAGACAGAGACCCAGATTGGTCAGACAGACAGACAGACAGACAGAGAGCTAGACAGACAGACAGTCAGACAGACAGACAGACAGACAGACAGACAGACAGACAGACAGACAGACAGACAGACAGAGACCCAGACAGAGACCCAGACAGGCTAGACAGAGAGCCAGACAGAGAGCCAGACAGGCCAGACAGAGACACAGACAGGCCAGACACACAGACAGACAGACAGACATACAGAGAGCCAGACAGAGACCCAGACAGAGACCCAGACAGGCCAAACAGAGACCCAGACAGGCCATACAGACAGACAGACAGACAGACAGACATACAGAGAGCCAGACAGGCTAGACAGAGAGCAAGACAGGCTAGACAGAGACCCAGACAGAGAGCCAGACAGAGACCCAGACAGGCCAGACAGACAGACAGACAGACAAACAAACAGAGAGCCAGGCAGGCTAGACAGAGACCCAGACAGGCCAGACAGAGAGCCAGACAGAGACCAAGACAGGCCAGACAGACAGACATATAGACAGACAGACATACAGACAGACAGACATACAGACAGACAGACAGACAGACAGACAGACAGCGGGCCAGCATGAGAGCCAGACAGGCCAGACAGAGACCCAGACAGGCCAGACAGACAGACAGACAGACAGACAGACAGACAGAGGGCCATCCTGAGAGCCAGACAGGCCAGACAGAGACCCAGACAGGACAGACAGGACAGACAGACAGACAGACAGACAGACAGACAGACAGACAGACAGAGAGACAGAGAGACAGAGAGACAGACAGACAGACAGACAGACACACAGACACACAGACAGACAGACAGACAAGACACACTTACAGACAGACAGACAGACAGAGGGCCAGACAGAGGGCCAAACAGAGAGCAAGACAGGCCAGACAGAGACCCAGACAGACAGACAGACAGACAGACAGACAGACAGGCCAGACAGACAGACAGACAGACAGACAGACAGTCAGACAGACAGACAGGCCAGACAGAGTGCCAGACAGTGAGCCAGACAGAGACGAAGACAGGCCAGACAGACAGACAGACAGACAGACAAACAGAGAGCCAGACAGGCTAGACAGAGACCAAGACAGAGACCCAGACAG